>CM061919.1:255086148-255293866 GCA_031002005.1 Vandiemenella viatica
GCAATTTGCGGAATAACACCTGCGAGAAAAAATATTCTTGCCATCGGATTCAATTCCTTCAATCAAAAGAATGCAGTCTTTAAAAACGTAAATTCTTATACCCTTGCTTCCTACTCATAGAGTTTTCCTTTGCGCGCATTCCGCCTTTGTAGTGGAACCCGAACGGCAAAACGTTCTGACATAACTCATGTGATCCAGGACCACCATTCAAATTCCTGGCGACACACAGATTTTATCCCAGCACTCAGACAGCATGTGGTTTACCATAGACATTCCTTTTCTTTGTATTTTTTGTTTAAATTTATTTTCTCTCTTTAAACTGGTACTAAACTCATATCTCAAGTCAACTGAACTCAAGTCAATTAAAAAAAAATATATCAGTAATAAGGAAGTATGTTAGTAAAATGAGACACATGTTCCGAGTTCCAGTGTGGTCTTTTGAACCACTGAGTGGTCTCGGGGAAAATCCAAATATGGATGGCCGGACGGGTATTCAAACCCACGTCCTCCAAAATGCGAGGCCAGAACGATAGATCTCGCACTCCACAATAATTCCTTCATTTTTTTCCCTTTTTTGTTTTTTATATAACACGAGTAGTTAAAATGGCATATATTTATTCTATGCCCTCTTTGATTATATCTTTGATTCAAATTTAAAATCTTCGTTTAAACTGACCACACATTATTTTTATTTAATACTGTAGGTATGTATTTCGAGGACAAAATACACCGTTATATGTAAAAATATTTTATATATTTATTTATTTAAAGGTTTATTTAACCTGGCAAGATTAGGATTGTCAAGCCCTCTCTTACATCATACCAGGTGTTTATAATAAATAATTTACACCTTACGAAAACTAACAGTATACAACACTTACATAACATTTGGTCTAAATTAAGTTCAAGAGTAATGCTAACAAAAAACTTAATAATATTTATGAGTAAAATACTGACTAAAATCTTAACTATTTAATCATTTAATGGTATAAACTAATTCTAGTGGAAGTTAAAGAAGTAAACGGTACAAACTTAATACGAGTAGGATGAAGAAATAAGACAAAAACTAATAATAGGGAAGGCAGAATAAACAGGTGGACACATAATAAATCAATATGATTCAAATCTAAAATTATGCATGGAAGTAGAGGTCTTTCAGCTAGTGCTTTATTACTTCTTATTTTATTTCTTGCGTATTTAAAATTGTTGTCAGCCTGCAGTATTTTATTCTGTGTTCCCACGTGTCAGTTAAGTTGCGTGTTGAACAATACGGATTTATTATTCTATTTATCCTATGATGTCTCTCCCCAGTTAGTGTCTAGGTATACACCATTTCGGCTGGGATTGTTTGGCGGACAGACGACGTCGTTTTCGTTTGAATTTGTTGGAGAATATGTGAAATTCTTTGACATACGAGTGCAATGAAATACTTCTTCCGCCAACCTATTTAGGTCTCAATGACCGGAGGGATAAGATTAGGGAAGTTAGCCACCGTACTAGTCACTTTATATTTTCCTCGTGCTACTCGGGACTGCAATGCACAGAATTAGGTTTGGTGTTTAGCACCCTTTGCCAACCACAATATCTGTGAATTGGAAAGTATGGATGTAGATTTTATAATGCGTTGTTGTATGCGGTGATGGAATATGTCTATTTGATGTCATCTTCCAAACATTTTTCTAACAGATTCCAAATATCTTCGTTTGTACTCTCTAAGATTGCTGCTGCATTTTGGGTTCTGTTGCTATAACAGGAGTTAAACGGTAATCTGGGGGCTAGTTTTTGTAAGTCACGGACATCTCTTCGAAATTTGTCATATTTCGACTGTTCTTGTTATTTACCGAGTGTCGAGTCTTTTTATTACACGCTACTCCTTCCCTCATGTCATGATTTTCTGTAGCAGGTTTTTAATCAGTAAATGTAGTCATTACTTCTATGTCAGTCAATCCCAAGCCACCCTCGCACATCGGAAGCTCACCTCTCGTTGCGGTAGTTCGGGTTTGGCCTAGCCTCAGTTTCACCAGTACCCGACGACTGCTACAATTTGCGCAACTTGCCATACCTTTCATAACGTGAAGATGTTAATGTTTTCGATTTTTTGAAAAAAAAAATTAGTTAAATGCTTTTAAAGTAGCAATTACATTAGTCACGATTTTCTTGGTATCATGGTTTTCCAGACATCTAGGAAATGTGGTCCCGTGTACTTCCAACTCCTTTAATTCAAAATACAATTGATCTGAATTTCTTACCGAGCGTGGTGGGTGAGCGGTTAACGCTCTGGCCCCGCATTCAGGAGGACGCTGGCTCGAATCCGCGTCCGGGCATCCATATTTGGGTTTCCCATCACTCCAGGCGAAAGGCAGGATGCTTCCTTCAAGAGGCTTTCAGAGTCTTTGGTGGTTTAATTAATATAATAATGAATTAAATAATCCACCATAAGGTTCAGTTTAAGATTTGTTTATTTACCAGAAAACTCGTCAGCGATATTATTCACATGCATAGATACAATCCAGAGATACTACTAACACAATCTTTGGCAGTTGCAAAGTGAATCTGTATAAAACTAACTGTAAACTAAAAACTATCCTTCTGCTGTTTTCTTTATATAGGCTCTATCGAAATTTCTGGAATTCTTCAAAGAATTCCGCGAGATATTTCTCGAACATTAACAATTACTCAAACAATTAAACATATTAAAAACCATCAGAAATAGTACTTAATCATTCAACATCATTACAAAACGGTCGGAAATGGAAATTAAAGATATTTAAACACAAAATTATTTACAGAAATCATTTTAAACTGTAGAAAATTGTCCTATAGACTTCGTAACTTGCATTAATACTTGAAATTACACACATTTAAGCAATTTTCTTGCAAGTTGCACAATTCAGTTCTTAAACATATTAAATGACCTTTAAATAATTTCCTTTCATAAAACAAAGTCTGTATACACTGATTTACAAGAAATGGCAAAACAAACATACCAGATCATATTCAAGCAAACTTTAGCTCCTACAAATACGTCATAAAATAAAATTCTATGTAAAGTTCTGGTATGAGGACTGTTACAAGGCCATGGCCAAATTACTTCCAGTTCCTTATCTCCAGTCCCATCCCGCCTCTAATGACCTCGAAGTCGACGAGGTGTAAAGCCATAAGTAAAAAATAAAAAAAAGATTTTCTTAACAACAGAAGGTATTTTTTTTTTTTTTTCCACATTCACTTTTGCATTTGAATACGAAGAAAGCTTATCTGTTAGTGTGATCACACTTTCAAGTTTATTATAGCTTGCGATCACGACTGTTACATTGTCGACATAACCATTTACTAGGAAAAAAATTTATTTCTACTATTCGGGGAGGATTTTTTTTCTTCTTCTCAGATATAGTCCTTACTAGAGGCAAAATTACAATTACGGAAAGAAACATTACAGCGTGAATTCTTTCCTTACTGAACTTTGAAGACAGATAGTTTTTCCCAAGGTTACGTTGATTTACACTTTCTATTCGTCGAAATGTGTTTCGATGTATTAACTCCCTTGGAATCATTACTTTTCCAAAGTATTCTTGGCAAAGTATGTGGAACTGTTCGAGTGTCCCAGTTGAAGATGTTTTTCTGTGTTTTCTAACAATACCATTTCGCGAAGTGAATTTGTTCCATTTGTTTTTTTTTTAACGTTTACGTCTCGTCGACGTCGAGGTCATTAGGGCGGGAGAGGACTGGGGAGCAAGAAAAGGAAAGGAATTTGGCCATTGTCTTTTATAGGAACCGTCCCGGCGTTCACCTGGAGTTATTTGAGAGAACAGTGGAAAAACTCATATCTGGATGGCCGTAAGGGGATTCGAATACCGTCTTCCTGAATTCGAGGCCAGAGCGTTACTGCTCAACCATCATGATCGGTAAGTGAATTGGTATGTTTTGATTACCTTGGTGTCTACACTTTTAAGTATAGAGCTATTATTCACTTCTCCCACTGGAAAAATGTTTCCTTCCATCTTGTTTTTTTTTTTTAATTCAAGATAATTATAAATTGTTGCTTTTACTAACCACCAAAGTAATTAATAATATTTTGTATGGGATATTGCCAATATTTTGACTGAAGTGTTTTGGGAAACTACAAATTCGTATTCACCCTCCTTCCTGAGTTATAAGTTCTTTTTTTAATCTTCCGCATCCTCCGGTTGATATTTTCGGACTATTCTGAAGTTGATGCCATATTTATTACAAGTCAACAAGTAGTTTTTTTTTGGGAGACTTACAAAATAAAAGGTCACGGTTCAACGATTTTCCATATTTGACTTAGCTACTACGTCATTTTCATCAGTGACTGACGTTACTACATTTCAACATTCTCATGTCCTTTCCTGCGATACTTAATACAGACGGATTTCATCGTCTTTTGATGTAATGATCTGTTTCCGCAATATATCAATATGTAATTCCAATATTTTGTTATTTCTCTCAATTTTTCTGTTTCATTTCCTGCTTCATCACATCTGTTTTGTATGAGCCTTTGGTCTGTTTCTATAGAAAAATCCATTTATGTCGTTCTGGAGCCAGTAGTGATATCCCTGGGTCTGTCTGTAGTTTCTTTTTATTCCGTGCATTGCAGTGACCCTTACATTGTTAAGAACGGTTTTCTTTGCATTGTAGATAGTTTGTGACTTCAGTCTCTTATTAATCAGTGTTGTGAATAAACGTTTCTTTGCGGTTTGGCTGGTTTGGGGCTTCATACTCTTATTAATCTGTACCGTGTTTGAGTGTGAGTATAATTATGGTACGTTACAGTTTGCAACAAAGAATATTTCTGTGACTTTTAATTTTTTTTAACTGCTCAACGTCTCTAAACAGCGAGGTCTTTAGAGACTGGGGAAGGAATGGGATGGAATTCCTTTTGAAGGAAACATCCCGGAATTTGCTTGGAGTGATTTGGGAAACTATGGAAAGCCCAAATCTGGATGCCCGGACGGGGATTCGAACCGCCGTCCTCCCGAATGCGTGGTCAGAACGCTAACCGTTACACCACCACCCTCGGTTGGCTTTAATAATTGTTCCCGACAAATTGTATTATTTTAAACGTTGTCTTGTCTATTTATCCATTTTTCCAGTTTTGTGTAAGTTAATCAATCACCCACTGCTGTTTTCACGTTTGTAGGTCTAATTTCCAGTATCTTTTTCGAAATGCATTTGGTTGACATAATTACAAAAATTTTTATGATAACTATTTGATGGTCTCTTTCCGAAAGTGGTGTCGTTTCGCACTTCATGACATTTACGTCTTCAGATACATAAATGCTGTCAATTCACAGTGTGGACGTGGAGGTTACAAAATACATTGGATATAGTTGTATGTATTTTTTCTATGGTGTCAGCAAGTTTTAAGGTAGTAAGCAGTGATTTTAATTTCTGACTAGTAGATATGTCTCCTTTGTTATAACAGATGAGTTTATGACACAGTTCAAGTGTGATTTACGAAAGTAGTAGGTTAACGTTTGTTGAAAAGTGTATGCTCTTTTGACTCTGTTTTGTGCTCCGGATGGGGCATAAATATTTACTACTTCTCTGTTGTCTATGTAGCTAGATATACCTCTAACTCAAGGATCACATCCCATTTCTTCAAGTTTTATAACCACCCTTGTAAAAATTGTTTCAACTGAGTCCGACGCTGGTACGTACATAAGTGGCTGCTAAAATCAAACGGCATGTCAGCTACTGCGACTTTGAGTAAACGATTATTTTATTTTGCAGATATTTCTAGTTTCTTTCACTTCACTATTATTGTATTCCACAGACATTTAACTACGGTATAGTTTGTGTATTGTACAGTCGGGGACAGAATTCGCGAGATACCTCGCCTTTCGATTATGCTTCGTTCTAGGCACGAATACCTCATGGGACAGCATAACTGGTAGGTGGTACACTAAATTCGTGATATAATAGACCTTCATTTCCCGATCTTTAACCCAAGACATAAAAAAAAAACCGAGCAAGAGACTCGTTGACGAATCAGGGCGAAGTTCGGAGTTCTACAGTTAAAATGAATACGACTAATCACCTTTTACGCATAATACACATTGAATTAACAAAGTAGATTGATTTTCAAGGAATGACAACGCTTTTCTCATAAGGTTTATAGCCGTCGCAGCAAGCTTAATAAACAACTACACTTCACTAGCAAATGCGGTTATATGACGAATGATGAAAAGATTCACTAAAATAAACACGGACAATATTTTAGAAACGATAACAGAGCTCAAATCGACAAAGCACACTTCTGGCGCAGCAACATTAGTGAATTGTCTGTGACTAACACGTTTAAGCGTGAAAAGGAAGGAGATTTATGAAAATCCGAAAATGTTGACTTACGCCACGAAATATAAAGTAATTATATCTGGATTCTTCAAAGTTCAAAAAAATAACTCCTTGCTATTTTGGCCATAGTATTATTACAAGGAAACCATATCGTGGTAGAACGAAGTAGCAATTATTTTAACAGTAATAACGATAATTAAGACTAAATTCGTCTTCAATGTGAATTAGTTGTTTCATATTTTGAAGCTTAAAGAATGCAAGTTGGAAATCTATCTCCCGTTATTTTCAACTAGCACAGATACTTCTTTAAAGTCTTGAGACGAAATTTCATGAGTGAGAGGTAAAGCTCTAACCTGGCATTCGCGAGTACGCTGGACATCCTACTTTTTTTCTGGACAAGGAACGGGAAGGAATTCGGCCATGGCCTTTTTTGAAGGAAGCATCCCGGCATTCACCTGGAGTAATTGGGGAAACCATGGAAAACCCAAATCTGGATGCTCGGACGGGGATTCGAACCACCGTCCTCCCGAATGCGACGCGAGAACGTTAACCGTTCACCCACCACTATGGGTGGACATCCTACCTCAGTTTTCCATGGTTTCCGTCTATCGCTACAGCTGAATGACAATGACGTAACCGAATTCTTTCCCGATCCCAGTACCCACTACCCCCTTGCCTAAAATGACATTGGCATTGCCGGCTTCGGTAGCGTAGGGGCTAGCGTGCTAGCTCCGCGTATCAAAGATCGCCGGTTCGAATCCGCCCGCGGCCATGGATGTTAAGTGTTGTGTGTCTGTGTGAATAACCTGTCCGTCCTGTGGTGTCTATACTTAGGATTCATAAAAAAACCGTACTGGAGAAACTAATTCACATGAAGAGATATCGTAAACACATTGAGCTGGCTGAATGGCTAAGTCGCCGAAAGCCATTAAAAAAAAAAGACATTGGCATCGACCTTGCGAAACAATACTACTTTGGATTTAGGTTATTCAACTGCCACCTCTTTAGAGAAGACACAAGAGCGCTAGTTCCACTTTGCCGAGGATGTTCAGTCCCTTGTTATATTTTCCTTACGGTTCGACGATGTCAGAATCATTAGAGAGGGAAAGAGACATGGGGTAAGGGATGGGAAGGAATTCGGCTGTGGTCTTTTGAAGGAACCATCTAGTCACTTCGATTAATCACACGTAGCGTGGAGGGTGAGTGGTGACGCTCTGGTCCCGCAGTTGGGAGGACGCGGGTTCGAATCTCCGTATAGGCAATCAGATATAGGTTTTCCATTGTTTACCGAATTCACTCCAGACGGATGGCCGAATTCCTTCCTGCTCCTTGCTCCCTGTCGTTTCCCAACTCCAATGACCTCGACAAGGCGTACAGCCATAAGCTGAAAACAAAAGAATGATTAAACAAGCAAAAGCAGAAATCAAAATGGCTGGACGAAGATTTGAACCCGTGACCTTCCGAACGGAAGGCTTGAATGTTGCCACCATGCCAAGACACCGGTGCGAGTTCTGCAGAGGGCATGGGCGTTCAAGTAGCTGTTGTATTCAGCTTGCGTGGTTTTCACCCGTATGAGTAAAAACCATTTGGAAATACGTCAAAACACAGGATGATCACATTAAAACCGAGTAGCTGGTTGAGTGGCTATCGGGATAGGAGACATTCTTTTTTAAAAAAGTGGTCTTGACACAAAAATCGTTTATTAAAACAATACAAAAGAGGAAACCAAAATCCCTCACAGATGCACCCCACGTTATGTAAAAAAATCTTTGTTTATGTCAGCTGTAATGTGGTTGCGTTCTAAAAAGTATTTAAGAATATCAATTTACTTGTTAAATAGCGGCTGTCATTAAGCTCCTTGTTACACGGGGAGGGGTGTTTAATTTCATCTGGCGTGTAGTGGACGCGGTTTCTTAAGGTTATGCTTGGCTATGGAGGAAAAACAAATCTCTGCCTCACTCCAGGAAGCTGATATATATGCAGATCGTAGACACGCGGGTAAGGAAGTAACAGATCTGACAGCCTCCAAGAGGAACTGTTTATTTATCAGTGCCTATGCGAAAGCGAAGCACAGTAGTTCAGTGGAATTAATTCCAATGAGGTGTGTGAATACGATCCTCCGTACGCGAAATAAGTCCCTTTATGTATGAGGAGTACCTATTAATATAAATAATCCACTAGTTTGCATTAAAAATATGATTAGTATACACAGTTCCTTAACCGTACGGTCAAAGTATCCCAGGATAATAATCAGTTGCATATTAACCATTTTAAGACCACCCCCAATTTTTTCCGATACGTGATAATGGACAAGACGACAACAACGAGTAGTCTCACGAACTTCTATTTCGTTAACATCGGTGGCTTTAGAAACAAACAGACCCTACTCGATAATTCATTAGTTGCCAACGACGTACATATAGCGGCCTGGCGGAAATCTTCGGTTCACCAACACTTACCATAAAAATACCTGGCTTCAACACTTTCCGTAAAGACCGGCCTGGCGAGGCCCGTGTAGGTGGACCAATCCTAGTCCGTACAATTTCATCTTCCTCAGCCTTTTACACAATTGGAATGCATAGCTGTCAATATCCTCAGGAAAACACCCAACTCCTTGTTACATCCCTATTTCCCTGACCCTCCAAACACCTCCTCGTTAACCTACTAGAATATCTCTCCTCGTTTCCCCACTTTATCATTCTAGGGGGATTTCAACGCTCGCCACCGCCTTACTTGGCGATCACGCAAGTAATCCTACTGCCCACATCCTAGTCGACACAATCACCTCCCTCAACATCTGTCACCTCCCATCAACATCCCCACCTTCATCTCGCACCATGGTACCTCCAACCCTGGCCAAATCCTCTATAGCCCTTCCCTCCACAACACCCTCACCTCTGAGCGCCTCGCCGAATCCATCACCAGCGACCTCCTACCCATAGTCTTCTCCTCCACATACATCATAACCAAACCTACCCAACCATTCCGACTAATCAGAGATCACAAAAAAGCTGACTGTAAAAAAATTCAATACAATCATAGAATTATCTCTCTTTCGGACCTTCAAAAGTACTACACCTGCAGACATAGACCACATCACCAAAGAAATACAATCATCCTTTTCGGCTGCCATAGAAATTATACCTAATAAAAAGATCTTTCCATACATACCGTCTATTCCACCAGAGGCCGTATCACTCATCAAGACCAAACGAAGACTCTACAGACAACTCAAACGAGATTCCAACTCCTTGCTCCGAACTGAATGGAATCGACTCAACGCAAAAATTCTAAGACTATCACCCTGCCCCGACAGCGACAATGGCAACACACCTATGAGACGCTTGACTACAAGAGTGGGAATCTGTACTGGAAGGAATTCAACGTTCTGACAGGGCAGTACTCTCACTCATCACACCCATTGACCACCAATAATTAGTCTTCCACATGCAACGACGAAAAGCCACCATGTTCGCGGACGAGCTTCGTGAGGTCTACTCGCCACTGACCGACCCACTGTTCGACGACAACTTCAGACAGACAGTAGAATCCTACATACATTTAATTCTCTCTTCTCCGTCGGCACCCAAATCAATACAACATGCACTTAAAAAGGAAATAACTGATCTTGAAATAAAAACTGCCCACCTCTCTGGCCGAAAACTCGACTCCCGACATCGACAAAATCACCCAGTTCCTTCTCCGAAAAGCTCCTGAACACGTAATCATACCTCTCTTCCACAAACTCTTCAACGTCTGCCTACCATTATCCTACTTCCCATCCCTCTGGCAACAAGCAGAAGTCATTATGATACCTAAACCAAACAATCCTCCTTCCCCCCCTTCATCATATCTCACCATCTCACTCCTACCTGTTCCTTTAAAACTCTTTGAAAAAAATGCTACAAACTAGCATTATCCATTTCGCTGAATCCCTAACAATAATCCCTTCCTTCAATCCGGTTTCCGTGCCTCATCACTTCACCAATGATCCACTCCTCCACCTCACATCTGCAATAGTACCATCACTCAATACCGGCCATTGCACAGTAAGAATTTTCTTTGATATTGAACGAGCCTTTGATAAAGTCTGGCACCCTAGTCTCATATACAAACTCCACAACCTTGGCTTTCCTCCCCCATCCTCCAATTTATCCATAGTTTCCTTAGCAACCACACATGTTCCGTCAAGGAAGGAAATGCCCACCCTTCTCGCCACAGACGAGTGTCCCGCAAGGTGCTGTGCTCTCTCCTCTCCTGTTCTCCCTATACGTCTCTGACATTCCAACTCCTCCACTAACCTCTGAAGAAACAGCACTCTACGCCGATGACATATCCTACTGGATCTCGCATAAAAACGTCACGTATATCAATAACAAAGCAACCAGATTCCTCAATACGCTCCAATCCTACTTTCAGAAATGGCGCATCAAGCCGAATCCGACAAAAACAGAGGCAGTGCTCTTCCAACACAAACCCTCCGCATTCACCCAAGATGAAAATAACATACAAATCAAAATTTGGAACACACCCCTTCGCTTCTGTCTCAGTGCTAAATACCTTGGAGTCCCCCTTGATAAAACCCTGAATTTCTGCCAACACATTCACCATCTCAGTCAAAAACTCTTATCAAGACTATATATAATGAAGCTGCTCCGACGAAAGTTGTCTCCCCCTACCGCTCAACTGTAATCCACACATACAAAACCAAGCGCCCTCTGTTATCAAACGCCGCCCCAATCACACCCATCATCTCAGCATCCAACTGGTTATAACTCAAAGAAGAATTCTCCATAACATCTTAGGCATCCACCCACGCTCTCCCTCAGATACCATTTAACCCTTATCTGTCATCTCTCCCCTTCAAAACAGATTGTTCAACCTCCGGCAAAAATATTCCAGCCGATTAGTTCTACATCGCCCTGATCTTCTCCCCTTGCTGGAACGTAAACTTCTTCTTCACCCTCATCTAAAGCAAAAATATGTGTATCCTCCCCACATTCTTGTTCACTCCATATTAACAGATGAAACAATAGACACACAGTCAGTAGAAAAACTATCAACATAATGCCTATACCCGAGCGTTGCAGTCCGCTGGCTACTATGAATCCAGTTCGTCTTATCCGCCGGTAGCGCCAATACTATGGGAGGGGTATCTGGCGCCAATGGCTTCTTCTCCAATATTGGTTCTCCATACTGCCACTTCGTCGTCGACCAGAAAGGTTTGTCTTCGGTCAGCAAGTGGAGACAGACAGACAGACTCTCCACGACAACACAGGGCCAGCAGCCCCGAGATTTAGTATCCATCAACTTCTCCGTCGACCAACAGAAAATTGATCCCATCCAGTCAACCGAACACTCATATATATATATATATATTTATTGGAGTGTTATATATACATATATATATTTAAAAATATATATTAATATATATTTTAAAAAATCGCAAATAATAATAATAATAATAAAATACAATCTGAAATACGGCTGAGATAAATTATTGTTATTTAGCTATCATAGAGTAATGCTAAAAATATGTAGTGATGATATTTAAATGTTGTTTGCATAATAACAGCTGCGAGAGAACTAGACTTTTCTTGAATATGGTGTCATCATACCTGTTCACGAAATGTAGTCATTAGCAAAGTTTAACTTCAAATCAAAGTCACGGAATTTCCCGCCGTGGAACATATTATCGAATTAACTCTTAAAAATTGTTGGAAAATGATCACAGGTCCCAGAAAATCGAGATTTACAGGGATTTTCTGTTAGCGAGATATATTTGTTTTACAATTGCGAAGTGGCGAAAAGACTGGATGAATCTCTAGAAAAGTATTAATTAGCAACAGAGCGTTCATTTGTTGTATTTTCCCCTTTTATACCTTTCTTTGGTATCTAAGAATGGAGCAGAATATTCAACATGACTGAATGCAGCGGAATTACAACATGAAAACTTTCGATTGAATAAACTGCGCGCTAGCTAATGCGTTGTCCTTTTTTATTTAAAATTAGCTTAAATCCCTCTATGGAATCAATTGACTGTGCTAAAATGAACTGATAACTTTGTACCAACATGGCGAGTTTTCACGGTTAGCTGATAAATATTTCAGTAGGCAAAACAAATATGATATACTTCTAGCCGATTCATGCCCCCGTGGTTGCACGAATGAAATCCATAGCAAAACAATTATACTCATTTTCTGATATTACGTCAATAATAAAGGGTTTGCACCTGAAACACCAAATAAACGTGAAATTGTTACATTAGATCAAGACGTCAAAGGTTATTCCAAGCAAAATAACTGCGTAGCAGCATACTTATTTACTATTGGCTCAAGGTCATCACTGCCTCGACACGTGATTCAAATTTGTCTCTTCGAAGTTTTAAATGTTTTGTATGACAATTCGTTGTTTGGAATTCACGTTATGTTCTAAGTCCTATTTTTCAGTTGGAAATACTGTGTGTTAATATACCTCAGATCCGATTCGTTTTAACTCGCTAGTAACATTAACTGATATTGTTTTTCTTTTCGCTTCGTATCCGATTCTTTTGTGTGTGTGTAACCAAGTTCCCTTATAAATTCTATGATGCTACGTCCAATGCATGACAAGCGGTTATCATGGAGGATATACCGCTCCAATCGGAAATCTGTTGGGTTTGCCATTGCTTCCCCAGCGTGTGGTCGGTTCTGTCATTCATGTGTGGATGGCAGTATGTTCAGTATTGAGTGTTGTTTGCTATGTATAGCAGGAAAGGTGAAGAAACGGGGGATGGAACCCTCTGTCGGCTAATTCAGTGCTACTCTTCGGAAAGACATCGTCGTAAAATCAAGGTCAACAGTGTAACGGAAGTGATCCGTGACACATTTGGTGTTCCGCGTGAAATATTCAGAAAATGATAATTAAGTGAAAGGGTTGGAGACAGAGGCAGCCGCAAACAAACAACAGCTGTTAAAGGGGCTGCGTGTGAGTACAATAGCGTTAGCGGAGCAGGTACACGGTAACCTTGAAGTGGCGGACAGGAACAGTTATGCCCACCTCAGCTGGGATACAATGCAGGTCGGACACAAGCGATCTGTGGCGAAATGTTCGTGTGTTCTCGTACAAATTCGGGAGGTTCCAAAGATGGCGAGTGGAGTGACTGACCAATGAACATAACGCATCTATATTTTGGTTCTAACAGAAGGTTTTGTTTGCATGTTCTGGAGAGAAAATTCGGCAAGGAGGTTGGTGACGAGAAAAGGAGGAGTGGGGATGGTAGAACGACGTGGTCTGCACCCCGGGAGGAAGACATCTTGTGCCCGCGAGCTGGAGAGAACGGAGCGACCTTCTCTTACGAGGGGAGTTTAGAGATAGTGACGACACAGTGTACCAGGAATGGTGATCCTCGAGCCCACGTGGACTGTTTGGTGAGCTGAAGTGCTTAGTTGCTTGTTTTCTTCAAGTTCCAGTACATTCCATACCCGAAAACGACCCGCAGAGCGATCTGCAGAGATAGGGACTCATGCAATAAAACTTTTTCTAGCCAGCAGAAAATTATACGGTTGGACAATCGGTTAATTCCGGAAATCCATAAGATTGTTTCTTTGTAATTCACATGTGCCATATACATTCAATTGTAATTGTGTCTTGTTCAAATGTAAAAGGCAGTAATAAATTGTAAACACCTCAACTTGTTAAAGAATTATGTATCTGTTATAAATAGGTAAAAGGAAAATTAACCCTGTTCATGCAATCCAATATTAATTATAAAGGCGCCCAAATTTAATTAAAACAATAAAATCAATCCCTAATTGCCAAGGTAAGCCATATCTACTACAATGGCAGCCCTCCGTGGTGGCTTATAGAATTTGTAGAATCACGAAATGGAAATCTGGAACTAAAGAATGCAAGGAACATTTTATATTTATTTTAGCTATTTCATAAGATGCAACAGAATTAAATTTTTTTTAGCATTTTGGTGAACCTGGACGAGAGGCAGTATAATTTTCTTGTAGTTATGTATTAGTTTATGTACCAACAAATGTTTTACAGATGGAGAGAAGGAGAGGCTGAGTTGATAAGTAGTAATTGTGTATAGAAATGAGATTCATGTGTTGTTTCATAAGTGTTATAAAAATGTATGTCCAATTTTCTGCGTTCCTGTTTTGAGATGATTTTGGTTTTGTTTGTTTGTCTTCACGGTATTGTTGACTGAAAAAAAATTAATGGCGGGACATTTACATTTTGCTTGTCAAATTTGGTCACGTTCTGTATAAGAGGAATTTTCAATTTTTTCCTGGAAATGGGATAGCGATAAAATGATAGATATCCGTTCTTGTCGGTAATTTTCGATGGTGATTTTATTGAGAATCTGCTCAGAATGTTTAAATGTTAGTTTATGTGGATTACACAAAGTAAAAAAAAAAAAAAAAAAAAAAAAAAAAAATGGAAACAGAATTGGTTTTCAATTTGGAAGCTATACCGGTTGAGGGTCGTGAAAATTGTAGTAAAAATCAAGTCTTGTTTGAATGGAGGGTCAGTACTTCTACACAAAGTCGTTAAGGAGTTGTGTATATATATAAAAATTAATACCAAGCAGTAATGGACGACCCACATGGTAGAATGTTCGCCACGCTGCAGGCTTTCATAACACAACAGTTTGCTGAGCTTAAAGAGTCTCAGCAATCTTTGATACAACAAATATCAGAATTTAAAGCGGAAATTACCAGACATTTTGATACACAACCTGCCAGGTTAGCCAACGAATTGGATGCAACGAATGGAGTTGCCATTTCAGATTCAAGACAGAACAACCCACCTGTGGTGGAGGAGAAAATAGGAGTAAACAAACTTACAAATGATAGAACTATGGAAATTTTAAAAACATACACGCAAACTGATGCTGATTTACCGATCAAAGCCATTTGCCGAGAATTATTGCCTGTTGGGACAATGATTGTAAACACTATTTCAGGTTGAGAAAAGCGAGAGTTTTGGGCGAAGAAGTTAAAGATCGTGGGTACATGAACTGGTTGAAGACAACAGAACAGATAGGGTATTTCTGCAGTAAAGTTCCAAGCGTGCCAAGAGCTGCGAAATTCCGAGAAAGAGGGTGAGCAGATGCTTGTCAGTGGGGGGTCACTCACAGTTATGCGCCGTGGAGAACACGGCTGTGTGCCATCAGAACAGCATTTTTGGAAACAAGGAAACACGAATTAGTATTTACAGACAGGGGTTGTACACTCTTGGGTTATTGGAACCAGAAAGCAATTACTGTGATCAGAGTTACATTAAATACAAGGAGCTAGGAGACATTCAAGTTTTCTATTGCAAAAATAAAACGTGGATCCGTGGAAAACACTCGAGATTAAAAAAAAAAAAAGTAAATGAAGGTTCAAGAGATGTACTTGTTTAGCTATTAATACAATTAGTTTTAGTATTGTGTTATGTAGATAGTAACAGGGTTAGTTCTGAAAGAAAATATAGCTTTCACCGGGAATCATATAAAATCGGTTAGTTTCGTTCATCGAATCGATTGAAAACGTCCGGAATCATTTGTTGAGTTTGAAGTTGTTTTTCCTCTTTGGGCAGGATGTATAGAATCAGTAATTCTGCTAGCATAGTATCCTGAGTAGGATTTAAGAGATTTACAATGAAGTGAAAAGTTTCAATATACCATTCCTGAAAAAAAAGGGGCAATAGTTTGTTTCGCTGAATAAGGGCTATTTTTGGATGCGAGTACTACCAATAATTTAAGATCATATGCAAGGGAAATAATTAACAAATAAAGCCAGCAGGGAAGAATAATCCACAAGTGAAGTTTCTAGTGTTTACAGGGGAGTTTAATATGGAACATTAATTTCAATTGTTTGTTCGAATGTTGGGTAAGGAGAAGATGACGTAGTGGTTTCTTTTTATAGGGGCGAAGATTTGTATCGTAATTTGTGTACTCAGAATATATGTCTGAAGTCGTCGTTGATATTAAGAAGTAGCATTGAAGTAATGGTTTTTGTCGCTGGCTGTAAGAAATGTAAGACCAGAGGTGGTAAAATGTATTTCTATTTGTGCGCCCACACGGCAGCTCCGGTTTGTATTTAAGAAAGTGGCATGATTGTCCACATCAGTCTACGATCCACCCCGAACAAGTTAGTTTTATACAAGGAAATCAATGTAATGAAAGATCTAACAAGAAATGACAATTAGTTGAAATTATATGTATTTAAAAAAAAAAAAAATGGTAACGAGGTGAAAAATGTAGGATACACTGTGGAGATTGGCAATTCGAAGAATGTATTTATGGTAATAAGTAGTCATCTTTGCCAAAATGATAAAGCCCAGTATAAAGAAAGAAATACAGATGGTGGAAGGTACTGTAAATTTTTGTTGAAAGCGAAAAGAATACGAAGATAAGTGGCAAACTCAGCACTACAAAGTAGGACAGTTAGTACTAGTAAGAAATGTGCGTCCGTCTGATGCCGATAAGAAATTAATCTCTAAGTTTTTTGATTTGTACCATGGACCTTACCGCGTTCACAAAGTTGTATCGCCAAATGCATACCTATTAAATGATGGCGACAAAATTTTTGGCACAGAGAACGCCAGAAACCTAAAAATCTATCATGCTCTGTAAACTCATAATAATAATAATAATAATAAAAGCCTTTATGTACCAAGCATAGTGTTGCACAGAGGGGTGATTGCCGTTTACTTCAGACGTTGGTCATGCAAGTGTTTGATCTGGAAGAGCTAACGATAGAATGTATGTCAACGTTTGTAGAATGAGGGAGAGTTTTACAATGTCACAGTCTAAAAACTAAAGGAAAAGTATTAAAGGGTAGCGGAATTGTCAAATGTTAAGATAGATATTCTTATTTGTATTTGGTTAGATAGCGTTTCAATGCTAGATGATGTATCGTGGAATTTTAAAAAAAAAAAAAAAAAAAAAAAAAAAAAAAATTGTCTCTAGATTCACTTAGGGAATTTAAGTTAACTATGTGTGTGGTTTTATTTTCATTATGTAAAGTACATGTAGATAAAGAGTAAGAGGTTGTTTGGGGGCATTTCGATCCATACACAATCCGCAACGATGTTAAAATGGAAGTGTGAAAACCTATTATCCTAGCAAATGATTATTATTACAGTAAAACCTTTGTCTTATTAATTGTACAAATATGGTCAAGGGATTCCAATATAATAGATTTTGTCCATTTTTTAAATGAGAATCAAAGTTTTAAAGCAATTTGTAGTAATAAATGTCTCATTATGAATAAAAAAAAAATTGTGTAGAATATGTGAAAGTACTGGATAAAAGTAAATTTTAGAAATTATGCAGTTAACTAATTTTTGTTTTAGTTTTGAGGAATAAATTCATGTTGTAAAAAAATATTTTATGGCCAAATGGGCAACTTATGACTTAAGAATATGATATGTGTTTCATTTAGATTAAATTTATACTGAATACTTGATATTGTAATTATATTGTATGTTGTCAGATGTATTTTTTATATGTTAGATCATAATGGTCAGTCACGAAACAGACAATAATAGTTACATAACATTACGCCATGGAAAAGAAAATTTGTAGTCATGGGCTGAGAATATTTAATTTAATTGCATCCAGCAGGTTAATAAGTAAAATTAACAATTTCGAATAAGACTCACTGGTTGAGCAATATGCGAATAGAACCCTATGTTTGCTAAATTTTGATGCGAAATTGGTATTGGAAAAGCAGGGTTAATTTCCAGTTAAGTGTAGTTAAGAATTTCTTTGTAAAAAAAAAAAAAAATGTATGTCATTTACCGTAGCAAATCATTTTGGCACTTGGTTTAAATAACTTATGGAAACCGTGAATAATTTGTGCAACATTCTGTTTACTGCCAACCAGAAGACACTAGTGAAAAGTGTTATAGACAATAAGACTGGAACAGGAATTCTGCTCAACCTCTAAGACAGTAAATGTCCACGGTCTCACAGAATTATTCGTAGAAGAGGGGTAATGTAACGGAAGTGATCCGTGACACATTTGGTGTTCCGCGTGAAATATTCAGAAAATGATAATTAAGTGAAAGGGTTGGAGACAGAGGCAGCCGCAAACAAACAACAGCTGTTAAAGGGGCTGCGTGTGAGTACAATAGCGTTAGCGGAGCAGGTACACGGTAACCTTGAAGTGGCGGACAGGAACAGTTATGCCCACCTCAGCTGGGATACAATGCAGGTCGGACACAAGCGATCTGTGGCGAAATGTTCGTGTGTTCTCGTACAAATTCGGGAGGTTCCAAAGATGGCGAGTGGAGTGACTGACCAATGAACATAACGCATCTATATTTTGGTTCTAACAGAAGGTTTTGTTTGATGTTCTGGAGGGAAGGAGGTTGGTGACGAGAAAAGGAGGAGTGGGGATGGTAGAACGACGTGGTCTGCACCCCGGGAGGAAGACATCTTGTGCCCGTGAGCTGGAGAGAACGGAGCGACCTTCTCTTACGAGGGGAGTTTAGAGATAGTGACGACACAGTGTACCAGGAATGGTGATCCTCGAGCCCACGTGGACTGTTTGGTGAGCTGAAGTGCTTAGTTGCTTGTTTTCTTCAAGTTCCAGTACATTCCATACCCGAAAACGACCCGCAGAGCGATCTGCAGAGATAGGGACTCATGCAATAAAACTTTTCTAGCCAGCAGAAAATTATACGGTTGGACAATCGGTTAATTCCGGAAATCCATAAGATTGTTTCTTTGTAATTCACATGTGCCATATACATTCAATTGTAATTGTGTCTTGTTCAAATGTAAAAGGCAGTAATAAATTGTAACACCTCAACTTGTTAAAGAATTATGTATCTGTTATAAATAGGTAAAAGGAAAATTAACCCTGTTCATGCAATCCAATATTAATTATAAAGGCGCCCAAATTTAATTAAAACAATAAAATCAATCCCTAATTGCCAAGGTAACCATATCTACTACAACAGTGCCGTATGCCCCCACTACATACACACTGAGGAGACAAGACTCTGACGCACAATTTAACGATTAGGAATTGTCACCGTCAGTTCTTCTACCTGCCTGCCGATTCGCGATGCTGAAAACTTCTTCCGCCACACTGGATTCGAACCACCTATCCTCGTGTCCGCGTTGGACAGCATCACGGTGCCGCAGCCAACTGTGACATAGGGGTGGTCTGTAATATAATAATTACAACAGCATTATCAAAAACCTGGTAACATACATAAAGTCTTTTTCAAGTATTGTTTCTTTCTTCTTCGGAGATTAGTGATACTTGGAAATAGGGTTGTAATGGACGTTATTTTAGCAAATGCTGATCTGAATGTTCAGTGCCTGAAATCCGCGAATGCGATTGTTTTGCAGAAGTGGATGCGGAGGTGGAAAAATAAAATTATAATTATTTAGATTTTAATATTTATAAAAAAAACTTAAAATAAAAATAAGTATATTTTTATTACAAATTCTACATTTTACATGAACAAAGTCTGTTTCCATCTAGTACGGCCAAAATGATTTACTTTTTGCCTCATCTTTCAACAACAATAACCGTGGGTTGATTTAACAAGTGAATGAAATTATTTACGTAACTACACACGCGTAAAATAAATAAATAAATAAATAAAAGTAAAACAATCTTTGCCATATCAACTTTGTGGAGTTCGCGATTCGGCTAATTCAAGCGTCCAGCACAAGGCCACGCCACCGCACATTTCCGTGCCCGTCCCCCGCCTTTTCACAGCTACCGAGGGTGGTGGTGTAACGTTTAGCGTTCTGGCCTAACATTCTGGAGGAAAGCGGTTCGAATCCCCGTCCGGGAATCCATATTTGGGTTTTCCATGGTTCCCAAATCACTCCAGGCAAATGCCGGGATGCTTCCTTCAAAAGGCCATGGCCGAATTCCTTCCCATTCCTTGCTCCCCATCCTTTCCTGTCTCTAAAGTCCCCGCTGTCAAGAGACGTTAAGCAGTTAAAAAAATAAATTCATCGCAGCCCAGTCACAGACCAGCTTCTAAGACCTACGGTGATACGATGTACGATTCTTGTTGGTCCGTGAAGGGGGCTGCAGTTCTGCATGTAGGACGTGTTGTATATAGTTGGACTGCGAGACAATCAACCCAGTCCCCTACCGTCCCACAAGCTATAATGCTGGATCTTGATTGGAGGAAACAGACTACAAGTGTGCAAAAAGGATAGTGGTGTGCCACTAGATAGTACGAATGAAAAGGACTGCTTGGCCCCCTTCTAGTAGAGAGAGTAGGTAGGCGCGTCCTACAGTAGTTCTACATGGAGTTCCTACAATTTGGACAATAAATAGGGCGCTTTATTATACATGCAAGTTCAAACTTGTAAATTCGTACTTAGGTAACAATATCGTTCAGTTCATTGTAAAGAAAAGAAACAACCACGTCGTTCTTAGCTATGCGACGAAGGGCCGATTCTCGTACAAAAATAAAGGAGGACGATATATGTATACATGTAAACAAAACCTCCGTTGTATTTCCGCATTAAAAATTGCTAATGTGGGTGTGAAAGCGGAGGTAGAATTTCATGCGGAAGTTCCGCACTTGTGGATGCGGAGCTCCGTCACATGCCTACTTGGAATTGGCCTACAAATTATCAGCTTATTCTGATGGTGGACACAATATAACAAGAGATATTTGAAGAAAATTACTCGCTACGAACTGGTATCAATTTTTTACAACAGTCCCAAATTTATATACCACTACAATGAAATGAGTTATAAAGTCGCATCTTGAAGTGAGAAACCTAAACTTTGGCTAACCAAACGCAGTGCAGTAAGTTTCAGTTCTATCATAAGATTTTAGGAAATGAGGGTGGTGGGTGAGCGGTAACGCTCTGGCCTCGCATTTGGGAGGACATCGATTCGAATTCCCGCCCTGGCATCTAGATTTGGTTTTTTCATAGTTTACCAAAATCACTCCAGGCGAATTCCAGGATGCTCCCTTCATAAGGCCGTGGCCGAATTCCTTCCCGTTCCTTGTCTTCAGTCCCATAACACCTCTAATGACCTTGACGACGTCGACAATGGGTTAAGTCATAAGTAAAAAAAAAAGAAGCGACGTTCAATCCAAAATAACAGGGGTGTTAGCATCCAAACCGTCCATCCTGCTTTGAGTTGAGGGAACAGCACATTAACTGTGAAAACCATTGTATTCAACTGCCTGCGGAAGAAATTTTGAAGCAGAATGCAATTCTTCAAGAGTCACAGAAGGTGCTAGAACAAAGTGCTGAAGTTGTCTCCACTTGAGTTTCTTCCCTTCACCATGTGCCAAGACGAAGCCGTGTTCTGAACGACGCTCAAGGAAAGTCTTTCTGAAACCGTGATGGTACGAGTATAGGGCTGAATATCATAGGTCTTTACAGAATATAGTAAGTGGCTATTAACTTTAGCCTATTCTAAGCGTGTTTTAGAATAGGATTTAGTGGCCGTTTGATCTGACATTTCGTCGCATACTGACCTTCGGAAGATATTCAAACACTAATCTGATGATGTAATTGTATATTTTGCGCTCTCTCAAGTTCTGTAATAACTTCATTTATCTAGCTTAGAACTATCTCCGATGTTATTTCTTGATGTTAGTTAGCTATGTTTTGAAGCTAAACTGTCTCACTATCGTGTTGCGGACAATTGCTAACCCAGATACATCCTATACCCAAGTTGAACAGACCAATTTTTTAAAAAAACTATGGCTTTGCGCCTCGTTGACTTTGAGGTCATTAGAGGCTGGATGGGACTGGGGAGAAGGAACGGGAAGGAATTCAGCCATGGCCTTTTTGGAAGAAGAGTCCTGGCATTCACATGGATGCTCGGATGGGGATTCGAACCGGCGTCCTCCCGAATGCGAGGCCAGAGAGTTAACCGTTCATCCACCACGCTCGGTAGGAGACTTTATCGTTGGCTGTGTGTTGTCTTTTTTTCGACACCCTTTATAACCATTACAATAGCTTTGTGACCACTTACGTCGTATTAATATCATTAGCCTATTCCTTCAGTTATTAAGAAAATCTTTTGTATAGCATTCATTTCTCATTAAGGTTTGTTAAAATTGATCTTCATTATTATATGCCGCACTTCTCCTGATATTACTTGTCAATATCATTGCGGCCATCATCCCCACATTTTCAGGAAGAAATTCAACTTTCTGTTGGGGAAATGAAAAAATATAGAACATTACATCTGATTCTGTTTTTAAAGGCTGAAAGCATGCAATAACATGGAGAACCAAACTCACTACAAACCGAAACCTATTTCTTACGATAATGAGACATTTATTTACTATTACACTGGAATGGAGTATCGAGTACTATCTGAACGGTATGTAGATGTTAAATGGACATCACTTCCAGGGCATGGTTAACTCAAAGTCACAGAAAGACTACGCGTGATATCTTAAACTATTATATGGTTGTAGTCCGTCCAGGTTAAGTCTAGTTTGCGGGTTCTTGGGTAGCCTTAATGACCTTGTTTTAAAATTGTGATGTCACAAGAAATTAAAAGCCATAATTAGGAACTTTAAGAAGTAAATATTTTCAAGTCGCTACAGACTTCTGTCATGGCGGTTAAGCCATGCTGAAGAAGTTCGGGCACTCTGCTCCCGCCCAGAGTTTGGCGCGAATAAGGATGGTACAGTAACCTCCCCACAAACACAAAAAGTTACCTCTCGGGTGGGCTAGTATCGGGGAAACTCTGTGTTCCCTCCCATTTGGCAGAGATGGTCCTCCCGCCAACAGGAAAGTAAGAATCCAATGTTGGTAGTACTCCCCCCCGGAGAAGATCAGCCCACCCGAATTCCGTTAGGTGGGTATTATATAAGGCCCCACAGTGCCGCCAGCACTATCCAAGATGCTGGAAGCAGGCTACAGTTGTTGCTGTGCCAAAACCTGGGAAGAATACGACATTCCCCCAGAACTACCGCCCTATCAGCCTGCTCCCCTCAATGAGTAAAATCTTCGAGAGATTATTGTTAAAGAGACTAGAGGCACACATCAGGACCGAAAACATCATCCCGGAGTTTCAATTTGGGTTCCAAAAAAGACACTCTGCAAGCCAGCAAATTATGAGAATAGTGGAGCGTGCCACTACTACCTTCAATTTTCGTGGCTACTGCCCGCTAGTATTGCTAGATGTCGCACGGGCATTCGACTCCGTTTGGCATAGCGGTTTGCTCTACAAACTTTATAACCAGGGTTTCCCCGGCCCTCTTGTAAAGCTGATCAGGAGCTATATATCTGGGAGATCTTTCAAAGTGAGGGTTGGCAATAATCTGTCAAGTCGCCGCCCCATAAGAGCTGGAGTACCGCAAGGTTCGGTCCTAGGTCCGGTACTGTATAATCTATATACCGCAGATATACCAGCCCCAGCCACAGTACGTACTGCCCTATATGCAGACGACACTGCGTTCTTTACCGCGCACAGAAATAAAGCCACTGCAATCAGAAGATTACAAGAAGTCCTCCAGCAGACTGAAGCCTGGGCAAGACGTTGGAGAATAACTTTAAACTCGACAAAGACTCAAGCTATTATGCTGTCCAGGCGCCTGGGGAAGCGTGACCGTCGGCAAAACTGCATGCGTAACCTACACCTAAATGGTGAAGACATCGAATGGACAACCACAGCTAAATACCTCGGTGTGATTTTGGACATCGTCTAACCTGGAAACATCACATTGAGGAGACACGACGAAAAGTTGCAGCTAGGCTACATGAGTTATACCCAATACTCAACAGGGATAGCTCATTGTCAGCCTGCACCGGCGTCAGTGTATACTGTAGCCTAATACGACCGGTGATTGAATATGCGTGCCCTATGTGGGGATATGCATCCAAGGCCCAAATTAACCGTTTGCAAACGATGCAGAACAGATCACTTCGGCGAGCACTACATGTGCCAAACCGATTTCCCACAGCAGCCCTGCACGAAGCAGCAGGTGTCCCAATGCTCCAAGAAAGAATTATGGAAATTACCAAATCTTTCTATAGGACATCACGAAAGTCGACTAACCCACTAATAGCAAATCTTGGCCAGTATTTTACTACCTTTGACAAACACAAAAGACCACTGTCAATTCTAACTAATAATTGAGAAAAACAAAGAGCAACCAAAAGGCAAACCACCAGTAAAGTGACTAAATCTGTAAGATTGAAGGAAATGTCTAATGACAACAAACTTCACCACAACTGCTTACCAAAGGAAAAGCAGAAAATGCTCACGGCGACGGGGACCAGAGGCCCTCAGTCTTGACCAGGTTTGTCCAGTGCTACGCGATGGAAGTTCGAGATTTCGCTCCGCGCGGGTTCATGATGTAAGCCCATATTATGTTCTGTTTCTCTCTCTCTCTCTCTCTGTGCCACACATCACTCTCGCTCATAGTTTGTAAAGTAAATTAAGTATAGGAAGAAGGAAGTTGTAATTGTCTTATCAAGATGATTTGCGGATTCAATATATGTGTTTGAACAGAAAACCTGGAGTGTATTACAGTGTACAGTTTATCAGAATATAAGTTCAAATCAGTGTGGTGCATCTACTTAAATTTTATTTTCTTTGTAAATTGTTCCACCCCTTTTACTTATATTAAATGATGGAAAGAATTCAGTCAATCTTCGGCAAAGACATCCGATAATAAATCATAAATAAAGTAGCCGGAAATTAATTAGAAGAAGGGGTGAGAGCGTTACAAAATGGAAATATAATTCTTTATTAGGAACAAAATTCTGGATTCAATTCAATTGCATAGACGATATGCAATAGACGATATGGATATGGGATATTCATCGGAATAACGTTGGTTGCAATAGGTTAGTTGGAATGTGGAGTGATTGTTTGCCATTGGTTGGTGGATTTGGTTTATTGGCGCCGAAGTTTTAAAGTTGTCCACTCGGCGTGTGCAAGCTCTTTGCTAGGAAAAAAGAGAGAGTTACAATAAACCAAATGCGGTTACGTGGGTAACGCGTTTGAAAGATTGCTAAGAGAAGTGCTGAAGGTGGATTTACTGTAGAAAATGTGAGACAAGGTGTACAGTACAAGTTTGATACAATTCAAAGCTATTGTAAACTGCTATGCGTCTCAGAGGAACGCCAAGCGTGGAAGAATAGTGGATATCTAAAGTAGTAGTAATTGCCTTCCCAAGCCAGTTTGGAGGGTAGAATACTGATAGATCTTACACGATTATTACTCAATGTATCATGATCTAACGTTCCACAATTCTCTTCAAGAACTGTCTGCAATTGACTAGAAATTATTATGTCCAGCTTACTCGAGACCATTTTCAATCATTTACGCCATCATGTATTAAACCTATTGTAACGGGCAGTTTGTCAATTGGGGATTAAAATAGGAATTTTAGTACTTTATTCACTCAAGAATATTGTAAGTCGCCAGTAGCGAACACGAGCGAGCGAGGTGCATACGTGAAGAAAATTGCAGACTTGCTTGTTCAAGGTCCCCGGGTGTTGCACACTGCTGACACGTACCTTGTCGTGGCGTGGATTCATTCTATTCTGCTGTAGACCGTCATGTAAAAGGTAAGGGCTTGTGTCTTGTATGTTGCCTTTGGCAACTAGTCAAAGGCATGATTTGCTCCAGCATCGTCTCATGTAGTTATTTGGCTAGATAAAGTATTCTCGGAAATTTTAGATAAATTATTCAGTCTTTAAACTTAAAATAGTTGTTTGTCATTCTTTGTAATAATGTTTAAATGATTCTTAGTGATCTTATTTGGCAATATCGGGATGGATCGTCATTTAATCATTCAGTGCATTGTTTGAGTAATGTCATCCATTCAGTCATTTATCAAGATCAAGTTGGTAGCATTGCAACTAAGCGTTGCGTGAATGTTGTGTCCTTCCGGTGTAACTATAGTCAGTAATTGTGGATAAATGTGTGGTTAGATTTTTATAATTTTAACTTATCCAGTGTGTATTGTAAAGTCATTACAGTCGATAAGTTAGAACCCGGATTATTTCAGATAGTGGAAGAAGCTTGTGATAAGGTAAGATCTAATGTAATATCACTATTTAATAACACTAATATTTAATTAAATTGCAATGGAGCACACGCTCTGGTGGCAATTTCACACCCATCTTCCCCCTTTGCTGCACCCACCTACATTTGCCCTCTACAAATTTAACTTTAAATTTTTTTAACGTTTTTGGTAAATTATTCATCACTTCTTTTGGTAAATTATTCATCACTTCTCTTGGTAAATTATTCCAATCCCTGACCCCCATACCTAAGAAAGGGAATCATCCTACACCCTTGTGCCTGAAATCGAGTGCCAGCTTGTGGGCATGGTCATTTTTTCCCTACATGCGTTACTTTTAATTCTTACACTAATATCACGGGACTTTTTCCCCTTCAAGAGAGTCGCCCTAGTGTCAAATTATATTATTCTGACAAATAACATCATGGTGTCCACTCGGAGGATAAAAAAAGGCCTGCGGATATGATCAATTGACTCCCCTAGAAATCAAAAACCTGCCTCCACAACCCATCAGACGCCTAGAAATTATTTTTAGTGCTTGTCTTAGACAATGCTACTTCCCTGATACATGGAAGATTGCGAAGGTGGTGGAAGCAAAACTTTTCCTCAAAATTATAGACACATTTCTTTACTACCAATCATAGCCAAAGCGTTCGAGAGAATTATAGTAGTGAAACAACGTAATTATTGGCAGTCAATTTGGATTCAGAAAAGGCCACTCCACCGTACAACAATGTGCCAGGCTAGTCAAGCATATCTACTCAGAAATGCAGGTGGGAAACAGCACAGCAGCTATATTTCTGGATGTAGAGAAAGCCTTCGATAAAGTGTGGCATGGAGCTCTAATCTACAAACTACATCAATACAATACCCCAGTCTATCTGACTCACTTACTCAGTTCCTATCAAGCAAACAGGTTGTTCTTCGTCAAACAATAAGGGGCAAACAGCACACTAAGACAAATTGAAGCAGGAGTACCGCAGGGTAGTGTTCTTACCTCAATACTATACTGCATATATGTAAATGATCTGTCACAACTAGAGGGCAGCCATATCCGTCTATATGCGGATGACACTACAGTATATGCCAGCAATAGAAATCCAGAATATGCAGCTGGGAAACTACAACGACATTTTGAAAAACTGACACAGTGGTGCAACATCTGGAAAATAAAAATTAACGCTGCAAAATATCAAGAAATTATGTTTAATAAGAAAATTAAGCTACCAAACCACACAGAAGATACAGACATTTAATGGCAAAAAAAATCAAGTACCTTGGCCTCCGATTAGATAAGCACCTGACGTGGGGATCGCACATAGATGAAGCAAAGAAAAAAACGAAAGCCAAACTCACCGGCCTCTATCCAATAATTAGAGGTGACGGATTAAAAGTAGAGATAAAACTGCTCATCTATCGTGCAATAGTACAAACATCATTCATGTACAGCTCAGATATATGGTGTATGTCCGCCGACTGCCACATCAAAAAGCTGCAGGCATTGGAAAACCGAGTCCTGCGTGCAATTGTTAACGCTCCCCGCTATCTGCCAAACTGGATAATTAGACAAGATCTACAAAGTAGGCACAATCATCATAATTTTAGGTTAGTTAAGTGAAGTAAGAATTCAATTAACTCACCATTAGTGTAAGTAGGATCTCCATTCAGTTAGGTTCCAAGATTGTACATAAAACGACCCTCCAATAGGATAAGAAAGTAGACTAGAAGCCTTGGCAAAAAAAATAAAATAAAAGAACACCTCCCTTTGCTTTAACTCAATTGTAACAATATGAATAAAGTAAAAATATAGGATAACAAGTTAAGATAAAAGCAGAAATTCAGCCCCATAAGCCATTTCAGACATTAGTAATAGGATTTATTTTCCTGGCACTAAGGATTACAATGCAGCTCTTACAATACAAAAAATATATCAATGTATCGATATATCGATTTTTTTTGTAAATATAATCGATATTTATCGCCGATATTTTTATTTTCGATATATCGATATTGTATTTGGTGTATCGAATTTAAACACCAATTCGATATTTTTTCTACGAACGCAATTCAGTATCCATTTTAATCGTTACATGTATATAGGATAAATATACGTACATATCCAATCTTCTAAAAGTGTTAATAAATAAATTACGCCAAAGCAAATGACTTTTTCTGTTTATTGGTCTCCCGTACGCGTTTCACTTCTTTTGCAGAAGCATCTTCAGCGGTTTTTTTCTGTTAATTATGTACAAAAGTTGTAAGCAGGTTATGTTTGTGGTTTGTACAGTGGAATAAATTATTATCTAACTTATAATCTACTTACATTTTGTGGTCTATTGTATTTCTTTTAGCTCCATTCTAAGCATCAGTGCTTTTGCATTTTCGGTGGGAAGTGTCTTCATGTTTGAGATTCACAACACTACACTTTTGCACTGCACTATGTGTTTGTTATTACTTGCAAATGGCCGTTCTGTTTTGTTTACTAAGCATCGAGTTTTTGTAGTTATGCGGTGCTGTTTTGTTTTTTCAGTCTTCTATTGTTTGGCGGTTTTTTCAAATATAAATGATTTCGGTAGTTGTTTTGTATGTCCTTATTTACTGTTGTTTTTCTGTGTCGATGTTTCTTGTTTTGTATAGTGTTGGGTGTGTGAGGTTTGTGTATTCATTTATTATTCGTTTTCCTTCTGTTAGTGATTTTTGTATGTGGTAGTTTTCTTGGAATGTTAGTATTTGTGGTTTGTTGTTGTTTATGGTGAGTATTTGCATGTCTGAGTCAATATTTGTTGGGTGGTGGTTGTGTTCTTGTAAGTGTTCTGCAAATGTTGAATGGTTGTTATATTTTAGAGCTCTTATATGTTCCTTGTACCTGGTTTCGAATTTTCTGCATGTTTGTCTTATGTACTGTGCTTCGCTTTCATTGCATGTTAGCCTGTATATTCCTGAATTGTGATATTTATTGGATTGTGTGTTATTTTTAATGTTTTTATGTATTGTGTTATCTGTTCTGAATGCTACTTTTAGTCCCTGTTTTTTTAATATATTTGCAATTTTGTATATGTCTTTGTTGATGTATGTCATCACATGCCATTTATTTCTATTTTGTGGCGTATGTGGTGTACTATCTGGAGTTTTTTTAATATAATTATTTTAATTTAATTGCAATGGAGCACACGCTCCGGTGGCAATTTCCCTACACACCCATCTTCCCCCTATCCTGCTCCTACCTACATTTGCCCTCTACAAATTTTATCTTTAAATTATATCAAAGTTTTCGGTAAATTATCCATCATTTCTCTTGGTAACTCATTCCAATCCCTGACACCCTTACCTAAAAAAGAGAATCTTCCCACACCCTTGTGCCTGAAATCGAGTGCCAGCTTGTGGTCATGGTCATCTTTTCCCTTCCATGCACTACTTTTCATACCTACGCCAATATCTTTCCATGCCTCATCGCCAGTATATGCCCTGTACACTCCCATGACCCTCCTCATCCTCCTCCTGTCTTGCAATGAATCCCATTCTAGCTCCTTTATCATATCCGTCACTGATTGCATGCTGCGATAATTTCCAGAAACAAATCTAGCAGCCCTTTTTTGCACCCTATCCAACTCCTGTATTTGATACGTAAAATGAGGGTCCCATACTACACTACCATATTCGAGCAATGGTCTGACCAAAATTTTGTAACCCAATTCCTTGACTTCTCTCGTACATCCCCTCATCACTCTCTCCAACAAGTGCAGAACTTTGAAACCTTTTCCTACCACCTGTCCTATGTGTGCTGCCCAGTTAAGTTTGTTATCAAAAGTAATTCCAAGATATTTACATTTCAAGTCTTCAGCAAGCAATTCTTTCCCCACCTTATATTCATAATTAACCTTTTGTTTTTGATCTATTGTGGTGTGATGGTGGGGTTGTATTGTGTGAAGTTTTCTTTATTTCTCTTATAATTTTGTTGTTTAGTTGGTGTACCCTGTGTTCCTTGTGTCCATTTTTGTTGGCTATATAGATGATTGTATTAAGTTCTAGAGTGTAGTTTTCTTTATTAAGTGGGATTTTGTTTAGTCTATGGAGCATGTGTCTTATTGCAGATTCTTTATGAGTTTGTGGATGGTTTGAGTCAGTTCCTATGATCATGTCTGTGGTGGTGTGTTTTCTATAAATCTGAAATGAGTGTTGCTGTTTGTGTCTTGTTATAGTTATGTCAAGGAAGTTTAGTTTAGCATTTGTTTCTTTCTCCATTGTGACTGGATGTTGTGGATCATTTTTTTCCTCAATTGCTGATAGTATTAATAAATAAATTACGCCAAAGCAATTGACTTTTTTGTGTTTATTGGTCTCCCGTACGCGTTTCACTTCTTTTGCAGAAGCATCTTCAGCGGGTTTCTGGATGTTGTGGATCATTTTTTTCCTCAATTGCTGATAAGATGCTTCTGCAAAAGAAGTGAAACGCTTACGGGAGACCAATAAACACAAAAGAGTCAATTGCTTTGGCGTAATTTATTTATTAATATTATCAGCAATTGAGGAAAATGATCCACAACATCCAGATTCTGAAAGTGTCTTAAAAAGTGAATTCTTTGAAATATAGCAGTTTGATAGCGGTTGAGAGTTTAAAAAAAGCTGTTAAATTTTAACAACTCTACGTTAATGTCATTTTTATGTCAGCATGTAAGCGGTTATTTTATCTTTGTAGTTGAAATATTCTATTTTCAACTGTTTCTTTTTTTTACGATTAACAATTACTTGGTTGATGAACCACAAGTCATTATGAATGACCGTTAATTCATTTAAATGTCTACAATCTAGTCTACAGTCAAAACTCCCTAATCGTAAGGAATACATTCCGTAAATATGCCAAAAATACGAAAATCTTGAATACAGAAATCTTGAATACGGAAACCTTGTATACGGAACGGTAGTTTATATAGGATTATAGATACGTTACAAGTATACAAAAAAAATTTGATGTAATGCAGTGATTGTCGCACTTTGAACTTAATAAACCAATTCTGGATTGCTTTAAATCCTCTATCCTAATGTTCATTGTAATGCTCTTTAAAATAAGCACAAAGACAAAAATCTTTCTGGTGAATTACAGTCCCAATAAAGAATACTTTCTTGTGATTGCTGTCTTCGATTGATGTAATGAGAGCGTTTTTTAGTTTTTCAATCACTGTGACACCAATAGTTTTTACTGATAGTAAGATCCTCTACGAAGGCCTCTCCCGTGTCCGGTCGTAGGCGATTACCATGGGTGAAGTATATCCCTCCAAGGAAAGTCCTAGGAAGATGAACTGGTGTGGTTTCCCGTTTCACCGAAAATGGTGGTGGTGTAGCGGTTAGCGTTCAGGTTTCGCATTTGGGTGGAGGGCGGTTCGAATCCCCGTCCAGGCATCCAGATTTGGGTTTTCCAAGGTTTCCCAAATCACTCCAGGCAAATGCCGGGATGCTTCCTTCAAAAGGCCATGGCCCAATTCCTTCCCATTTCTTGCCCCCCATCCTTTCCCGTCTCTAAAGTCCTCGCTGTTAAGAGACGTTAAGCAGTTAAAAAAAAAATTCCCCGTTTCCTTCCTCAGTGTGACAGTGCTCCTAAGTGTATAGAACAGTGACACTGTGTGATTCAGTATAGAGTGTTGTGGATGAGAGATGAAAGAAGGGAGAGGGTGGAAGCCGGTGTCGGCATGTTCAGGCCTACTTTTGCGAAACATTCTAAAGGGGGCGCCAAGCTTAACATTCCCATCCGACGGATGAATCTCCATCAACAACATCGTATGCCCTCGCACCATACGCACTGCAGAGATATGGACCAAGATTAGAAATTACAACTTACTGGTCAAGCCCTGATGATGAAAATCGTTGATGTAGTGCTAAGTGAAAATAATTCATTTGCAGCACTCTGCGATCACGTAAAAAGTATTGTGACTTATTTTAAGCAGTCCGTCAATGCTGTGGACCTATTAAGATCTGAACAAGAAGCATCTGGGGAATAGGAAGGAGAGTGTTAACTTTGACTCAAGCTGTTAGCACCAGATGGAACTCCTGCTTTAATATGTTAGAACGATTTATCATACTCTCTGCCATTGTAGCTAAAATATTAGCTACAAAAAGTCAGTCAAATATAAACACACTTGGTATGGTTGCACCTTAACAGATTAATGTAATACGTGACCTCATTGTCCTGCTTGGTCCTTTCAAAGAAGCCACTGAAGAGTTTAGTGGTACAAATTATGTGACTGCTAGCTTAACAATTTCTGTTACAAATCTGATTCGACAAGTAACGGAACAAGCTACTCCTTCGACCACTTTAGGATTCACGGTAAAAGAGGTTTTACTCCAGAGTATTCAAGAGAAATTAAGTCCTTTAGAAAGAAATACATTCCTTGTAGCAGCTACCAATTTGGACCCTCGTTTCAAACGTATACACTTCACTTCTCCAATCGGTGTGTCAAATGCGATATCTACAATAAGTAATGATATTCGCTTGGAACTTAGACGACGAGGACAACGGTCTCCAGAAGTAAGGTCTACAGCAGCAACACAATATATCGCAGATAACGCATCAATTTGGTCCGCACATGAATAGCTATTATCCCTTAGCACTACTGTTATGCAAGAGGTTCCAAGCTCTGGCTCAGTTCCTAATGAGCTTAAGCAGTATCTGGACCAACCATTAATTGACAGAAAATCAGACCCAGTAAAGTTTTGGGTGAATTGCCAGTGCTCCAGCGTGCTGAAATACCTTATATGTCAAGCTTCTTCTGTGTCGTCCTGCAGTCAACTTAGCTGTACCAAAGAACAGGAGTAGATTGACGGGAGAGCACATAAAACAGAGAGTCCTTTTGATGTCCATATCAGACGAGTATGGTTTGATTAATTGCAAAAAATTAAAAATGAATAAAAGTTTGTATATTTTGTACTTGTGTCTTTAATTTTCAGAATTTTAAAAAATATTTTGATGTATTTTATGAACTTTTTTTTAGATAATTACTCCCTTTAGCCAAAAATATCGATATATCAAATCGAAATATCGATATTTTTTTCCCGATGGATAACGATAGTTTTGTTAAATACCGTTTCAGTATTCATCGATATACAAATTTTATAAAATCATCATTTATACTGTAGACTGCTAGTTGTTAAGATCCACATCAGGTAGTACGTGTAACTAACATCTCAACCATACGGAATATATAGCCACGCCATTTACTGCCAGTTAATCACAGGCAGAGTATTTTGAAGTGTGTTGTCTTTCGACATTTACTTCAACATAATCTAGAAGGAGCAACACTTTGCTTTTGGTATGGCTTATCGTTGGCGTTCTTAGTTTAGAATAGCGAGTGGTCTTTTATGACGGTCAATACCTGTAACGTATTGCCCGAGCGAGTTGACTTCCGGGTTCCTGGTCTTCTGGGCGCGCTCGTAGAACGTCGCGGGCAGCTGTCTGAAGCGATCCGCCAGCAGCGGGATGTTAGTAGTCTCGTGCAGAACTGCAGTCGGGAATCTGCTCGGTAAGTGGAGGGCCGGTTTAGTGCCCTGTTCTGTATCACCTGAAGGCGCCGAAGGTGCGAAGCAGCCGCATAGCCCCATACGGGACAAGCGTATTCCATAATTGGTCTTACCAGGGTGATATAGATGTTTACTCCCGTGGCGGGCTTCAAAAGGCTATTCCTGTTCATCACAGGGTATAGAGCGTGTAATCTAGCACTTGCCCACCTCCTGATGTCTTGAATATGGGATCGCCAAGTCAGTCGCCGGTCACGAGTGACTCCTAAATACTTGACTTCGTTTTCCCACGGGATCGTCTCGTTGTGAAGTCGAAGGGGTGGAAGGTTTTGAGTGCGTCTCTTACTGATTATGATGGCTTGAGTTTTTGTGGCGTTGATGGTTATCCTCCACCGTTTCGCCCAGTCCTCAGTTGATCGAAGGACTTCTTGCAGACGCCTAGTTGCTAGGGCACAGCTTCTGCTTGCCGTACAGTATGCCGTGTCATCGGCATAGGTGGCAGTAAGAACTCTGGGAGCAGTAGGCACGTCAGCGGTGAAAAGTACATAGAGCACTGGTCCCAGTACAGAGCCCTGCGGTACCCCAGCAAGGATTCGCCTCACAGTTGAAGTGGCCTCGCCTACACGAACGCAAAAGGTGCGGCCAGTGAGATATGACATAAGGAGCTTTACTAGTCTGCCTGAGAAGCCTTGTTCGTATAATTTGAGTAGCAGACCTGTATGTCACACAGAGTCGAATGCTCTGGCGATATCCAGAAGCACCAGGCCACAGTATTGTTTTTCGTTGAATGCCCTAGTCGCTGCTTCAACCACCCTCATGAGCTGTTGCGTGGTGGAGTGATTGCGGCGAAAGCCGAGCTGGTGATGGGGAATAATCTCGTTCCGTTCGATGTAATGATTTAGCCTCTTGAGCAATAATCGCTCAAAGACTTTGCTTATAGACGGCAAGAGGCTTATTGGCCGGTAACTTTGAGGTAGGTGCGGGTCCTTCCCACTTTTGTGTATTGCCACAACTTCAGCATGTTTCCAGCATTGGGGGAATTGCTGAGTGCGAAGAATGATGTTAAATATTCCTGCCAAGTAAGTTGACGCTTGCGGTGGTAGATTCTTGAGACAGCTATTGAAGACACGATCATGACCAGGTGCTTTATCTGAGTGAAGTGTGGCTAGGCAGCTCGCAACCTCTTCCGGAGTGATAGTGTCAATTTCTTCCTCGTCGTCCCCTTCCTCAGCCTGCAGATAGGTGTTTAGGCAGCGATGTACCTCTTCTACTTGCAACTGGTCTTCCACTTCCGATGGCCGAAAGTTCCTCTCGAAGGAATCTGCTAGGGCGTTTGCCTTGTCCGTTGGGCGATAGACTGGGCCCCGTTCGCCGTGTAGGGGCGGGATTCGAGATCGCTGCCTAGTGAATTTCTTTGTCTCTGCCCACAGCGTCCCATCACCTGGGATCAGCATCGAAACACGAGCCTCCCATTCTCTGCTTCGGTGATCTGCCAGTGACACCTTCAATTCTTTCTGGACTCGGTTTAGCAGTCTTCGCGTGTCGGCGTTCCTCGTCAACTTCCACTCCTTAGCTATTCTGTTTTTGTGCCGAATAGCCGCTAGGAGGTGGGGCGGGAGCTGGCGTGAAGTGTTCTTGGTGAGGCACCTCTTCGGAGTCGTCGCTGCTGATGCCTCCTTGACAGTGTGCTCGAAGAAGGACAGAGCATAGTCTATATCCTCTGCCGGGCGTTCCGGTAGTGCTGCTGAGACTATCTGACGGTATCTGCCCCAATCGGTTTTCTTGAATTCCGGCTTTTGTTGTGCATTTAGGATTAGGTCGGACTCTAGCTCCACGATGACTGGGCAATGGTCAGAGGACAGCCTGTTAAGCGTGGCTGCCGCGACGAATCCGGTGATCCCTTTAGTGACTGCCACGTCGAGAACATCCGGACGTCCGTGGTGAGCTGGGTAGTTGGTGGGTTCTTCGGGTCCCCACACACACATATTGTGTCTGTTGGCGACTCTCCGTAGTATGTTACCTGAAGGGTTGTTCACTCTGCTGTTCCAGTCTGTGTGTTTGGCGTTGAGATCACCTCCGATGAACAGCTTGCCTCTGATGTTTGCCAAGGTATTAAAATCAGCCTCTGCTGTTTCCCTTCTAGGAGGCCGATAGGCAGAAACTACGGTCAGTGGGCCTCTTGTCGTGGCCACTTCAATGCCGACAGCTTCAATGTACTGCAGGGCGGAATGTAGATCTCATGATGTGGAATGCTTCTCTTGACATAGATAGCCACGCCACCTTTTGCAGTTGGACGATCATATCTATAACAGCAGTAGTTCGCTACTGAGGCTTTCAGTCCCGGTTTTAGGTGGGTTTCGGTGACAAGACATAGATCAACGTCTTGTTCCCTAATGAACTGCCGGAATTCCACGGTCTGTCCATGAATGCCATTGGCATTCCATATGCAGAAAGAGAGGCTATTGAATTGAGGTCGTCTATCCATAATGAAGATTACAACTGCATTTGGGAGTAGCGAGAGCTGTCTTCACTGCAGCGCAGATGTCCGTGATCATCTGGTCTAGCCGCTTGGTTAGACTGACCAACATGTTTAGAACAGTCTCCAATATTTTACTCAGTCCTTCAGATTCCGCCGGAACTGGAGCAGCTGAGGGAGGCCAATGTCGTGGTTGGTTGTTTAAGAGATCTTCTGTGCAGGAGCTCTGCGGGTTTTTATGTTCTTGTTGGTCGACCAGATTGGAGTCAGAAGTTGCAGCAGTGGTCGACTGTGGACCCGCAACTTCCGAAAAGAGGCGACCGTCAGTCTCACTCGATTTTCTGGTACTTTGGATGCTTCCTAGTCATCCTAGTGGGCTTCGTCTGTTCTTTGCCAGTCGGCGGAGAGGAAGTATTTATTTGTTGATGCTGGATAGCGGAGACGCTCTGTAAATTTTCTACCGGTGGCTGTAGATCCTTCTTGCGATGTTGTTTGGCGGTATCACTATTGGCTGGTAGGCCTCTCTGGCGATCCCGTGCCTGTTTGTAAACTGGGGAAAGTTTTTTATGGGGAAAGTTTTCAGAAATGAATTTAAATCCTTTGTGCATTATTATAACTGCGAGAAAAATAGGCTTGACATTCGACTTAACAACTCAGTGCGCGTGCGGTTTCGTACATAGGTCTAATGCTGGTCTAATGTCCAGTATTCATTTAACGTAATAATCAGTGCGCCAAAATATGGGACTAAAATTTGCGCTAAAAACAGTGGCTCCACTCAGCATTTAACGTCGTAATGGGTAATTTCGAGGTGAAAGTTGTCGTATATTCATCACTTGTTCCCGTACCAGGTTTTATAGGTTTCTTAAATTTATGCAAATGTGTCTGTGTTCCTATCAACTATCAACATAAGAGAAACGATTTTATTTTTCAAATCCTCTATATTTTTGGAAGATGGCATTTCTTTCATTAATCGCGTGACAAATATCATCCCGCAAACCACGATTTTTGTGTTTTCTGTCCACTATCCCATAAACAAGGTACCATTCGAGGCATTTTAAAATCTAGATTTTTTTATGTGACAACCGAGACCATCTCCCTTCTTCTTCTTAAGTCGCCTTCTCCTATTGGAGGTTGGCTGTCCACATAGCTAGCTCTGAGCGTTAAACTGAAGCATGGAAAGCCTCTTCAGACGTGCAATTGAACCATCTCCGAATGTCTTTCAGCCACGAATTCCTTCTCCTCCCAACAGATCTTTTCCCTTGTATTTTCCCTTCAATGATGAGCTGCTGTAGCTGGTACCTCTCGCCTCTCATAATGTGTCATAGATATTGCGTTTTCCTTTGCTTTATAGTGAGCAGCAGTTCCTTTCGTTTCCCCATCCGATGAAGTACTTCTTCGTTTGAGACTTTCAGCACCCAAGATATGCGTAAGAGACGACGATACAAATACATTTCAAAAAATTCAATCTTTTTCTCTAGATTTTAGTGTAAGGTCCAGCTTACACACCCATAAAGAAAAATGGAGAACACGTAGCAGCGAATCATTCGCATTCTCAATTGCAGACTGGAATCCGATCTTATGAAAAATTTGTTCATGCTAATAAATTGTCTCCTTGCCTGTTCTATTCTCGATTTAAATTCTTTCTTACAGTCACCACAGTGCCTAAATATTTGAAGGAGGAAACTTGCTCGATCTTATTGCCTTTTATTGATATGGTTGCCTGGATTTTTCTCTTAGAGAAGACTACAACGTTTGCCTTGGAAGGTTTGACAAGCAGACCAAACTCTTCACAGTGCTGAACTAAATTGTCTATTATATGTTAGAGTGTAGGTAAATCACTGGCTATTACAACAGTGTCATCTGCATACCTGATATTATTGATCACTTTTCCGTTTATAGTGATCCCACTGTTTTCGTTCTCCAACACTTCCCTGAAATTTACCTCGGAATAAATGTTGAACAAGAGAGGTGATAGTACACAGCCCTGGCGAACACCTTTCCTGATTGCAGTCGCTTCTGATGTTCCTTGGTCAATTTTGACATCTGCAGTCTGATTCCAATACAGCATGCTGACAATGCGTAAATCATTTTGGTCAATACCAGTTGATTTCAGAATCTTTTCATGCATCACGCAGTCGAAGGCTTTTTTATAGTCTATGAAAGAGGCATATACAGGGTCCGGCAATAAAACCTACCTCATTTTAATGTGTTGTCACATAAAAACTAAATATGATAGAGAATAATTACTTTTATTTATGAAAAATATATACTTTGCCATTTTTAATTATTTGGTTTTTAAAATTATATCTGCCCTCCATTGTTGACACATTGACAAAGTCTATCCAGAAAGTTCTCCATACATTTTCGCGTCATTTCTCTTGGAATGGCTGCCAATTCTTGGGTAATGGCCTCTTTAAGTGCTAGCAGTGTTGTGGGACGATGTTTGTACACTATAGGCTTTAAGCGTCTCCAAAGATTGGTGATTGTTGCATAGACACACTCACACGCGCCAAATTTTCCGGCGTTGTTGCAGTCCGAGGACGGCCTGTAGGTTTTTTTTAGTGCTGAACCTGTCTTTCTAAAGTTTGACACCCACAGTTGAATAGTTTCTCTATCCGGGACACGATCATGTAGGCCAAGTTCGAATCGTCTCCGAAAATCTGAGAACAACTGTTACGAATAAATTCGTCCACAACAAACGCACGATGCTCACCAAGCCATGACATGGCGCACACTGAAAATGGCAGGTACACCTCTTTAAAACAAAACACATTCAACATCAGTATCCTCACTACAACCCGCACGCCGGCTACGTGAAATGTGGGAGGTTTTATTGCCGGACCCTGTACATCAACATTCATGTCCCTGCACGTCTGCACTAATACATTTAAGGAAAAGAGTGCTTCACGTGTGCCAAGCCCATTTCGGAAGCCAAACTGGGTCTCACACACATGAGATCCACACTTCTTGTAAATACGGGTGTGTATGATTCGCAGAAATATTTTCAGCACATGCGACATCAGACTGATCATACGATAGTCATCGCATTGTGAGGAGTTGGTCTTCTTCGGCAGTGGTATGAAAGTTGATCTCAGCCAGTCATAAGGTATCTTTCCTGATGCATAAATAATGTTGAACAATGATGTTAGGAGGCTGAGACCATTTGAATCCTGCTCAGCTATAACTTTAATAATTTCAGAGTAAACTCCATCAGGACCTGTGGCTTTACCACTCTTCTGAAGTTAAATGGCATGTACTACTTCACTCTTTGTGATTTCTGGACTGACTTCATTGATTCTTTCGTCTGGTGGAGGAGGATCATCTCTGTCGTCTGCAAAACGAAGTTCGATATATTCCTTCCATCTTTTAAGTTTTCCTTCAACTCCAAGGATAATTTCATTGTTTGCATTCCTCAGTATTTGTCCGCGCCACTTCCTTTGTATATTACTCAGCTCTTTTACCTTTTTGTATAAGTTGAAGTGATCGAGTTTCTCCTGAAGTATTTCAATTTCTTTACATTTGCTAGACATCCATGTTTTCCTTGCTTCTCTGCATTTTCTGCGTATGTCTTTGTGCAGGTTTTTGTATTTTATGGGATCCTTGGTTTTATATTTCCTTCTTTCATTCATAAGTTCCAGGATTTCATCAGTCATCCAGAGCAGCCTTTTGTTGTCAGTAATGTATACAATGTTATTTTTCTGGACTTGGGCAATGTTATCTTTTATGAAGTTGCACGTAGAGTCTACTTCTATAGGACGAGTATCTACTATAACTTTCATCTTTTCCTCCATCTCCCTAGGTATCGCCTATTGTTGTTACTCTAACGGCGTTAGCAAGTTAGTGCGCTAAATCTCGGCGTTTAATGTCAAATAACGCGAAAATTATTGAACATAAGACGTTAGTATGGCCCCAGCGTAAGAACGTGATGTAACTTCGTGTGGTATTGAGGCGTTGGGACAAATTCCATATTTCGCCTCTGCCGTGTTTTTATTCACAGTATAACGTGAATTCCGAACTCCGGAACGTGCTGTCGTATTTCATATGATCAAGTAAAGCTACAAAAAATCGCTTGCTCTACCGGAATATGAACGCATGACCCCCGCACTGCGTGTGTTATCATTGTTTGTCGCCCAGTGGTGGAAAGCGCGGATATATATATATATATATATATATATGTGTGTGTGTGTGTGTGTGTGTGTGTGTGTGTGTGTTTGTGTGTGTGTGTGTGTCTCCGAGATTAAAAGACTTTGAAACCGTTTGACCGAACGCTATGAAAGTTGGCACACATACGTATCTGATTTCGATGTAACTTTGCGCACATATACATTAAAAGAAAGAGAAAAATCCTGTCAGTATTTGTATTGTGAAAACCCAACCCCATTCCCCCTTCCCACCCTCTTACTTTTTGTCAGAGTTTTTTGTACACACAATTTTTATTAGATATTGATGGAAATTAGCATACATATATTTTAAAACAAACCAAAAAATACTGCCTGTATTTGGTTAACAGAAACCCAACTCCTCTTCCCCTTTCCACTCCTTAAATTTTTTAAATGTTCTTTATACATAGCTACAGCTTCTTTCTGATTTTGAAGGAACTTTGCACACGCATACTTTTAAACAAGTAGAAAAATATAGTCTATATTTGGTTTGCAAAATCTCAACCCCCTTCCCCCCCACATCACTTAATTTCAAAAATTGTATATAGAATTAAATTTTTATCAGAATTCGATGGAAATTTTTGAATATTAACTTTCAGAAATGTGAAAAATACATTTCACAATAGTTTTACAGAAACCAAACTACTCTCCCCCTTCATCATCATCATCCTCAACAGTTTCCAGCCTCTGGCCGGGTCTGCTTTATGCACAAGCCTCTCCATTTGCTTCTTTCATCCCACCACCTCTCTGTCACCACTTTGTTACAGTCCTCTCATCTCTTCCGTACACCCTCCTCCACTCCTTTCAGCCATCCATCTCTTGGTCTTCCTCTGGGTCGTTTACCATGCATCTTAATTTCATTGATTTTTCTCAGGATTCTCTGAACCTCCATTCTCTTGACATGTCCATACCATCTCAGTCTGGTCCTCTCTACCCTTTCCTGTAGGGGTTCCTCTTTTATGGTGCGTCTAATCACTTCATTCCTTGTTCTGTCCATTTTAGTAACTCCCATTATACTTCTTAAAAACTTCATTTCACTTGCTTGTACTCTGCTGATGTCCCGCTTTTTCATTGTCCATATTTCAGCAGCATAAGTTAAGATAGGCACATAGTACGTATGATAGATTACTCTCTTGCTTCTCTGTGGCACCTCTTTATTCTATATCAGGCTTCAAATGCTCCTTAGGAACGCCTCTGCTTGTCTTCCTCTTTCATTTATCTCGCCATCATTTCCTCCACAATTCCTCTAATACACTCCCCAAGTACTTGAACCTGTTTACCTTCTTTAGTTGTTCCCCTGCCATCACAATTCCTTGGGCTACTCTATTCTTTTTCCTGGTTGTTACCATGTACTCACATTTCTTTACATTATATTTCAGGCCATATTCCTCCACACTATCTATCCATACATGCAACTGCCGCTGCACTTCCTCTTCTTCACCTCCCCAGATCATCATATCATCCGCAAAAGCCATCACCTTCATGTTTTCCTCTCCCATCCTCGCTGCCACCTTCTGCATTATTTCATCCATCATTACAATGAAGAGTAGTGGTGATAGGGCACTTCCTTGTTATAGCCCATTCCTTTGTTCCAGCCAATCTGATCTTCCTTCCCCTATTTTCACATTGCTCACACTTCCTTGGTACAGTTCCGTCACTCTCTTGATGGTTTCTTTGGGAACTCCTCTCTTCTCCAAGGCCTTCCATACCTGACTCCTGTGTACACAATTATATGCTTTCTCGATATCGAGGAATACCAACAGTAGATCCTTTCCATACTCATAATGTTTTTCCTGCAGCTGTCTCATGGCAAATATCTGAAGCCATACTGCTCTCCCCCTTATTATTATTATTTTTGTCAATGTACGTGGTACAAAGTTATAGTTTCAACCCAATTTTGAAGGAACTTTGGACACGTATGCTTTAAAACAAACAGAGAAATATTACCAACATTTCGTTTGCAAAATCCCAACCCCTCTCCCTTTTACTCCCACCCGTGTTAATTTCTAATGTCGTTTATAGAAACTTACAGTTTTATATCCGGTCAAAATCGATTAAGCTGTTTCTTAAGTTTTGGCCGAATATTCATTATATAACTGTGTTCTAATGTCTCAACATGTACGTCAGATTTTAATTTGGACGTTGTGAAAACCCATTAAGAATCTGTATTTTCTACGTGATGCTGAAACAGGTGTATTCCAGATACAGATTTATGTATGGGGTGTGTATTAACGCGCGGATGGTACATGTTTTGACTGTGGGAACAGCAACTTTAACAGATATTGTGTGTACGTTGAAATGTCCCTGCACCAAAATGTAAACTGACATTCCGTATCACAGCATCCAATTCACCCTGTTCTAGGAATTGTTCAGGTGTATGAATATTTAGTTTACTTCTGGAAATGGCTGGTGTCATATTATTGAAAATTTGTGCGCATGATTCACTTCTGAAATATACAAATAATGGACGGGTAAATCAATTCCAATTAAACTGGGCAACGCGATGTACTCTGCTAGTTTGCTATAAAATTATAGCTTTCATTTTATATACTTCTTTTCGTATCTAAGAAACGTTGCCACATTGAGGATTGACCGAAGAGGAGCACAATATCTATCTTGGCTGAAGGAACCAGGATTACAATCGGAAAACGGAACTATCTGGTGGCTCAGTGGTTAATGTGTCTCACTGGGAATAGAAAGCTCCCCGATTCGAATCTCTATCTGGGCGGGGATATTCGTAGTCATTTAACCCAACGTTAACCTCTGGCGCAGCTAGCTGTGTACTGTAAATTCCGCCAGAAAACTTCCGGGGTTCGGATCCCACGTTAAACGTTAGGTCCTTTGTACCAGGTAGGATTGCCGGATTAGGTTAAAGAGGCCTTTAGATGACACGTTCCCGATCGCCTGGTCCCGTTTCCGATCTCACTTTTCTCCCGTCGACAGAGCATTGCATTTAGACGACCCGACAGCCTACCACCACGCGTATATCCTTGTTGCTCTGAAATTTTTAATATCTATTTAATAGTAATACCAGTAATAAAATTAGTTACAAATTTTGTTAATGTTCTAATATTTAAATTACATATGTATGGCCCCATATTTATCAAAACCACATATTCTTGGTATAACCCTGACTGCTTGACTTTGTGGGAAAAGCCTAGGAAAAAGAAAATGACCTGTGCCAAACAATTATATTTACAAAAGGCATACGTTCAGTCACATTAGACATATTAAGCGCTCCACACACAGTTTATATGAAGGCACTGGACTGTCAGTTTATCGTAGTTGGACACACACATACAGTCGATATTAAGATCGTAGACTGAAGATATTGCGTGACTGTAGATTGTTGAGATCGGGGCCTGAACTGCCAGCAGTCCGCAGTTAACAATCTTTGAAGTTTACGATCTCAAGGCGAAAACGGACACACACACGCAGTTTGACGACAGTCACCGCGCCTGACAGATACGTTATTCTGTGCCTGACGACAGGCCACATATCTTTCGCGCTGTTTAATCTGTTTTGGACTGTCATGAAAATGGACAACAAACCGCAATCATTTCCTCATTTATTGAATTATATCGGTATGAAACGGTACATTTATTGCTTCCTCAATGTTTAAGGGCCTTATTCTTGGAACTCTGGTCTTGACAAAGGTTTCAAGGAATATTTCACTCAACTTCCCTTCATGGTAATCCTTACATTGTTACGTCGACGTCAGGGTTGTTTTGGTTTTCACATTAGGATCACCGCCATTATTACACGCAAAAATATTTTAAATCTCAAATCTGAACCATGTCAACAGGGCGGTATTTTATTTTTAGCTTTTCCTACTTGTTAATGTTAATTTTAAAAATTATGATATACTGTATTTTCGAAAATCATCCAAAACCAATAAATTACATTATGTATGTTTCAATATGCTTCATTTCATTTTGGATAATTAGTACCCTACATCTGAGGCTGTTGGTGGCGGCGAAATAGGAAGTCATAACATGAAGAACATAGGTCGCGACAAACCTATACTAGTTTATTACGGTAGTAAAAAATTTATTTACCATTACATCCAAGTGAAATATTAAGCCACCTGGCGTGGCGGGTGAATGGTTAACGTTCTGACCTCGCATTCGGGAGGACGCGGGTTCGAATCCTCGTCCGGACATCCAGATTTAGATATTCCATTGTTTCCCCAAATCACTCCGGGCGAATGCCGGGATGCTTTCTTCAAAAAGGCCATGGCCGAATTCCTTCCTGTTCCTTGCCCCAGTCCCATCCCGCCTCTAATGACCTCAGCCGTCGACGAGACGTAAAGCCATAAGTAAAAAAATAAAAAATTAAGTCCTATGTGAAGGGAAGACGGCTAAAGATTGGTTTATCGAATAACTGTAATAAGTTTCGGTGTTTAAATTCTTCACAGCTGTTCTGCTTAATAAGTTGTGCCATACACGACGTTTCGGCTGCTACCTTCGCTGTCTGCATCGGGAGAAATGGATGTTACTGTGACAATACGCCACATACCATTTCACTTGATGAAGACAGCGGAGGTAGCAGCCGAAACGTCGTGTATGGCACAACTTATTAGGCAGAACAGCCTTGAAGAATTTTCATCAGCTGTACACCGCAAAGGATTCAATTATCACCAGAAGTATCGCTGTTATTGTTAGTCAATTGAGTTGCAATGGGAACGATGGGCAGCTAAAGTCACAGAAAGACGATTCATATTATCTCATCTACTTATTTAGCGTTTATTTCTCCCAGGTGAAAGCCCAGAGGAGTGCTTTTTTTATTTACCCTTCATTTATAAAGCGTAATATCTTAGTGACTAAATTAGGCCCTACATATTAATTTTAACATTGTTGATTACATAGTGTTTTGAGATTTGTACAAAATATTTGCATGCAAGGAATTTGTCATACAGCTCCATTACACTTTGACTTACTGTTTAATTAATTCTATAAAATTACATTTGGTCTTGCTTACAGTTATAACAGTTACAGCTGCTATTACAACCTGTAATATTATATTTAATCACAAATATCGCCTATTGTTGTTATAGTGCTGGTGGTTTTTATTGATATATTCCGGTTATTCTTAGAGTATCCCATTATTCAGTTAGTTGCAGTTAAACCAGTTTGTACATATCTTTCTGTAATCTGTCATGTAGTTATACCGGATTACTGGGTAACAATTGCTTATAAGTAACATTCACTAAATTTTATGTTCTCAGCCACTACAGTCCTGAGTCAGTTCAAATTTGCAGCATCCTGGCTCACCATTAATATGGAAATTAACTCCCAAATATTGTTATGATTCATTGTGTATTTGTGCAAAAGTCAATGATACATTCCATCTACATTACAAACAAGATTGTTTTGGCCGTGGAAGAAGCGCTTTGTTTGCTGTAAGTGGTATGCTGACGTTTGCTCATTCTGCCACGCCATCGTTCTGACTCAGGCCTGTAGTAGGCTCGGTTCTGTTTTAACAATGGTAATGGTTAATTTAATAGTTATGCATTTCAATTGTTTTTGCAATAATCACCTCTGGTATTATAATCTACTTTTCCCGCAGGCGAGCGGTTGTAAGGTGTCGAGAATCCTTTCCGGCCATCTCAACCAAAGGAAACAAGGATAGGGAAGGAATTCGGCCATTGTATTTTAATGGAGGCGTCCCTGGTATGACGTCGGAAAATCATGGAAAAACCAAATCGGGAATGCCGAATCGAGATTTGAAGCACTGTCCTGCCGAACGCCATGCATCGGCGATACCTCTCATCAACGCAGCATAGCCCAACTTTCTTTGTCAGCCCACGAGCTGACGAATTCACAAGTGAAGCTTTTACCTACTGGGCATTGCTTTGATTTTTACTCGTTGTGTGTTTTAAAGTGAAACTTTTATTCTATCGCCTCAAATTTTTCCGTCCATCTATCGCATGTCGCATTACAGCCGGCCAGATGCATGCGCGCAGGTATGACGTGACCTAGTGCGGAGACCTCATGTCTGGTAAATAGCACGTCACCTCTGGTTTCTCGCCCTAAAGCAGTTCTCCCTGGTGGGCCTCCATTTAAGAGAAATTGAGCATTAAAAAGTGCTTAAATTGTATGTAAATGAGCTATATCTGTACGGAAAACCGTTAGTTTACAACGTCTCTTTAGCCGTGCTCGTTGAGGCGGCGTGGTCAGACGCGATGGGTCAGAGTTTCGATCCCCTCAACCGCGATTTTTTTTTCTATTTGTATTTTTTTTTTTATTGCTATTCTATGTTGTAGCATTAACAATTGTTTTGAAACTAGTTCTACAATTTTTTTTTTATTTTGCTTTGACAAATACGCAAATATTAGGATGGTACCAACGAAATGTACACATTTACGTCAGCCATGTGATGTATATTTCTATCATCAGTTAACAATACTAATAGAAAAGCTTCAAAATGCGCCGGAACTGTTAAAAAATAACCGTGCAATATCTTCTCGTGAAGATGCTGTTAAGATATATTTTCTGATTCACCATATTTTGCGAGCGCCTGCAATATATGACATGATAAAAAATTCTTGGTCTGGTTCAAAATTAACGAATAAAAGGCCGAAATTTACAAATGTTAACGAAACCTGCTTTCCTAAATCAATAATAAATACTCTATGTGACTGTAGAAACATATCCTTCATAAAATGTACCTGGTGTGCACGTAATTTTTGTTTCAAATGTTTTTCCGATTTATACCATCCTAATAATTGCATATTGTCAAAGGAAAATAACATTTTTGTATATTTTGCTTCAAAACAAATTTTTAATGATACAAGATGGAATGGCAATAAAAAAAATAGAAAAAAAATCGTGGTTGGTGGGATCGAACTTCGAACCCATCGCATCTGATCACTCCGCCTTAACGACCACTGCTAAATAGACATTAGAAACCAACGGTCTTCCGTAAAAGTATTGCTCATTTACATACAATTTAAGCACTTTTTTTAATCCCCGATTTCTCTTAAACTACGACGTTCCGTAGTTATGATTCCACTTTAAACTGTAGGTCCCTGAGGAAAGGAGTTGGCCTTGCTACCTCTGACACAATAGCTTTGTATATCTCCTTCGGGAAGATTCGACAATCTTCGGGTTGTGGACCAAGTTAGATTTTTAGTTTTGGAAGTGAAAACTTTTTTAGGCTCATTGGGCGATTTTAGGATAGGTAAAATCTTATGATCATGATTAATAGATTTTCGGGGTATACTGAGTTGTTGAATACCGGAAAGAAAGAAACTTGAAGCATTTGAAATGCGGTGCTACAGAAGAATGCTCAGACAAAGTAAGAAATGAACGAGTTTTAGAAATGATGGGTGAGAAAAGAAGTTTATGGAAGAAGCTTACAGGAAGAAGAGACAGGCTGGTAGGTCATATTTTGAGACATGCTGGATTGGTTAATTTGTTAGTGGAGGGAACAGTTGAAGGTAAGAACTGCAGAGGTAGACAGATATTAGAATATATGAAGCAGATAATTGAGGACGTGGATTGTAAGGGGTATGTAGAAATGAAGAGGTCAGCACAGGATAGGAAGGGATGGAGGATTGCATCAAACCAGTCTAAAGACTGATGACAGCAAAAAAAACAAAAAAAAAACTGAGTTGTTTACTTTATAATCTGAGCTTTCGGCTGCCATCCTACAGCCTTCATCAGAGATACTGTTTATTTTGCCCTGGTAAACAATGCGGCATATCCTGAAAATCTATTACTCATGAACAAAGACGGCCGCGGAAGCCGTCGCAATCAAAATCTTACGATTTAGCGCCACTGACATGCTAATGTTAACGGTATATCTGTACCGGTTTGATGGCTCAGAGGTTAAACTGTGTAACAGGGGAACGAAAGGTCCCCGGCTTGAATCCCCGTGTCGGCAGGTATTTTCCCAGTTCTCCTCTGGCACAGCTGGTTGTATAATGTGAAGTACTCCAAAACGCTTGCTTTGTTCGGATATCACGTTAAACTGTAGGTCCCCTGTACCTGGTAGGAGTACCAGGGTAGGTTAAGGCGGCTAAGAAAGGGGCGGAATGCGCAGCCAGTAGAAAACCTGTCACCAGGTCATTACGTTCGCAGGGAATTATTATTAATTAGAATGTCTCTAGCTTTAAGTATGAAGTGTGGCGCGCATGATATTAATCGTTTTAAGTTTTTAGTCATCAATGACTGCCAATTGGTTAAAAAAAGTTTTAAAGAAACTCGTAATTTTTCAGAAGAAATTAGCTGTGAATCTTACTCTATCCTGCGGTGGATTTATAAAAGGTAGACTAGACCGTTTGATCATGTATTTCATTACCAGTTGATATAATGAGATTTTTTGTAGCGCAGTGCTACTAATCATACATTATTTTGATGATATATGAGGTATATAATCTGATTCAACAAGTCCAATAATAAATACCACACTGAAAATATCTATAGGCAACTTCTGATGCTATTTTCTAGTTAAATGTGGAAGTAAGACTTTCTGACTATAGTACTGCAGACTCGTGCAATACCAAAATCACACGGGGGCCAGGTGAGTAAGGACCAGAAGGTATGCGTTTCCTATTTTTCACTCAATATAATTGATATTACTTGTAACCATCTTGCGCTTTCATACAGTATATCCACATGAAACTTCCCTCATTTCAAAGTACAATATAAAATAACTACAAAACATACAACATTGCGGTTTACACAATCTTGTAAATGAACTCAAAAAATTTCATAAAAAAAATTATTGCACTTTTACGTGTTCTCCTTCCGTAGCTCTTGAAATATCTAAACGAGATTAAATTTTTACCCGTGTGCAAAGAATGTCTGGAAGGATGGAGCCGAATGCATCCATATATATATATGTCTTAGAGATAGCAATGTCAAAGCTGGAATGGACGGAAAAGGGAATCAGAATCAATTGCAGAACTTGAGAGATTTACTGATGACATTGCGATTGTTGCTAATGACCTTGATGAACTATGAACTCCAAACCTTGGTTACCGACCTCGCCTTTTAGTGTAAAATAATTGGCCTAAGAATGAATCTATCAAAAACAAAAATTATGTCTACCAAATGGGCCACAGAGGGCAGTGTACAACTAGATAATGGATCTATAGAAAATGTCAGTGAGTACATTTATCTTGGCAAACTTGTAAATATGAAAGGTAATGTAAGACCCGAAATTTTCCGTCGCATCAAGATGGGATGGTAAGCATTTGGAAGGCATTCTTTATCCTGAAATTCCCACAAATTTAAAGCAAATAGTCTATGACCGGTGCATTCTTCCTGTGCTGACATACGGGATCTGGACTCTAAGTGAATTTACAAAAGGTAGACTGAGGGTTGCCGAAAGAGCTATAGAAAGATCAATGCCAGGCTTAACTAGAAAAGACAAGAAAAGAGAAACAGACATTAAGTCAATTACAAAGGTCACAGACATCTTAGAGAAGACAGCATCCTTGAAGTGGCAATGGACCGACCATATTGAGCAGAGAGAAGACCAGAGTTGTTAGAATGGAACCCAAAGATCACTCCAGACCGGGAGGAAGACCACCAGACTGATGGGACAAGGACACACCCAGTGTTGTCGGAATTAACTGGCAGAGGATCGCCCAAGGTCGTGCGACTCGGAGCAGATTGCTAAAGTTCTACCAGCAATTTTTATGGTAGCCTACATCCATATTCAGCGCCACAAGACTTTCTCGAATGTCGGGATTACTAAGCAGTGTATGGTAATGTGAGTCAGCATGTTGTGTCCTGATGTCAGAAATAAATTTGAAAGCATTTCTTAGGAAGAAGGACTGTTGTGCGACGCATTGACTCAATTAATGACTAATTCTTAGGATGAGAGCGCATATACCGAAAACACTGCACCATACGCATATTTCTCCCTGGAAATAATCGAAACTTTGTAATCACTGAGGATTTATTTGGCCCAGAGTCAATAAAAGGTAAAACCACTGATCGTAACTTTCTTGAGTGTTCTGTGAGATGTGTGAAGAAGTGGCAAGCATTTCAGAAGATGGGATTAGTATTTCCTTTCGAAAAAATGTAGGATTGGCTAACCTATCTCTGATGAGAATTTCAACAAGTAATATTACTTCTGTTTTAGAAGGAAAAGAAATGTAGAAAAGTGTGATTAGGTGCATTTGTCTCATTAAACAGATTCTAAAATAAAATGAGCTCGCAACTATAAATTGTAAGAAATAAACGCTATTTATAAATTAAATAAAACTGCCACTTTTTTGTATCTACCGATTTTATATTACTATTTATAACTTTTCTTGAATACAAACTTAACTAATGAATGCAATCGTTTGAAAAGGAGTATCCTTCCGCTAACCTCCGGTTATACAAAGGAGCCACCGAACGCTAACATTTGCCCACCCCTGTCGTAACTTAAAACGGAAACTTATATCTCTCCATCATAATTGATCTTGCTGTGTTACAACTTTAGTTATTACCTCAACAACAACCCAGCATAGACCGTGCGTAATCCATTCCAAGTTTCGAAAGTTGTTCAGATATATAAAATTCATCACAGTAACAATCCATATACCATGTGCCTATAACCTCCCAACCTTTATACCCACCTTCCAGATCATAATGGTGTAGAACCTGTTAAACAGCAATACGCTACTTTCCACTTAGTTAAAAGATAAAAAAAAACACTCAACTACGACTGAAAATGGCATTCACCAAACGTTCAGTTAAACTTTTCCTCTACCATTCAGGTTTAAGCAGTGTCTCATACATTTCGAATAAAACTAATACATATTTTTTGACTGAAAACAATCGGTACTTTTTTTTTTTTTTTTTTTTTTTTTTTTTTTTACATTTCATTCCTCCCAGCAGAAGGCTGGGAGGCGGGCTGCTGGAGAGTCATAGGGGACTCTTTTCAGCCAATCTACCACTACGGGGAGGGAAGGGGGATGGAAGGTCGGCCGTGGCCTTCTAGGGAACCATCCCAGCATTCGCCTAATTGTCTGAGGAAAACCACGGAAAACCTCAGACAGGATGGCCGAACCGAGTTTAACCCCAGTCCTCCCGAATGATAGGTAGGAGGCCAATATTGGCCTCCTCCCATCTCGGTGACAATCGGTACTTTAGCTGTGACAAATTTAACCACAAAAAGTGGCAAAATAACTGCGAGAGAAATAGACACTACTATTAATTCAATTCAACACTTCTTTTCACAAAAAGCTCTGGTCTAAGGGGGCATCCACAAATTACGTGAGGTGTTTTTCTGGATTTCTGGACCCCCCCCCCCTCCCCCTTGGTGAGATTTCGTGAGATCTGGCTGGACCCCCGTCCCCCCCTATGGTGAGATCTGACCCTAACTTTTTTGACGAAATACTCTCCTAAAATCGACTTTGCCGCAAATTGTAGACCTTTTTTTTTGCTCTACTTTCCCCAAATTTTTCGCAAAATCTCACGTGAGATTTCCGTAGACCCCCCCCCCCCCCTCACCCTTGGTGAGATCTGGCGAGATTTCGCCGGACCCCCCCCCCCCTATTTCACCTCACGTAATTTATGGATGCCCCCTAATGTAATGGCGACGGAGCGCACGCTCCAGTGGCGATTTCGCAGCACTTCCATTTTTAACCCTTTCCTGTACCCATCTACTTTTTCTCTCTACAAATTTCAACTTTAAATTGTTTCAAAGTTTTTGGAATATTAGTAATTCATTCTCTTGGTAAATTATTCCAATCCTTGACATCTAATCCTACGAAAGAAAATCTTCCCACACGCTTGTGCTTTAAATCTAGTGTCACCTTGTGGTCATGGACAACTTTTCCTTTCGATGCGTTTCTCTTAATTCTTACACCAATATCTTTCCACGCTTCATCACCAATATACGCCTTGTACACTCCCATGATTCTCTTCATCCTCGTCCTGTCTTCCAATTAATCCCATTCTAACTTTTCTACCATATCGGTTACTGATTGGGTCCTGCGGTAATATCCAGAGACAAATCCAGCAGCCTTTCTTTGCACCCCCTCAATTCCAATATTTTATACCCAAAATGTGGGTTCAATACTACATCACCATATTCAAGCAATGGTCTGACCAAAGTTTTGTAACTCAATTCCCTTATTTCTCTCGTACGTCCCACCATTACACTCTACAACAAGTGAAGTAGAAATCGTAGGCCATGATTCACGAAACAATACTTTTTACTTACTGTCAATATTCTGAAAATATCTATTAAATCCTTCATTTAAAGCGAATGTATTCCATGGCCTAATGTAGAAACTTATTGTTTCATGAAGCAATATTGGAAGTCGTTTTCAACAAGATACACCTCATTCACACAGAGCTTATGAAAGCTGCTTATTTATTACTAATAATAACTAAATTCCTTCTGCCTTATGTTGTAACAAAACCATTCTGGTCCAGGCAGCCTTTCAACCTAACCACTATTTTTGCTAATATTACCGCTACAAAATCAAACGATACGAACACACCTCAACACATTATTTGCATTGGAATAACATATCGAGTAGTAACAAAATTTTCTATATCAAGATTCATAATTAGTGTAGCATAAATTACTATCACAATTAATTTCATTATACACCTTACTAAATCGCCAGTAATAACAGTCAATTTATCGCGATGGAAACTTGACCAGCAATATTAACGAAAGTTGTCTTACTGTTAGAGTTATAGAGAATTATGGACTTCCCTTTGTATACTGTAAGTTACAAGCATTTTAGTACAAATTTTTTAAATTAATTTACTTCAATAATTGTCATATTCAGCGCAAATCAAAATATTCATCTTTAGTTTCGTATGCGGCTGAATGTAGTTTCAGATGTATTCAGTATTTAATTTACTGCACTTTTACGAGCGCCACAATACCAGCATCGTTATTCCGGTCCATTTAGTATCGCGATCTGCAATAATGAATCAAGTATATTTCGCCACTCATGACGTCACTAACATGCAATATAGTGAATGTATCAATGCGCGAGTGATAGAAACTTTGATTTTCTAGCGGTAATATTAGCTGAGTTTGTGACTAGGTTGAAATGCAGCCTGGGCCAGTATGAGAACTGAAACATTATTAGTTATTTAAGCTTCTTTCATGAGCGCCATTTTGGTGACTTCATGTATCCCTTTGTTCCGATATTATATCAAAAGATCTATAATAAGCTTGGATGATTTAGCAGAACACGCGGGGTTGCCCGAAGTATATTTTTGAAATTTATAAAAGTGGAGTGGCAGACAAGTGGAGTGGTAATTTGGCGGTAGACATTCAATTCTGTTTGCATATTGAGAAAACAATTACGAAGAAAAAATCAATTACTACTTTAACAATGAAATTTGTATTTTAGTGCAGAATTAATGGATCGAAACAAACGAACTATAATAATCTGGTCTAAAGGCTTTTTTTTTTGTCAACTGCTTTACGTCTCTCAACAGCGAGATCTTTAGAGACGGGAAAGGATGGGGGCAAGGAATGGGAAGGAATTTGGCCATGGCCTTTTTAAGGAAGCATCCCGGCATTTGCCTGGAGTGATTTGAGAAACCATGGAAAACCCAAATCTGGATGCCCGGACGGGGATTCGAATCGCCGTCCTCCTGAATGCGAGGCCAGAACGCTATCCGTTACACCACCACTCTCGGTGTCTAAAGGCATTCAATTGTTTTCACACATAGAGAAACCAACATTAACACTGATCATTATGAATAAAGGAATCAATTACTACCAGAATACGTAATTTTCTGTTTTAAAGCAGAATTAATTGATGAAACCAATATATCCTCAAAACAAAATCAATATTCAAAGAACAAATAAAGTTCTCCTTAAAAAAAAAAAAATTCAAAAGCAATCACTAATTTTCAGATATTCAACGCAAATTAAAATATTCAATTATAGTTTCTCAATTTTTTAAGGGAAATCAACGTGGGTGGGCCACTTAGGTATTTATTTTCTCGTCAAACGTTAGTATTATTTTTTTTTTATATTTAGTCGATTCCATCAACGTATTGCTAATGTTTTGACGTTTTGAGTTTCCATTAATTAAAACTATATTCATTTTTATTCGCAAGACTTGAAATTAGAAACTTTAAAAGATGCCTGATAAACGAAAATCAAATCTTTCAAAGAAATGTAAGTAAACTAGTGCTATGAAAATAGCCAAAAACCAGGAGCTGCGAAGGTTTGAGCACTTGGCACGTCTTGGGGCTTCTGCAGCTGCTGAATTGCCGGAGCAGTCGCAAGTTGGGCGATGACAGCAAACTGAACACTTGGTGTCGGGACGATCTAGCGAGACACCGGGAAAAACGCGAGCTCCGTGCAAAGAGCAAGCCGAACGGCAGTCGGTCTCAAGGGCTAATGAAACACCGAATCAAAGGAAAAGGCGGCGACAATAACACGTCGCACATTTGGCATTGCAACGAGTTGCTCAAACACCTGAACAAACGCGAGCTCGGCGAGAAGAACAAGCCACCCGTCAGTCTATTTCAAGAACTACTGAAAAACTGAAGCAAACGAAAAGTCTGCGACGACACAGATATTTTGCATCACAACGAGTTGCTGAAACTTTGGAATAATCGCGAACTCGGCGACATCAGCATCCCAGGTATTTGACGTCACAAGAGCTAAAAGTGGGAAACCCGTAGACGAGCTGCTGCCAGTAGGGCGGCAAGCGTTCGTTAAAAACACGTGGTCCGTGTTTTAAAAAGCTACCTTTCTTTACGTTGCGAATATTGATTATGGTAAACATTGCCTCTTAAAAGTGGAAAAAATCAATAAACAGTGCAGATTTTACTGGACCCTGAAATGGAAGGAAGAAACTGCAGGAATGTTTTATTCAGGAGGAGAGGTAGCCATTCCTTAAATATTGGAGCCGGTGGAACCATTGGAACAGCTGTTTTCTGGCAACACAGATGAATCGCGGCATTTCTGAATCTTATCAGAAAGTATAATTCTTGCTTTCATATGACGCCTTTTGGAGCCGATGGAATTGTTGCAATGCAAGGAGTTTCACCGACATTTAATATCCAGTGGCAAGTATATTACCGAATTGGATCTATGCTTCCTTCGTCGAATACGCAACCAAAGTTTTTACAGATATATTTAATGGGCGATGAAGAAGACGTTATAGAATTATTGAAGGGGCCGAGAGAGAGACCATACAAAAAAGTACAGCGGGTATTACACGAAACAATGTCTTGGTTAGGGAATTAAATACGGCTTTGGAGACCCTGCCTGACAGACAGACATCATTAACCGGGAAAGCATTGGTCCCAGGTTGTGGGGAATGTTGTGCGCACGAGCGCATCTCCTTCAAGTTTGTTAGTTTGGTTGACATGATCGGTATTTCATAATCAGGTTATTCCTACCCGAGACGTTGTTTCCTTATTGGTAGTCAAGTATTTTCTTTGGCCACCTTAATCTGTCATTATAGGTGGGTTCAGCTCAGTGCAGAGATCAAAGGGTTATTTGATTTCTGAGCATTCTCGTAGAACTGCGTAGCCAGTTGTTGGAATCTGACTCGTAGTTTGGGTAATCCACTCAGTCGATGGAGATCATCTATCCTCGTGTCCCTCGGTAGGTGATGAGCGAATCTGATGGCCCTATTTTGAATTGTTTGTAGTAGCTGAAGGTATGCGTACGCCGTGTTCGCCCACACGACCGCAGCGTACTCCAATATAGGTCTAACTAGGGCGGTGTATAGGCGAATCCCTATGTCCGGTCTTAACTTTAATGTTGGATTTAGAACTGGGTAGAGTAAACCAAGTCTCACAGATGCTTTGGCATGAACGTTGGTGACGTGAGGTTTCCACGTCATCCCTCTATCGAGTTTGACCCCGAGGTATGTTGCCGTCTTCGTCCAGCTGATGTGTTCGCCGAAGAGAACCAAAGGAGGTAACTGAGGAACTTTCTTCCTGGTTATGACAATTGCTTGGCTTTTGGAAGCGTTGTAAGCGAGCCTCCATTTGGTGCCCCATTGCTGGATGTTGTCGCAGGCCTGCTGTAGCCTTTTGCGTAAGAGGTTGGCATTAGGGCTCTTCGCATAATAGGCAGTGTCATCAGCATATAGGGCTTTCTTCACGCGGTCTGTGGATGGAATGTCCGAAGTAATGGGCGAAGTAACCTGCAAGGTAGTGATCCACACCGACGGTGTGCCACTCTGACAACACGAGAGATGATACGATGCATCGGCGAGCAACAAGAACACAGTGATCCTACTGGGCATAAGGGGACCTAAAGTTCAACGTGGAATCAGAACCACGCGAGCATTCCGGCGCACTTCACATCACACAACAACCTGTACCAGAGGTGAAGGTCGAGATAAGGACCTATGAAAATCCTCGCCGAGACTGGGATTAAAGCTGGAGACTTTTATAATAAATGTGAATAATATCTACAAACAAAGGTCACACAGCATAGTGTGTCCATGTTTTGTTTTAAATTGGGATTTATTATATTTATTCGATAACCATCCAAAAACGATAACATACATATCGCTTTTTCAGCATGGTTCATTTAGTCATACTTTGTATTGTCCTAGGAGGTTTAAACTGATGGCAATGGTAGTGGCTACATAGGAAGAAATAAAAAAATAGTATAACGTGCTACAAACAAATATCTATTTATTACAAAAGACAATAATTTAATTTTTTATTAGATTCAAGTTCCGTATGGTGGAGAAATCTCTAACCAGTGGCTTAGCAAGTTAAAATTTTACTGTACGTACTTGCTTAAAGAAGTCGTCTTCCAAGCCACGGAACATCCAGCGTCACAGAAGGACATTGCATGTTATCTCATCGCCGTATGCCACTCTTTTGACGGAAAAACTTCTATTTTCTCGTTAAGTAGAGTGATAACCGGTCGAACTTACTCCTGTTACCATCAGATTTGAATCGCTAATGACTACTAGACTAATAATGCGTTAGTAACCGCTGAGCCCACAACGTGTAGCATATGTTTTACTTGTTACATCTTCGGACTTGTGTGGGGGGGGGGAGGGGGCAAGGAAAGGGAAGGAATTTGGTCATGACCTATGAAGGATGCATCCCGGCCAAACATACAGGCATAGAAAATTATTCACGGACAAGAGTAAACAGTATTCTTCAGAAACTTCCGGGAGCCGGAAGTTTTCTCCCGATGTGTCGGTCGATCCTGTCCTACTGGAAATCCAGAAGGGCTAGGCTGGCAGACTATCCTGGGATGATAGTGGTGGGTAGATTAGTGTTGATAGAGTAGTATAGGTTTCAAGTTAGATTAGAATAGACGTAGTATATAATTTTTTTTAACATAAAAACGGATTAGGCCTTATAGGGGAAAAGTAGATTATAATACCAGAGGTGATTATTGCAAAAAAATAAAAAAATTTCAATTGTATAACTATTAAATTAAGTAATACTACCATTGTTAAAACGGAACCAAGCCTACTACAGGCCTGAGTCAGAACGATGGCGTGGCGGAATGAGCAAACGTCAGCATACCACTTACAACAAGCAAAGCGCTTCTACCACGGCCAAAACAGTTTTGTTTGTAATGTAGAGGGAATGATCATTGACTTTTGCACAAATACACGATAAATCATGACAATATTTGGGAGTTAAGTTCCATATTAATGGTAAGCGAGGATGCTGCAAATTTGAACTGGCTCAGGACTGCAGTGGCTGAGAACATATAATTAAGTGAATGTTACTTATAAGCAATTGTTATTACCCAGTAATCCGGTATAACTAAATGATAAATTACAGAAAGATATGTACAAACTGAGTTAACTGCAACTAACTGAATAATGGGATACTCTAAGAATAACTGGAATATTTCAATAAAAACCACCAGCACTATAACAACAATAAGCGATATTTGTGATTCAATAATATTAAAATTTGCAATAGCAGCTGTAACTGTTATTACTGTAAGCAAGACCAAATGCAATATTATAGAATTAATTAGACAGTAAGTCAAAGTGTAACGGAACTGTATGCCAAATTCCTTGCATGTAAATATTTTGTACAAATCTCAAACCACTATGTAATCAACAATGGAAAAATTAATAAGTAGGGCCTAATTTAGTCACTAAGATATTAGGCTGTATAAATAAAGGGTAAAAAAAAAAATTGCCTGGAGTGATTTGGGAAACCATGGAAAACCCAAATCTGGATGCCCGGACGGGGATTCGAACCCGCGTCCTCCCAAATGCGAGGCCAGTACGCTCCGCTCGGTGAGTCATTTTAAACAGCTCGCGAAGCACCAATAGCAGCCAAAGTAAGATGATAAAAATATTCGTCGGAATACAAGTAAAGGTCGATATTAAATTGAAATATACAAAAAAAAAAGAAAGTCGGCCCGTATAAGTCGTAAATACGCTCGAAATAGAAAACGCAAATTAAGAGAAATCTCGCGTCACAAGAAACCAAATAAACCCAAAAATTCCAGGGGCGAACAACTGTGGAAGCTACGACAGCGTCGTAAAAAACAGTAAAGTGATTTTTTTTTTTTTTTTGCTTATGGCTTTACGCCTCGTCGACGTCGAGGTCATTAGAGGCGGGAATGGAGTGGTGACTAGGACAGGGGAGGAATTTGGCCATGGTGTTTTTGAAGGACGCATCACGGCATTCGCCTGGAGTGATTTGGGGAAACCATGGTAAATCTCACCTCTGGGTGTCCGGATGGGGATTCGAACCCGCGTCTTCCCGAATGCGAAGCCAGAGCGTTACCGCTCACCCACCACGCCCGGTAAAATGAAGAGTACGAGTGTTACTTTAGCTACCGCAGACCTCTGATACATGCGATAAACAAGCAATTTATCTACCCTGTAAAAGTTATACTACTATGAGTTACTGCAGTGAGTGTCTCATCAGTTATAGTTATCATTTTCAAATGAATGATTAACAAAGGGGATTTTAATTTTGATTTGATAAAGGAATGAAAATATGTATTTTACAAGAATGTCGATGATATTTGGAATACAGTAAAACTGTCACAATACGACATTTATTTTGAATCATTGACAATTACAAATCTGAATGAATTTACCGTTAATACTGGTATTAATACAAGAAGGTAAAATCAGAAAGCAACGCTCAGAGGTATAATTAGCTATCATGAGCAAGCAAACAATTGTAATTTACTTTGGAATCGATTTCAAAATTGATATATGCGAAAGAATGATACTTGGAAGCAATGTACATTACAAGTTATGATGGCCTCAGACAAAGGTATCATGACACCGTGACTTTCTATTGAAACTAGAGCGTCACGAATGAATAATATGCCAATCAAAAATAATTCAAATAGTTCTGGCAAATTATGCCGTTTGCTCAGTGGGGTTTTATTTACAATTTAGAACATGGATCTCTGTTTTCAAAGACGCTTAAGGGTTCAGTTTCATGGAATGCACAATCAAGATGGCCTAGTCGTAACACTTTACCATTGCAGTTCTGCTTCTGATGTCTGCTGTGATGGAAGATGGCCCAGGGTACGGGAGCCCTGTCTAAAGGCGCGTTCCCACGATCTCTTGTAACGAAGGCGAGACTGGAGGGACCTCATTAGCCGAAGTGTAGGGACGACCGCAGGCAGCAGGGTAGTCCTAGCTTACCTCGCCGCCACCTCCGCACCACGTTGCCTAGTGTCGTTTGGCACAGAGCACTTTACAGCAACAGAAGGGCTACGCACCGCTGCTGCAAACCGACGGCAACAGCGCACCGCTACACACGCCTCTGATGTTTATCGACACAGAGTGGGTAGCTGCGTCTCGTCTCCGCTAGCAGAGGCGGCCCTGTTCCCATGGCGTGTGGTTGAGTATTCTTCCCGTCCCGTCTCGCCTTCGTTAAAAGGGATCGTGGGAACGCGCCTTTAGAAGGAGGCTACAGTCACGCCTGTTCTGGTAATGCCCACGCTTGCATTACTGACTGTGTCGCCGTGCGAATGCCGCTACAGCATTCCGCTTAATATACAAGTCGGCATCGTCAGACCTCCACACGGACAACAGCAGCAGTCAGCGAGTTAAGCCAGCCATCAGAGTCCGCATCAGAATGGAGCTCTATCTTCAATCTCCGAGGTAAACTCTGGCTCCGTCCTAGCAGTCTCGAAGATCAGCATGGTTAACAGAAAATTCCCAGAATTTAACTTATACACTTACTGGTAATGGGTCATAGGTTGGCCACCTGATGTCATGGATTTTTCATTCGTCTCCGGCACTACCTCCGTCCATCAAGACAAAGTTCGTATGAAGACGCTATCTTTCTGGTGGGGAATACCCCGTTAGGAGCGGTGACCTCTGTCTCAAGGTTACCTGACGTGTCCTCTGGCAAAATCCTTCATCCTAATGCTTCTGTTAGCTTGGAGACACCCAATCGCTGGCACCTAGCGGCCTCCTCCCAGTCAGTGTCCCTCAAGGAAGCCACAATTCTCTTCAAGCCTGCACAGCCCAATAATTGTTTAATATTCGTTGCTCAAAGATAAACTGAATATTCACTATTGGCATCACAGTTCTTCTCACATGGAATCTTGAGTACTTTTAATAAAATTTTAAAAAATAAGCAAGGTTCTATGTTTAATATTATATACGTATATACATTGTGCTTTGACATCAGGGAAGTTTCACTTGGACACCCAGTTATAACAGCCCACAGACCCAGCCCTTATATGAAATACTATTTGAAGAATTATGGATAGCAAGCTGGGAGTGCATTAATTAGGGATTTGTATAATTTCATGTGTAATTAATTGTGAACTTGTGTATATTCGTCAAATTAGTTTAGGGAGAGAAACTGTGTAATTGACATTTAATATGTTAAAGGACAGTATTATGTATGAAATATTAATTAAAGGTTTGTAATTGTAAGTGTTTAAGTGTTGAGGTGATTCACAATGTTTGGAGGACAATTTTCAACTGTTTGGATTGGTTTATGCTGTTAATTTTGTGTGAAAATATCTTTACTTTTCATTTCAGTGTGTTTCATGATGGTTGTGAATTTTTTTTTATTAATTCTGATTGTTTTAAAGTGGTTTTGAGTTTTCAGTTGCATTTTCACCTTTCGAGAAACATCGTGCGGCTTTCTCTGTGTTATTCTGGAATTTTCTATATAATACGAGCAGAAGAGACGAGTAGAATTTTTGGTTTATGAGTAAATCGCTGTAATGACGCCTAGTATCTTTGGTCGAGTCGGTACCTCTTCTGCGTGTTCTCTGTAATTATAGAGTTCGCGCAAACAAAAATGAACCTAAGTACAAAGTGATTTACGGAGTAATTATTTCAAGTAACCAAATGCTTATCACTGTGTGTACAGTATATTACTGCTATAGTAGGCTGTTGTTATAACAGAATTCCGGTGTACCTCCTCCTACCTTGTCCAGTACTTTCGACTTCCCTCAGAAATTTCACTATACCAAGTCCTGCCTTTCATCTATGAATACCGAGGGTGACTGTAGTAGTTATTATTAATCGTTATGATAACATTATTTGATTCTCTCAGTTTTAGTCTACAATATTTAAGCAAAACTATTTTCCGGGGCAGCTCTTACTGACAAATCACTAATATTATTTGTGTGTGTGGCTTTTTTTTTTGCATCTACTTCATCTTAGCAAACTGTTAAACTGTTGTACTTGTAAAATTATTAATTCTATCGAATATTTGGTTTAGTGCAATATAACTCCATTTATTCGCCGCTCATACAGCAGTTTACCATCATACTGTCCAATCCCTTCTTTTTTAAAATTTTGTCTCTGAATATAGAATCATTTCCCGTCCTATTAGAATTTAATCAGTAGTTTCCAAACTAACGGAGAAACTTTCCTATCTTCATTACCTCTATATTCTAGCCCCGGTACAGCAAGAACACACTTCCCTTTTCCACTGGTATCCATAGACCTTAGACCTGTCACAGAACCCATCTTCTTTTCACGTGACTAACACCTCTAATCCATCATATGGCTTTACCACATTGATACTGGCCGATCATGGTGGTGTCTGTTGTCTTACAGTTGTACACATCTAATTGCTAATTTATTGAAAATCTACATAATCAACAACTAGGAATATTACCAATTTGATTAATTTAATAATAAATATGTGTTTCACATCCTTTCACTCAGTTATTAAATTCACACGTTGAACATTATTTCGACAAAGAATCAGTCACTGCTATTTTAATTCAAGTTACAGCCAGCCTTTCTTCTTCAGCCCGTTAGCTGGAGATTTCTTGGGTGAAGTGTTTGCCTAGTTGGCATTGCCTTCATTTTTACAAGTTGTACTTTTTCTTTAACTTTTTTCTTTTTCTTTTTTTACTGGACTTTACTTTGTGTAATCTTTTTATTACTATCTTATTGTTACTAGTGTTACTGTTACTTTTTCTTCTCTTCGATATCGGCCATCTAAGGACCACGAAAAGTAATCCCGTTGTTAAGGTTCTTTGGGTGGTTTAATTATTGCCTTAATTAATTAAAAGTCCACCAAAAAACAAGGTTATGTTGATGCTCGTTTATTTCCAATCAAAACAAGTCTGCGACATTCACAAGCATAGTTGTTACAATCCAAAGATGCAATACTGACTTACTGAATACTTGAATGAAAACTTAATGAATGTCTCTGTAACACTGAATTAATACTTAATGCAAACTAAACTCTCTGTCCAGGCGATCTGTTTATATAGAGTCTATCGAAATTACGAGAATTCTTCAAAGGCATCCGCCCGATATATCTCGATCATTAACAATCACTCAAACAATCAAACATATTAAAAACAATCGGAATTGATACAAAATTAATTAATAACATTACAAAGTGATCAGAAATGGTAATTATAGATACTTAAATACAAAATTATTTACAGAAATCCTTTCAAATGGTGGAAAATTGTCCTGTAGACATCGTAACTTACATTTATACATGGAATTACAAACTTTTAATAAATTCTCTTGCATCATTCGGTTCTTAAACATATTAAATGGTCTTTAAATAATTTTCTTACCTAAAACAAAGTCTATATACACTTATTTACAAGAATTTACAAAATAAACATATCAAATCACTTTCAAGCAAACTTTGGCTCACTACAAGTATTTCACACAGTCCAATACTATTCAAAATACAGGTATTAGGGCTGTTACAACCCCTCCCCAGGATTCACTTAATTTTACACAGATAAAATTGATTGAATCCGTCACGAATCTAAGCAGGTTGAATGTACACATAATGCAGACACGAACAGATTACAATCAATCAACCATAATGACTTTTACAATGAACAAATACAATTCTTCATTCCATGACTGATTTTGTTTACAATAATTGTCTTTTCTCAAGTCCAATCATTTTATCATTTACTGTGTTTACACAACAAACGTTCAATGCCATCACCTTAAGTTACAATTTTTTCACTCCAAATTACACACTTGATGTCTGCTTGTTTATGACAACAGTCTATTTACATTTTACAGCTGATAATTTGTCATCACAATGTAGAAAGTCACAACATCATGAAAACATCAAAAGTCTCTACACAAAACTGTCACAAATTATACATTGAAATGCTTACATCTGCATCTGAACTTAAGTACACACACAAACTATTTACATGCATCAATGCACAAACTTATTTACAAAATTAGATATTTACATGTAGGGACCCCTCCCCAAACCATGCATTTCAATTAATTCTCATAAGTGGGTTTCAGGATTTCCCTGGAAACCCAGAACCATGTAAGTTACTTTTTCCTAACCTTCCAGTTTTCTTCAACTTTTGTATATATATCTAATATTACATTTCTATTTTCACAAAGCTTCATTATATACATACAGAAACACAAACTTCCAATCATCTCAGACAACAGACTTTGGTACAACCAAGCAACAGCTGAGACATACAATGGTTCTGTTTTAGCAAATTGATTGTCACTTAAAAGCAATGCTGTTGACTCAACTGGCAATACAAATTTATTATTCTCACTACTACAGTTTAGTCCATCATTACTCCCAACCCCTCTCTTCATCATCTGATTGCTACTTAAACTTACCAAATTATATGAATCAGTACCTAAAACTGTTTTAACATCTGGCTTACTGACTTCATCCACCAAATAATTATTTTTCTCAGCAACTACTACTTCACTATCAGCTTCCACATCAAAGAGGGTACAAAACATAGTGTCATCTAAGTCACATTCTGTACAATTTTCCAGATAAGAAACTGGCTCAGATAAATCCTTACTCCCACCCATTTCTTCATTATCATTATCTACACCAAATACAGAGCTAAATAATGTATCAGCTAGGTCAAAGTTAGGACATTTTTCCAACTTAGGGATTGGTACATAAGGCTTTTCAACCTCTCTCTTTTCAGAAGACAAATACTTTGACTTACAATTCTCCTCCTCATTTTGGTCTCCTATCCACACCACTGTATCACCCTCCTCTTCAAGATATTTGAGAAACTCCTCGATTTCAGCACTTCTACAAACTTCATTACCACCTATCCTAGCACACATAGTCCCAACTATGCCATTCTGGACCTTACAAGTTTCTGATAGCCACACTGTAGTATGCACTATAAATTCTGCACCCCTTTTTGTAATTAAGGCAGTGACCATTTCGAAAATCTTCTACATGATAATTATTACTTTCGCACACTGATTCTAGTGATAAGGTACTATGGTGGTCCCCTTCCCGCTTTATCTTATTATCAATCTTTAAATCATCAACATCATTAATTACATCTATCATAACCTTATCCTGAAATTCACTTGCTGCTACCCTCTACCTCCTTCCAATAAATCTTCTCGGGGATTATTCATAAAAATGGTATTAACGCTATAGCAGTTGGTACCTGGACCCACATCTTCCACCACTGCGGGGCCCATCACAGGGGTGGTCTTTAGTTTGCCTGCCCCCCATGCTGCCTTTCCCTTTCAGATTGAGGGTTCTGTTCTCTCACTTCCCCCATTATCATTCCTTCTTGCATAATTGTTACGCTCCCGTCCCCTCGATCTACCATCCCTTGACCCATTACCCCTTCTAGGGGGACTCCTGCTGCCCCTCCTATGGTGTTGATGGTGGTAATGTTGTTCATTGAATGACTCCTGGGCATCCAAGCGTCTTCAACAATTCTGAAACTCTATCCACATTTACTACATCCAAAGTGGCAATTAAATTTCTTGTTTGCTGAGGTAACCTAGCTCCTATCAAATCAATAAATTCCTCCTCTCCATAAGGATGGTCTAAATACTTACAACGGATCCAACATTTATGAAAAAAATCATGTTGAGTTTCCCTACCAGGTTTATAGGGCCTACCAGTCATTCAACTCTCTCTTTTCTTGAATTCTGCCTGCCTGTCGACCAAAAATGTTTCAAAAAGTTTTCTTTAAACAGCTTGTAGTCAGTCACTTCCCTAGCTTGTCTATCACCCCATGCCCTAGCATAAGATTTTAGATGTTTACCCACAAGTGCAATTTTCTTACTATCGGGTAACAAATTAAAATAGTCTGATCTTTCAAAATTATCTATAAATTCAATAGGGTGAAGCCTCCCACTATCATCATAGAATTCAAATTCTTCTTTTACATCGACACTGAAATTTGGATTACCTGTTAAGGGAACCTGACTTAACTGAATCTGCAACCCAGTAACCCTTTTCTCTAACTGATTAACGTTAGATTGGGTTGTTTCCAATCCCTGGGTAAGTTGTTCCTGATGATTTACCAATGTATTAATATTTAATCCCACCTCTTGTCTCAACTCATTGACCCTTTGAGCAACTTTACTATCACTGGCTTGGAATAAAGCAACATATTCCTCCTTTATCTTATCACAATTTTCACTGACTTCCTTATAAATCAAATTTACACATTCAGTCTTATTCTGTTCACAAATTTCTGTAACCTTTTCAAATTTTTCCTTACATTCTGTTACTACCTTCCCCAATTTAGAATCTAAATTGTTAATATCCTCCTTGAATTGAGAGCTAAAACCCTGAAATTGCTCTGCGATTTTAACATCAAAACATTTAGTCAAATCAGAGAATGTTTTATCATTGCTTTGTTGCAGTTGAGAAAATCTTGTCATTGATTTCAGCAAATTTTCTGTCATTATCATTCCTTAACTCACTTCTAAATTCAAAAAATTGAGAATTGATCTCAGAAAATTTACCATCAAGATTTAACTCAGTTTTAAATTCTGAAAATTTGTTGTCAAGATTTAACTCATTTTTAAATTCAGAAAATTTGTTATCCAATTTGGAAAATTTATTATCAAATTTGTCATCAATTTCGGAAAACTGAGACTTAATTTCAGAAAATTTGCTGTCATTATCACTTATTAACTCATTTCTAAATTCAGAAAATTTAGCGTCAAATTTGGCTACAAAAGATTCTAAAAATGCTTGCAGGTTCTGATTATCAGCCATTTTTAGTAATTAGCCAAATCAACTATAAAAAACAAAATTAAGTAAAATTAAAATCTTTCCAATCTGCCACACTAATAGCATGCAAAATAAATCACTTGAATATTCAATGCCGTACTTACAGTTATTCCTCACTTTTGTATCACATTAAATTTCACTTCAGAAGCACTTATTTAATCATTAAGCACCACACTGACTTCAAACACTTAACCACACTTTTCACAATTCACTGTAGGAAGACGATTTTGAGGCCGAAGGAAATCCACTCGTCGTCGGAAGATTACAGCCGATTGCCGATGAAAAATCTCCGCCTTAGGCCGTCAAATCCGTGTCGTCGCCGGTCGAAATTTCCTCTCAGGTTTATCGCCGATAATCCGTCGCAATTTTCTGCAGATTCTTTTTAGAAGATAAACATCCCACAGATGTTTAAGAACTTCTCGTCCTGTCAACGGTCGCCATGTTATGGTTCTTTGGGTGGTTTAATTATTGCCTTAATTAATTAAAAGTCCACCAAAAAACAAGGTTATGTTGATGCTCGTTTATTTCCAATCAAAACAAGTCTGCGACATTCACAAGCATAGTTGTTACAATCCAAAGATGCAATACTGACTTACTGAATACTTGAATGAAAACTTAATGAATGTCTCTGTAACACTGAATTAATACTTAATGCAAACTAAACTCTCTGTCCAGGCGATCTGTTTATATAGAGTCTATCGAAATTACGAGAATTCTTCAAAGGCATCCGCCCGATATTTCTCGATCATTAACAATCACTCAAACAATTCAAACATATTAAAAACAATCGGAATTGATACAAAATTAATTAATAACATTACAAAGTGATCAGAAATGGTAATTAGAGATACTTAAATACAAAATTATTTACAGAAATCCTTTCAAATGGTGGAAAATTGTCCTGTAGACATCGTAACTTACAGTTAATACATGGAATTACAAACTTTTAATAAATTCTCTTGCATCCATTCGGTTCTTAAACATATTAAATGGTCTTTAAATAATTTTCTTACCTAAAACAAAGTCTATATACACTTATTTACAAGAATTTACAAAATAAACATATCAAATCACTTTCAAGCAAACTTTGGCTCACTACAAAGTATTTCACACAGTCCAATACTATTCAAAATACAGGTATTAGGGCTGTTACACCGTGCATTCATTTCAATCCTTCTTTTCTTGGCTTCCATTAGTTCTTCATCCTTTCACTTTGCTGTTTCCTCCTTTCCTCCGTCCATATGTTACTACATTTCCTCTTCTCCTGAAAACCACTGAAATTTTGGATCAGGCTCCTAAAAGTTGCTCTATCTTGCATTAAATCTTCTGTTATTCTGATCTCAATCATAGCTTTCTCTACTCCTTGGATAGACTGCTTGCTCTTCTATTATTATTATTGGTGAATTCTCCCAATAAATGAAGACGGTAAGCAAATAACAGAATCAAGTTTTCTTCGAGTTCTTCTTATTATTCCAACAGGCTTTCATTCTTTCCGAGAAAGCTTGTTTGCGTTCTTCCGACCACTTTGGTCGGTAATGTTTTTGTTTTGGTTTCTCAGTTATAACTTCCCATTTGTCTACTTTGTGTCTGAAGGTGTCTCTTCAAAAGATGTCTGTTGCTCCCCATGCTTGCGCTTTTAAGATCCTTCCGAATTTCATTCAGCCAAAGTGTTGGATTTTAAGTGAACTTACATAGTCTATTTTTGTCAATCGACTTTCTGGTAATCTCTTAAGGTGCCCAAAGAATTTCATTCGCCTTTTGTTGATGTCAATTTCGATGTTTGAAAAGTTTTATATTGTTTTGATTGATTGTAGTCTGTAACCATCCTTAGTGAGTCTTGCTCCTAGAATTTTTCTCTCTACTTTTTAAATTTCTTCAAGGTCATGTTTTCTGTTAAGTGTTAATGTTTCACTTGCATAGAGGACTGTTGGTTTTATGCCGAATTTTGGTCTGTCTTGACATGGATTTTTGTTGTAGAGATTTTGGACTAACCCTAATGCTTTTTTTTTTTTTTTTTTTTTTTTTTTTTTTTTTTTTTTTTGAGGCGAATTTGCTGTGAAATTTTCTCAAGGCCTGCCGGTTCGATGAATTCTCCGAGATATTTAAAGTATGGGAACCTGTTGATTTTACAGTATTTTGTTCTCAAACTTCCTATTTCTGTCTTTAAACATAAGAATTAAGTTTTCTCAAATGAGATTTGTTATCCTACTTTTTCTGCACATTCTTTGAGTGTCTCAAACTGTTTGATGGCAGTCTCTTCATCTTCTGCTAGTATCGCCAAATCTTCCGCAAAAGTGAGGTATGGTAAGTAGAGGTTCTTTTTGGGAAAGCCAAGTGGGATTGGCTTCCAGCACTTACATTTCTTGAGTTCTTTCTTCCATTGTCCCGTAATCTTGTCTAGAACTATGTTGAACAGAAGAGGAGGGAGCCCATCCCTTGTATCACAACTGTTTGAATATCAAAGGGTTCTGAAATTTTCCCCATGAATTTTACTTTAGATTGAGTGTCAAACTGCCAATTAATGTTTTTCGATCTAATCTAGGGATGGGCAAAATATATCGATGTACCGATATATAGATATTTTTTCTTAAAATTATCGATATTTATCGCCGATATTTTTATTTTAGATATATCGATATTGTATTTAGTATATCGATTTTAAGCACCAATTCGATATTTTTTCTACGAACGCAATTCAGTATCCAATTTAATCGTTACATGTATATAGGACAAATATACGTACATATCCAATCTTTTGAAAGTGTCTTAAAAAGTGAATTCGTCAAAATATAACAACTTCGTCAGCGGTTGAGAGGTTAAAAAATGCTGTTAAATTTTAACAACTTTACGTTAACGTGATTTTTATATTAGCATGTAAGTGGTTATTTTATCTTTGTAGTTGAAATATTATCTTTTCAACTGTTTTTTTTTTTTCATTTACGAATAACAATTAATGGGTTGATGAACCACAAATTATTAGGAATGACTGTTAATTCATTTAAATGTTTACAATCTAGTCTACAGTCAAAACTCCATAATGTCAAGGATTACGTTCCGTAAATTAGCCGCAAATACGAAAATATTGAATACGGAAATCTTGAATACGGTAACCTTGAATACAGAATGTTAGTTTATATAGGATTAGCTCGTACCCGCGACTTCGTACGCATGGATTAAGAATTTTTTTGCCAGAATTGAATATAGAAAGTTGTTGGTAACGAAGGATTGGTCCCAAACAATATCGAGTAGGCATAATATGACAGGAAAGCTATCACTATTTCATTCTACCGTCGAACCTGTCTCTTGAAGGGAATCAATTTCCGACTTATTTCTGTCACCATTCAATAAGATCTCAAAATTTCGTGACTACAACTATTAATCATTCTGGAAAAAATATCCTGTGCCCTTCATACAGATTTCCTTATAAAATTCCATCACAACGATATAGCCATTTAGTCGTCAAAATGTAACAAAAAGACAGAGACTTACTTCCGTATTTATAATATTATTACTGCGATTCACACACGCACACTGACTGCGAACAACCCCTGAGGAACCATTATAACGTAAAAAAGTGTACACCTGCAGTATTGCAAGACTACCTACGATTTGCCTTGCATTGCATCCCTTACTTTGTGATATCTACAGTTTAACATTCAATCCGAATAACCTACGGCCCAGGCGTGATTCTTACGATCAAAAACAATATTTTAAAATATTAGTCCCCACGGAGATTTGAACCGCAGACCACGAGCCAAACATTTGTAAGCAAGCGCTTTAACCACTGAGCTGCCTGTCCGCTACACGGAAAAACAGTACAGAGACGTCCGTATCCAACGCGTCTGTCTATAGCCGTTCATTAGTATTTCGAAATTATGAGACAACATGTGATATTTATACAGACAATTCTTCAACCAAATGTAGACAGTATTTTTCTCCTTGCTTCAAAGGATAAGTGTGCAAAGTTTCATCGAAATCGGATGAAAACTGTGGATTTGTATGAAGAACAAACAAACCAACAAACAAACAAACAAACAGACAGAAAACAAACAAACAAACATACATACATTGATCTTTATATATATAGATAGATTATAGGGAATACGTTCCAAGTATACAGAAAAATTTTGATGTAATGGAATGATTATCGCACTTTGAACTTAATAAACCAATTCTGGATTGCTTTAAATCCTCTATCCTAAAGTTCATTGTAATGCTCTTTAAAAAAAGCATTAAGATATATAGCTTTCTCGTGAATTACAGCCCCACTAAAGAATACTTCCTTGTGATTGCTGTCTTCGATTGATGTAGTGAGAATGGTTTTTAGTTTTTAATCACTGAGACACCAATAGTTTTTACTGATAGTAAGATCATCTTCGAACGCCTCTCCCGTGTCAGCTTGTAGGCGATTACCATGGGTGATGTATATCCCTCCAAGGAAAGTACTAGGAAGATGAACTGTGATGGTTTCCCGTTTCACCGAACGTGGTGGTGTAGCGGTTAGCCTTCTGGCCTCGCATTCGGGAGGAGGGCGGGTCGAATCCCCGTCCGGGCATTCAGATTTGGGTTTTCCATGGTTTCCCAAATCACTCCAGGCAAAAGCCGGGATGCTTCCTTCAAAAGGCCATGGCCGAATTCCTTCCCATTCCTCGCCCCCCATCCTTTCCCGTCTCTAAAGACCTCGCTGTTAAGAGACGTTAAGCAGTTAAAAAAATCCCTGTTTCCTTCCTCAGTGTGACAGTGCTCCTAAGTGTATAGGACAGTGACACTGTGTGATTCAGTATAGAGTGTTATGGATGAGAGATGAACGAAGGGAGAGGGTGGAAGCCGGTGTCGGCATGTTTAGGCCTACTTTTGCGAAGCATTCTAAAGGGGGCGCCAACCTTAACATTCCCATCCAACGGATGAATCACCATCAACAACAGCGTATGCCTTCACAACATACGCACTGCAGAGAAATTGCAACTTACTGGTCAAGCCCTGATGATGAAAATCGTTGATGGAGTGTTAAGTGAAAATAATTCATTTGCAGCACTCTGCGATCACGTAAAATGTATTGTGACTTATTTTAAGCAGTCTGTCAATGCTATGGATCTATTAAGATCTGAACAAGAAGCATATGGGGAAAAGGAAAAAGAGGTGTTGACTTTGACACAAGCTGTTAGTACTAGATGGAACTCCTACTTTAATATGTTAGAACGATTTGTCAGACTCTCTGCAATTGTAGCTAAAATCTTAGCTACAAAAAGTCAGTCAAATATAAACACACTTGATATGGTTGCAACTTAACAGCTTAATGTAAAACGTGACCTCATTGTCCTGCTTGGTCCTTTCAAAGAAGCCACTGAAGCGGTTAGTGGTACAAATTATGTGACTGCTACCTTAGCCATTCCTGTTACAAATCTGATTCGACAAGTAACGGAACAAGCTACTCCTTCGACCACTTTAGGATTCACGGTAAAAGAGGCTTTACTCCAAAGAATTCAAGAGATATTAAGTCCTTTAGAAAGAAATACATTCCTTGCAGCAACTACCATTTTGGACCCTCGTTTCAAACGTATACACTTCACTTCTCCAATCGGTGTGTCAAATGCGATATCTACAACAACTGATGATATTCGCTTGGAACTTAGACGACGAGGACAACGTTCTCCAGAAGTAAGGTCTACAGTAGCAACACAATATATCGCAGATAACGCATCAATTTGTCCCCACATGAAAAGCTATTATCCCTTAGGACTACTGTTATGCAAGAGGTTCCAAGCTCTGGCTCAGTTCCTAATGAGCTTAAGCAGTATCTGTACCAAGAATTGCTTGCTGAAGACTTGAAATGTAAATATCTTAGCATTACATTTGATAACAAGCTTAACTGGGCAGGACACATTGGACAGATGGTAGGAAAAGGTTTCAAAATTCTGCACTTGTTGGAGAGAGTGTTGAGGGGATGTACGATAGAAGTAAAAGAATTGGGTTACAAAACTTTAGTCAGACCAATGCTTGAATATGGTAGTGTGGTATGGTACCCTCATTTTGCGTATGAAATACGGGAATTGGAGAGGGTGCAATAAAGGGCTGCTAGATTTGTTTCTGGAAATTATCACATGAGTGACAGATATGATAAAGGAGCTGGAAGGGGATTCATTGCAAGGCAGGAGGAGGATGAGGAGGGTCATGGGAGTGTACATTGTGTATACTGGCGATGAGGCATGGAAAGATATTGGAGTAGGTATGAAAAGTAGTGCATGGAAGGGAAAAATGACCATGATCGCAAGCTGGGACTTGATTTCAGACAGAAGGGTGTGGGAAGATTCTCTTATTTAGGTAAGGGTGTCAGGGATTGAAATGAGTTACCAAGAGAAATGATCAATAATTTACCGAAAATGTTGAAAGAATTAGAAAAAATTTGTAGAGGGCAAATGTAGGTGGGTGCAGGATAGGGGGAAGATGGGTGTGTGGGGAAATTGCCACCGGAGCCTGTGCTCCATTCCAATTAAATTAAACTAGAAGTGTAACCATTAATAGACAGAAAATCAGACCCAGTAAAGTTTTGGGTGAATTGCCAGTTCTCCAGGGCGCTGAAATACCTTATATGTCAAGCTTCTTCTGTGTCGTCCAAGAGAGTGGCTCCTGCAGTCAAATTAGCTATACCGAACAACAGGAGTAGATTGACAGGGGAGCATGTGAAACAGAGAGTTCTTTTGATGTCCATATCAGACGAATACTGGTTTGACTGATTGAAAAAAAATAATAAATTAATAAAAGTTTGTATAATTTCTACCTGCGTCTTTGATTTTCAGAATTTTCTTAAATATTTTGATGTATTTTATGATTTTTTAAGATAATTACTCCCTTTAGCCAAAAATATCCAAATATCGATATTTTTTCCCCGATATATATCGATAATGTTTGTAATATCGTTTAGATATTTATCGATATATTTTTATAAATGCCCATCCATAATCTAATCCCCTTTCTTCCAAAGTTTGCAATTGTGAAGGCCTGATATCTTAGTTTAATATTAATAATAATATTATTATCTTCGAGTGATATATTTAAATTTTGCTTTCATTAAAACAGCTGCGAGAAATACAGACGCTTCCTAAGACTCGAGACAATACCATTTACCAAAGATTGTAGTCGCTACCGTGCTAGTGCGTTGTTAGTGAGATTTCACAGTGATTAGAACACCCGGTGATTTTTGGGAATTTTATTAATCGGTATGTGGCGTTCGTTACATATTATCAACTTACACTACACCTGTAACAAATTTTCCTCTCATCGACCGTGAGGAACATAAAAAATCTGAATACTAAAGATCAGTGATGTATAAACTTAACATTCATACCGAAATGAAGAGTATTGCATCATTTGATATACAGTGAAATATCTGGTGCATGAAACACTTTTCATCCATAAGCTATTAGCGCAGTACACAGCATACAATATGTGATATGTCACCGTAGAAAATAATACTTGTAGACATGTGGAATATGTAGTGTGAAACACAATTGGACCTATTTTCGTGTGGCGTAATGAATGTTGTCGATGCTGGTTTACAAGTTGATGTAATTTTCTTGGATTTTCAGAAAGCTTTTGACTCTACCATACAACCGACTCTTAGTGAAGATTTAAGCATTTGGTATATCGGATCCGATTTGTGAGTGTGTATGAGATTTACTGATTGGCCGGTCACAATATGTCGTTGTTGACCGGAAAACCTCATCTACTCTAGATGTTACTTTGGGCGTACCCAAGGAAGTGTGATAGGACCTCTTCTTTTCTTAATTTTTATAAACGATCTCGGAGACACGTTTAATAACAGTTTACGTACTTTAGAATTTCAGAGCGATCTGCATGTTATTTCTGAATGGTGTTATTAGTGACATCATACAGTTACAATGTTACAACTATTGTAACGTCAATTAAAGATTTTATACAAGAATTAACATTGTATGTTTTGCCATTTACTTCCTTTTTTTCTGATCAATGGTCATCTTATACCAATAACAACTTTTGACCGTGTGTAGAATATACTTGAACAAGTTCGTTCCAAAAGATTAACAGGTTCTTTTTCTACGCAAGATCTATCATATTTTCCCCCGCAACTTTCTCACTATGCAACTATTATTCCAAAACTTCTCAATCCTCTGCTTGATTATCATAAGCTTTACTCGCTCGCCATCCCTACCGACATTCTCTTAACTGCTTCTTATTTTCTTTTTTGAGAGATACCATATTTTCCAACATATTAATTGAAGCAAATAATCTTTATTAGACCTGCTATTCTTTTTTATTGATTCCATAAACATTTATTTGCGCAATATTACGGTCTTTATCTGTTTAAACGTGTAATTTTTATATATTTTAAGGAATTACTATGTTACTATACTCCAAATTTTAAAAAATGAAAGTCAATGCTCATAACTAACAAAAAGAATCAATTTGATTACGACTACAAAGTAAACAACTATGTTGTTGATGCGGTTGTTTCCCTGAAGTATTTGGGTGTTATAGTACAAAGTAAAATGAAATGGGTCCCACACGTACCTTTCGTCGTAGATAAGGCTAATTATTGATGACAATTCACAGGTCGTATTCTTAAGGATTGTTTCGCTCATACAAAGGATATAGAAAACTCTCTTTCATCCACATCTGGAATACAGCTGTGGAGTTTATGATCCTAATCAGAAGGGATTGATTGACACGATAGAGAAAGTATAGAGCAGAGCCACTCGATTCATGACTGCTCGCTCAAGTCATATTTTAAAACACGAAAGGTTAAATGTCCCCTTTTACCTTATTTTTATTAATTTCTTTCTCGCAATCAGTATTTCCGAAGGTATCATTGTAGCTCACCCATCAATTACAGCCGTCAAATCAATCACACATGTAGGCCTACCTGTGATAATCATAGGCGCTTGCGAGAGTTCAGTAATATATTTAGATTTTATGCCTGAAATATTGTATTTTATTAAGTTTTTGGTCTTTTTTCTTTTGTTCTGCGTTTCTTTCTTAAACTTTGGTGATTGGTAGGTATAGTTTATCGTTTCTATCCATGTAAATGTCTCTTCACAGCGTTGTTTTGAACTGCATTATTGCTTTTTTTTTTAAAAAAAAAAAAAAAAAAAAAAAAAAACATGTTTGTGATATTAGGGTGCGTCCTAAACTACGTGGCTACTGTTTGGACTGTTTTTGTACTGTTTTATTTTGACAAACTATCTTTAGACTATTGCGTGTATAATGAACACAACAGATATTTGCGTCATGTACGTTTCTATAATTACTCTGAATGAAATTTTGACCCTAGTCATTCCTGAAAATGGTGAATTATTGGGCAAAAACCACCTCAGTTACAGTCATGTATCCGTTTCGTCTTGAGGTGTTACTAGAAGCCGTCTCGTTAACTTCATAAATACCATCATGACCAATTATAAAATATTAAAAATATAAGTTCCATATTTATGCAAATACATCAAGGATAAAAATGCACGTCCAGTATTTTGGATATATGGTTGTTTATGACAGTTATATTTCTAATGAATTACACTCAATTTCGTGCAATATAAATGTAACACTTTTTTTTAGTAAAGAGTATCAAAAAACTTTTTTTAAAAATTTATGTAAAATGGAACGAAAAAAAAAAATAATATTTAATTAATTGGACAGTGAAAACTCGTTGGAAAAACATTTTAAATAAGCCTCGTAAAGTTTACTGTACAGCGTAACTTGACGCCACTTTGATCTTGAAATAACATTTCAGCGACCACTGCAATTGAAGTCGCAACAAAATTCACTTAACAAAATTAGAATTATGTTATCAACGAGCAGTGTGGATACACAGTTCGTATTTTTTTGATGGTTTGAAATAAAACTGTCACTTTCAAAATGGCGGGTAACATCTCTAAGCGAATTTGAGTCTAGGTTAGGCACTGTCAGTAGTCAGTATACGGGATATCTAAACTACGTACCACGGAGATAATTAAATGACGGAAAGAAATATACACATGCTGTTGAGCATTCTGTACCCTATTTTAGCTGTGACAAATAATATGAATGAAAATCTACGTGACTTGACGGAACCCGCTCACCCTCCCTCACGTAGCTCAGAGTAGCTTTCTACCCAACCCCTCCCACTCTCACCGTAGGTCGAGCCACGTAGTTTATGGACGATCCCTAAAATCTGTGGCAACTAACACCTTTCTTTCAAATCAATGTAGGAGCTAGTTTGATATCCTTTTTCTTTACGGCTATATGATATAGTGTACCGTGAGTTCTTGCCACAAGAGGGAAAGAGAGGGTATTGAGACAATTATAGATAAGCATGGAGAAGAAGTAACTGAGGAATTGAAAAAGGTAGATTAACTAAGTAACTGGTTCAGTGATACCATTAGGAACAATAATTCAGAAAACGAGCGTAGCCACACAGTTGGAGGTAAGCAGATTATAAAATTTGAAATTAAATATGAAGATATCTTGAAGGATCTAAGGAATCTAAAAAACCGTAAAGAGGCAGGTGTTACTGATATTAATACAGATGTCTTAAAGATAGTAAGATAGTAGGACGGGACAATGTACCTTAACTTGAAGCATTATTTAAACTGAGTCTGGATACTTGTTGTTTACCAGAGGACTGGTAAAGTGCGATAGTAGTACCGGTCAATAAAGGAGGGGTGACAAGCAGGGTTGAAAACTATAGGTCAATGAGCTTGACATCAGTGGTAGGTAAATTAATGGAGAGATTAATATGCAACCATATTAGAAGTGTCTGTGAGGAACGTAAGTGGTTTTCAAGTCAACAACATGGCTTTAGACAGGGATATTCGTGAAAATCTCAGTTAGTAGGATGTATGAAAGATATTTCTGATGGCATGGACAGGGGAGATCAAGTTAACAGTGTAGCACTAGATCTTTCAAAGGCCTTTGGCAGAGTGAGCCATAAAATGCTGCTAAATAAGGTGAAAACTATTGGAGTTGATAAAAAGGTGATTTGCTGGGTAGAAGAATTCCTAAAATATAGAAAGCAAAAAGTTAGGGTAGGAAATGTAGCATCAAAAGAAGTAGGAGTCAACATGGGAGTCCCACAGGATAGTGAATTGGGACCATTTTTATTCTTTATTTTAATGAATGATTGTGTTAATGGTTCACTGTCAGAAGTTAGACTGTTTGCAGATATCATAATGTTATATAAAAGGATTTAAACAATAGAAGACTGTAAACAGCTGCAGGGTGATCTAGATAGGATATGGTAACTACCTGCGTGAGTAAAAATGGAATGAAGATAAATGCAAAGAAGAGCCAGCTTATTAGGTACACAGATAAAAGTTAAAGGTTGATTATGATTATAAAATTTGGAAGGAGCTATTTATTGAAGACTAAAAATGTAAATACCTTGACATAACATTTGATAGCAAACTTAACTGGGCAGGACACATTGGACAGGTAGTAGGAAAAGGGTTCAAAATTCTTCACCTGTTGGAAAGAGTGATGAGGGGATGCACTAGACAAGTAAGGGAATTGGGGTGCAAAACTTTGGTCAGACCAATGCTGGAATATGGTGATGTGGTTTGGGATGCACATTTTGGTATCAAATACAGGAGTTGGAGGAGGTGCAGAGGAGGGCTGCCAGGTTTGTCTCTGAAAATTACCGCAGAACACAATCAGTAACTAATATGATAAAGGAGCTGGAGTGGGAGTCATTGGAAAAATAGATGAAGGGTGAAGAGAGTTATGGGAGTGTACAAAGCCTATGCTGGTGATGAAGCATGGAAAGATATTGGTGGGAAAATTAAGAGAGGAGCTTGGAAGGGTAAGTTTGACCGTGATCACAAGCTGGCTCTTCATTTCAGGCATAAGGCTGTGGGAAAATTTTCTTTCGTAGGAAAGGGTGTGAGGGACTGGAATAAATTGCCAAGAGAAGTATTGAATAATTTACCGGAAACACTGAAAGAATTTAAAGTAAACATTAGTAGAGGGGCAAATGTAGGTTGGAAGAGGAAAGGAAAAAGGGGTGTGTGTAGGGAGATTGCCACCGGAGCGGGCGCTCCACCGTAATTTTATCAATCATTATTAATATTATTAAGATCGTGAGATCAATAAGGAATATTAATTTCAATTTCAAAGCCGTTTGCGTGAGGCAGTCCGAAGGAAACGCCTGGATCTGGGGCAAAACAATTAGTGGATTTTGCATCACGACAATGCACCTGCTCACACCTCTTTGCTTTTTCGTGAATTTTTGGTAACAACACTCAAATGACGCCCCAGCCTCCATATTCGCCAGACATTGCTCAGTATGACTTTTTTCAGTTTCAAAAAATAAAGAGAATCTTGAAGGGCCGTCGTTTTACAACCACAGATGAGATTAGAGGTGCATCGCTGAAAGAGCTCAAAGCTATTCGAAATATCGAAGTCCAGAAGTGCTTTGGGGATTGTGTATTATATCTAATGGGGACTATTTTGAAGGGGATGACACCGACGTAGACTAACAGATAAAATTCTTTTTTTTATAAAATGAAAAATCCTGTTATTCACCTCCTGTTTCCGTTAATTTCCCTGTCTTATTCCACCGTGTCCACTGTGGATTTTTGATCTGTTTCTTTAAAGGCGTGTGAGGACATTGTAGCTAGGTGGCTGGCAGGAAGGAGGTTGTTGAGAGGGGGTGAGGGGGTGTTGTCGAGAAGATTAACGGCGCCGCAAGTTTTCCCGGCAAGTCCGGCGCACTTAAAACGGCGTAAAAGGGTGGGCACCCCCGCCGGATGAAGAAACTTTGTGAGAGGGCGGTAACAGCATTCAGGAAGTCAGCAGAGGCCAGACTAGACAGAGACGGATGTTGCGATACGTGTCCTCAACCAGCAGCCAGCGGTCAGGCACCAACAGCGGCCAAACTTAATTACGCCGCGACTCACGCCTTACTTCGCTTGCCTTCACGTATACCTCACAATTCCGAATACTGGCACTCAATTAAATAGTCCATCAAGCGCGAATTACTCCTGTATAAACACAGATACTATGTTAAACAAAATTCACAAAATATATTTACTTTACATGAAAAAAAAAAAAAAAACAATTAGAAGTGCTTGGGTACTACCAACAGAAGTTAAAACATAAAACTATGAATATGATACGCGCAACAAGTCACACTTATAGCTACAGATATACTAAATAATAATAATTCCGTGTGGACGTAATGACATAGTGACAGGGTCTCTGTTGACTGTGCATTCTGCCTTTGTCTTAGCCGCCTTAACCTAACCCAGCAGTGCTAACAGGTACAGGGAACCCACAATTAACATTGAATCCAAACTACGGGAGGGTTCTGGCGTACTTCACGTTACACAGCAAGCTGTGCCAGAGGTGGAAGTCGGGTTAATGGTCTATAAAGTCCCCACCGAGATAGGGATTCGAACCGGGGACCTTTCGTTCCCCAGTCAGACACCTTAACCACTGAGCCACCAGACAGCTGCAGATATGACGTTAACATTAGGATTTCGTTGACGCGAACTCCTAAGATTTTACACATCAAAAAATCGACCAACGCGCCTAAAGAACATTTCACTTCAAAAATTAAGAAATCAGTAACAAACGATTTTAATCAAGTCCAGTATTCGGTTGACAACTTGTTGTAATTGTGAAGTAGATGTGTAAATAATGTCGAGGTAAAACTCTATATAATTTTGAATCTGAATTTAGACTTGCGAAGTATTTTGCTAAGTTGACGTAAGAATGTATACTGTCAGTGCCAGAGCAACACAGCTGTGTGATGAGTCAGCATGACGTCATGTAGAGGCGTGATCAGCTGGGTCGCTGGCCAGCCTCTGCTCGAGAGCAAGTTTTTTTTTTTTTTTTTTTTTTTTTTTTACATATGGCTTCGCGTCTCGTCGACGTCGAGGTCATTAGAGGCGGGATGGGACTCGGGACAAGGAACGGGAACTAATTCGGCAGTGGTCTTTTGAAGGAAGCATCCTGGTATTCGCCTGGAGTGATTTGGGGAAACCATGGAAAACCCAAATCTGGATGCCTGGACAGGTATTTGAACCCGCGTCCTCGCGAATGCGAGGCCAGAGCGTTAAACGGCGAGGATTCTCTACTACGCAGTAGTTAATAGCAAACGGTCAGTCAAGGCAACCTCAGATGAAATTAATTCAAGTGATTGGGATCGATTGCTGTACTGCCAGCCAGTTGGCTTTGAATATCCATAGATGGCCGCTAAAATTTCCGTAGGTTGGGTACAAAAATCCAGAGACTCTCTAACTGAAAGACGGAAACAATAATTATTGAAGGACGGAGCGGGGCGGTGTAACGGCTAGCGTTCTCGCCTCGCATTCGAGAGGACGGCGGTTCGAATCCCCGTCCGGTCATCCAGATTTGGGTTTTCCATGGTTTCCCCAAATCACTCCAGGCAAATGCCGGGATGCTTCCTTCAAAAGGCCATGGCAGAATTCCTTCCCATTCCTTGCCCCCATCCTTGCCCCCCATCCTTTCCCGTCTCTAAAGACCTCGATGTTAAAAAGAGACGTAAAGCAGTTACAAAAAAAAAAAAAAAAAAAAAAAAAAAAAAAAAAAAAAAAAATTATTGAAGAGAGAGTCAATAATAAGAATTTTTATTTCCATGTCTTTAAAATTCGAAACACGAAATAATATTCAACATTGAATTTGAAATATCACTGAACATGTTTTATTCAGCGTCATTTTCGTCACTTCATCATTGCTGCTGCTGTGCCTACATTTTTTTATTTATTTTTTATTTTTTTATTTAAGGACTATACATTTTCTTTGTTAACATCAAATTCAGCATATCTTCTGTAAGAGGAAACGTTAAAAACTGCGACCCCTTTGATTCTCGGATATTGGTTACGCCTTCTCGCAAGGCACTGCTTTGCAAGCCGAGCCAATGAGCCTGGCATTGAGCATAAAGAGTGCGCCGATAGTTCTGTATTACGGTTTTTTAAGATCTATAAAATCTATAATCAAACAAAACATGACCCCTATTTCAATTGTTGATTCACACGAGCTGTTGCAAGGAAAATATTCACAATTATTGACAATTCTGTAATGCTTTAACACTATACGCTCAAAGTTTAACAAAACACCAATGTAAGGAAAAATAAACAAATAATAAAAAGTATAAAAAATCCGTAGATATTGCAACACAATCCGAAAATCCTAACTTATTATAAAAATCCGTAAATCTACCAATAAATCAGTAGAATTGGCAGCACTGGAAGATTGGTTAGTGTTTCGTACTGAATGATTTCGGAGCCACTGTGTGTAACACTTCATTGCCACCTAGCGTATTTGTTTGTTTATAAATCTATATCTATAAAACAAAAACCGGATATACTGGTTCCAGAAAAAGTCAGAAACTCCTTAGAAGATTTCGATGAGGGGTTGTCATCTTTTTAAAATCTGAATTTAAACTGAACTGTTTGGTATTTCTTACACGTATGCTTCAACCTGACACAACGCCGGAGCAATAAGTGAAAATCTGAACGTATTGCGTGAAACAATAAAGAACAAGTACCAACTAGATGCATACGTCATATTTCGTAAAAATAATAGTCACATTATCGCATATAATGTTTCCTTCCTTGAATTTTGGTTTTTAACCTTTAAGCCACATAGATGGCAGTATGGAATGCGAAGAAGAAACTACATAAATATACATGGTGTATACCAAACGTAGTAGGACTGATTAAAATAAAATAAAAAATATTGCAGATATGTTTACAATTCCTTAATCCTCTTCGAAACAGCACCCTTAGGCAGCTACACACTTAGAATTACGCTGCTCCTATTGGCCGTACGCCTTCTGGAAGTCAGATTCGGGGACGCTGTTGAGAGCCCTCGTCGATGCTGCTTGAACGTCCTGAATCGAGTCAAACCGCTGCCCCTTCAGCTACCTTTTCATCCGTGGGAATAAAAAAAAAAAAGCCAATTGGAGCCATATTGGGACTGTAGGCGGGGTGCAGCAACGTGGCAACGCCGAATCGGGCCAACACATGCCTTCAACGTCCTCCCGTCCAACGAAGGCTCGCATGAGCAAATCAAAGATCAAGGCAATGCTGATCGTGTTTTTTGACCGTCGCGGGGTGATTCAGAAGGAGTTCGTTTCCCCTGGGGAAACTGTCAGTTACGTGCAAGTGACAGCCCCCTGCGAGACCGAGTGAATCGCGTCCGATCAGTCATCTCCGCCAACTGGACTCTGCATCACGACAATGCGCCGTGCCAAGGCGCGCCGTCATGATGCATCTGTTGGCCCGTATCGACATTGACCCGTTGCTGCAGCCCGCCTACAGTCCTGATCTGGCTCCATCTGACTTTTTTTATTCCCACGGTTAAAAAGGCAGCTGAAGGGACAGCGGTTTGACTCGATTCAGGACGTTCGAGTAGCATCAACGAAGGTTCTCAACAGCGTCCCCGAATCTGATTTCCAGAAGGCGTACGGCCAATGGCAGCAGCGTAATTCTAGGTGTGTAGCTGCCCAAGAGTGCTGCTTCGAAGAGGATTAAGGAATTGTAAAGATATCTTCAATAATTTAAAAAAAAAAAAAATCAGTCCTACTACTTTTGGTATAGACCTTGTATGTAAATTAATAATGAAAAATCTTTTCGATATCTTCTTTGTTTCTTGAAGCTACTATCTCAGACAGCACAGCTTCAATTCTGGTATTCGAAAGTGAAATTATATTCGCTGTTGATAGTATGTTATGCATATTTGATGGGTCTGTACATGAAAATGAATTGTCTCAAACGTTTATCGCAGAACCTTCCGAGAGCTTCGTTGCTTCTCGAAACTACGATCTCAGGCCACACAGCTACAATCTCTCATGTTTGGAAGTCTAAGTAAATTCACTGTTAATAGTAAGTAATGCATATCTAATGGGTTTGAACATGAATGAGAAATGATTAAAACCTTTAGTTTTTGGCATTTCCGATATTTTTACGGTTGAACGATTCCTTCTTTACCACATTTCCTGAAAAAAATCATTTTTTTTTCTATTGCTGTTCGAATCGCAGTGGTTAATTTAATGAAACTTGGTAAACATGTTACTGACAGGATGGCTAAAAATATTGTAAGAATAAATCAACTCTTTTCTGCTACACCAGAGGTTAGCTTTTTAAATACGTAATGGAGTGACTGACATGAAATTTGAATCGCAAATGCAGAAAACTGTCCTTTGCTATGAACTTCAATATTTACTGTGTGGGAAAATCATACAGGGCAACGCCGGGAACTCTGAATATTGTGTTATAAAATGATTGGTCTAAACGGTAAAAAATCCCATCAGTGCCAAATACTTTAAATCAGATTCAGGCTGGTGTCTACTATCACAAGAAAATGAAATTCATGTTCTACAATCGATAGTGGCCACAACTAGCAGAATTCACAGTGCAACAACGCTAATAATAACAATAATAATAATAAAAACACTCACAACTTTTAAAAAAAATCAGTTCAAAAATTATTGTGGGTTCTAAAGAAAATTTTAAAGTATTAAAAACAAATATTTTGTGAACGAATACTTTCACGGAGTGTCACTGAAGTATATCTTGGCCTGTTCACAGGTGGATGATAATGCTGAAAGACGAGGTTTCCACGCCGTTCTCTGCCATCATCTTCAGGTCCTATTCGGGTACTGTGACAACCTGAATGGTATCTACCGGTTGCCACAGCACGCTCATTAGACCGACCTGAGAATGACGGCAGAGAAGGGCATCGAAACACTGTCTTTCAACATCATCATCATCCGGCAGTGAGCCCGTGAAGATTATATTTTTATCTATGGAGTGGTATACTACTATCGAAACACCATTTGCCACTTTGGATAACCCTGCTTTGCAGAGAGCATGTGAGCGATTCGGGATAAGGATTGAGCAAATCTTTGCATGTGAGGAGACGCAGTGATTAATTCCACTCTTCACATTCATGAGTAACTCATTAATTGCTGTTCAATCCTGTCGCGGTCGCCATGATAAGCATTTTGGTTGCTTGAAATAACAACTCCGACGAATCACTTCCCACTTAATGTTTATTTTACCGTGCCCTCTATAATAACGTTACACAACAAGGCATCGTCTCGATCCAAAGATACTAAGTACAAACATACACAAATGTTCCAGCGATTAAACTCACACATTAAACTCCCAAGTTAAAGATATTTACAGGTATTTACACACAAAATTATCTACAAAAGTCGGTCCAAACAGTTGAGAACTGTGCTCTATAATATCGTGGCTCCCATCAACATTACAAATTAAATTACAAATTTTTAATCAATGTTTCATTCGTAATACTGTCCTCGAACACATAGTTTCTCTCCATGGAACAAAGTTCATTTACACAAATTCACAATTAATTATACGAAAAGTATATGCAAATTCCCCCCTCCCCCTTGGTGAGATTTAGCCGGAGCTCCCCCCCCCCCCACCTATTTCACCTCACGCAATTAATGGCCGCCCCCAAAGTAACCACGTGAAAGGCCGTAGCCAATTATAGTGAGACCTGCCCCCACCACGAGTTGTAGCAGACGACAGACACACTAGCCACTTGGACAGTCACTCTAATACCACCATTGACTCGAGATACATCATCAGTTCTAAGGTAACGCGTTAACATCCGGAATTCATACACTTGTTGGCTGAAGATTTATATTCCTTCCTTCAAGTAATTCATTTCAAAGGACAGTTTTTGAATTAATCAGATCACCGTAAAGGCCATACATTTATAGAACGAATAATAGGATATACGTCTTGTACCATCGTGATTTCAATCTTATTTTGTGCTCTGCAGTGTTCGTATGGTTTCATCAAGTAATAGAACAAACATAGAATTTACTAAATAGGAGTGTGTTTCTTTCATGAATACCTTGCCATTAGTTAAGGCTTAAAGTACTAGAATATAATGGTGCGATAATAATAATTTCGTGTGGTCGAAATGACCTGGTGACAGGGTTTCGATTGACTAAGCATTCCGCCCCTGTCGTAGCCGCCTTAACCTAGCCCGGCAATTCTGCCGGGTATAGGGGGACCTACAGTTCAGCATGGAATCCGAACCACGGAAGCGTTTCTGGCGTACTTCAGACTACACAGCAAGCTGTGCCAGAGGTGGAGGTCGTGTTAAGGGACTATGAAAATCTACGCCGAGACAGGGATTCGAACGGGGGACCTTTCGATTTATTTATTTTCCATATGCAACATAGCCCAGCACCTAGTATCTTATCTGGGCCCTTATTTCCATTATTTAACATGTACATATATTTTATCCTATATATATATATATATATATATATATATATAACGTATTAACATATAAACAATGAATACAAGAAAATTTTGATTAAATTTCCAATATCTGTTCCATCTACTGTTATTAAACAGAATGGGCACCACTACTACATCAACTACTACTGAATTGTCCCTAATATTACTACTAACATTACTACTACTACTACTACTACTAATATCATTGCTACTACTACTGATAATACTATTACCACCACCAATTGTCACAGCAACACTTCGGTCCACTGATGTTCATTTTTCTTGGTGTTGAGTGCGCTTTCGATTTCCAGTCAGACGCCTTAACCACTAGCCCATAAGACCGCCAATCCAATGGTGCGATGAATTTTCCAATAAGTAACCAATTCTGTTACGCCAACTAGCTGAACGGAACAATTTTTTTTTTTTTAATCTGTTTAACGTCTCTCTAACAGCGATGTCTTTAGATACGGGAAAGGATGGGGGCAAGGAATGTGAAGGAAATCGGCCATGGCCTTTTGAAGGAAGCATCCCGGCATTTGCCTGGAGTGATTTGGGAAACCATGGAAAACCCAAATCTGGATGCCTGGACGGGGATTCGAACCGCCGTCCTCCCGAATGCGAGGCGAGAACGCTAGCCGTTACACTACCACGCTCGGTCTGAACGGAACAGTTTCTTAACTTTTATCGAGTATGTTTGTCTCCAGTAGCAAGTGATAGGTATATTACTTCGCATCGGTCAGTTCAGCCTGACAATAGAAGCAAATTAACCCACTGTTTTCTCAACAAATAGGTGCATATGCCAAACAAGACCCAACAGCTGACAGCAATCTGGCTGAGGAACTCATACTATGTTGCGTTGTTACCACTCGATTTGCTACAGTACATCACGAAGGTGGGAAGTGTAAAGATGGAGGAATTTCCAATGAAACAGACAATGATTCAACTGTAAACTACTGTGGCCGGCGCTAAACTAGATTATACGAAAGCCGCAGCTTGATCTTTCTGTCTCACTCTCTGTATATCTTTCTCTCTGGGTCAGCTCTGAAATATTTACAAGACACTTAACGTGAGCTTCTCATAACTTGTTTTGTGTTTGGGATGTACGCTGTGTGAACTCCGTGGTCCGTATCGCTCACTAAACACTTTGTCCTGCCTCGACAGCTCAGTCCCTAAGACCTCGTGGGTGAGCGGTTAACGCTTTGGCCTCGCATTTGGGAGGACGCCGGTTCGATTTCCCGTCCGGCCATCCAGATTTGGGTTTTCCATGGTTTCCCCAAATCACTCCAGGTGAATGCCACAATGCTTCCTTCAAAACGCCATGGTCGTTATTGGTGTATTAATATTTCCTTGCTGAATCAGTAGCCAATTCTTGTGCCTACAGGAAGTTTGCGAGTGCTGGATATTTCGTTTGATATTCACCGTCTTTGAATCGGGCTTTTTACAGCTTCTTTCTCTATGGTAGTAAGCTCAGTAAATAACCAGGAGGATAGTATTATGTAGATTGGAACAGTTATCCTTTGAACAGTAAATATTTATTTAATTTGAAAATCCTGTTGCGGTCGCCTTGCAATTTACGACTGATGAGTATTCCGTTTGATATTCAGACGTCTTTGCACTGATATTTTTATCCCGCTTTTCTCTCTGTGGTAGGAAGTGTAGCAAATCGATCGTGGTGGGTGAACGGTTTACGTTCTGACCTCGCATTCGGGAGGACGGCGGTTCGAATACCCGTCCGGGCATCCAGATTTGGGTTTTCCATTGTTTCCCCTAATCACTCCATGCGAATGCCGGGATACTTCTTTCAAAAGCTCATGACCAAATTCCTTGTACCCATTCCCATCCCGTCTCTAATGACCTCGACGTCGACGGGCGCAAATCTATATGAAAAAAAATGTGTAGCAAATAACCAGGGGAATAGTGTTATGTTGCTTGAAATAATTACACTTTAAACAATAAATATTTAAGGAATTGCAAGTAGCCAAGTGAATGTTCTAGGAAATAATGTGCTTTAGGTTTATGAATATTTGAAGAATTTCAGGTTAGTCTCGGTCGCCAATATGCACTAGACTAATTAGAACTTCTCCGCGGATATGAAAGGTAACTAATAAATAACGAAGATGTAGATAACGATTAACTTTACATTTATTTCACTAGAAAAACATGTTAAAAATAAAATACATCAGATAGATGACTAGGGGGGGGGGGAGGGTAGTATTCCAAAGTAGTGAACTAGTAGACGAAATGCACATGACGGACCAGACTCGTAGCCAAGTTTTTAGTATTTCCGCCGGCTTTAATGGATGGCACGTGGTCGTAGAGGTGTTACGTAGTTCCTGAAATACTAGTGATCGAAACAGCACTCATAATATGGCAGTTTATGGTGACCCAGAGGAACCACATATTTTTGAAGCGGGTAGTGGAGAAAAACTCGATGACGTCGAACCTACGGCTAAAAGCGCTGTAACATTTACTCTCCTTGGGTTTATCTTTCGTGTGACAATGGAACATTCTAATCAGCAACTGATCGATGAAGTAAGCCTTGTTATGTCTGTAGCATTGTTTGAATGGCTAGTGGCAGAAATTTATGGAAAATTTTTAGGAGACGGCTTATAAGCAACGTGCACCTGACTTTACGATAAAAAATGTTAATTTTCCATCATTAAACAGATTAACTGAAGACAAAGCGCAAATGTAATACACAGAACCATTGGGAACTGTTGAATATTTAATGTGTCACAAAATATTGTTAGCTCACTTATTCGCTATTGGTTTTTGATATTTTCATCAGTATGTACTATGGATGACGTCATCAGCAATGGGTCTGGTGTTCTCAACAGCAGAGTACTGTTCTTCTGTGTGACTGAATAGTCCATATGTTACGAAGATTGACACTAGACAATGCGCATTATCAGTAGCACACTAAAATATACTCCCCCTGCTCGTTGTCTGTGTTGAACCATATATAACCTCCAAGACGAAGAAGATTTTATGTCATGGGTGAGTTTACAAAAGTATCAGCGAACATTGATTTTCCCGTACATGAGGATATGCTTTATAGGTTTTGGCGTCTGAAATCACTCCGCTCGTACTAAAAGAAAAGAGTTGACTGACAGGGGTTTAGTGCTACAGCAGAATGGCGGCAGGAATGGAAGAATGTAGCTCCCAAAGAGTGGCAGTCACTATGTAGTGCTCGGCATCCACTAGCAAGATTTGACCTTCCACGAAAAACACGGGCTGCCCTTAACAGGGTACGAACCAACAATCACGGGCGGTGTGGCTCACTGTAGTATAAGTGGGGCAAGCCGGCCTCAAAACTGCATCCACATACCGCTATCACCCTTTATGCAGCTGCAATCAGACCCATTCTCGAATACGCAGCTACGGTATGGGGCAATGCTGCTCCCTCCAACATCAAGCCTCTCCAGCGCATCCAGAACCGTGCAGTCAGATATGCCTTCAAGCTACCCATCGACACTCCGACAGCTCAATTACACCAGATCAGTGGATTAACAAAACTTAAGGAGCGTTTCAAGACTGCAGCAAAGAAACTCTACCAACAATGCCCAACACATGAGAACCCACTTATCCAACAACTGGGAAAGCACGTGCAGTGCCATAATACAACAAGATGGCCAGTCAAACTGGCAAATGAAGATGCCCCAGAAGAACGTTTACAGTTACAGGTTTGACAAATCCAGTCAGGACAAAAATAACTTGAAGCAAATACCAAATCCGGTAATGAGAAATAACCTGAAGACAACCTCAAGACCTGAAAGGAGATGCGCATAAGCGCAAGAACTTCCCTTCACTCTAGGACCAAAGTTTTCCCCAGAAGACTGTGCCCTGGCTACCCGCCTGTGACTGTGGTACACCACAACAGACGACCCGCCATATTGTCACGGAATGTAGTGTCACGTGGTGTAGCCGAACAGAAACTATTATTGCGACAAACGCCTTTCGGATTCGCCGCGACAATCACCAACAGATCGGCATGATCAGTTGTCTGAGAACCAGTATCGAGAAGATTAGGTTAAATATTGGTATAGTTCTTCTAATTAATAAAAGTAGTTTTGTAAACAATATAGACTATCTTGTGTTAGTATTATGGCAAACATCTGACTGGACACTTAGTACATTTCATCTAGATTTATTCTTATATACGAGGGGCAGTCAAAAAGTTCCCGGAATTTCGTTGTAACTCTTTATTAACAAAAGATAAGTACACATTTACCTAGTCTCCTTCAAAGAAGGCTAGTTCTGAACTCACACACTTGCTCCACCGCTACTGCCATTGCTGGAAACAACGATGAAAATCCTGTTTTGGTATCTTCCGAAGTACAGCCGTCGCTTTGGTTTTGATGTCTTCTACGATGGCAAAACGGTTACCTTTGAGGTCCATGGAACGCAACGTCCTCTCCTTGACCAAAGAAATCACGTCATGTCAAATCCAAAACAAAAGTGATATTCATTGCGTTTTTCGACAATGAAGGACTGGTGCACTATTAATTTCTACCAGATGGACAATCTATTAACGGCTCTTTTTACGTGCAAGTTTTGAAAAGACTGAGGGAAGCAATCCGAAGAAAACTTCCCGGCAAATGGCAAGGAGGATGGTCACTGCATCACGACAATACTCCCTCCCATACATCGATTGTTGTTCAGACATGGCCTGCAGAAAAAACATTCCAGTCCTCCACCAGCCTCCCTACTCACCGGATATAGCACCATCGGATTTCTGGCTCTTTACCAAAATGAAAGTGGGCCTTAAAGGTAACCGTTTTACCTTCGTAGAAGACATCAAAAACAAGGCGACGGCTATACTACGGAAGATACCAAAACAGGATTTTCATCGTTGTTTCCAGCAATGGATTGGTAGAATAAAATATTTACAAATTTAATTTTTTTTCAGCTGAATTGTTGATTGTTTGTATTCTAACAGTATTGTTATTGCCATAAGCTATGCCTGAAGATGGCGACGGAGTTTTTTTTTTTTTCGTTCAAATATTGTGTACGAGTGTAAGTAATAGTATTACTCGGTTCGTTTCCAGAGAAAATTGATAAATATACAAAACCGAGAAAAACTTCGTTCATTTACAAGAATGAAGATACCTTCCACCAGCATACAGACAATCAGCTAACGCCATTTCGAGAATGAGACACCGTCATGGCGTCTCAGCTACGTCGACCAGCGAGACGGTTTGTTAAAAACCTATTTACGTAAAATTAAAATTATGTCTAAATGACATTGGAAATGATATGTATGTATAAAAACCTCAACATTTCCTTCAATAAGTATTTCAAACAATACTGTTGCGCCGAATCGTAGGGCTGGCATTTGAGGCGACTGTTGGCAGAACGCCAGGCGTGGCTAGACACCTGTTGCTGGACGCTATCGACCGCGTGAATGCAGGCCAATGAGCATCACGGCAGCTAAACTTACACCGCGGTCAGCCGCGCTGCATACCCTGCAGGCGAACATATCCAGAGTGGCAATGGAGGTTAATTGCTTTCAGTGTAGCAGCGAATATGTCGTGGCCGGTGATAGTATATCTGTCTGTGCTCTGAACATTGATTTAAATCACAGACCTGCTGGCAACGTTGTCAGAAATTACTTTAGGAAAACAGATTTTTTTTTTTAACGAATTTTTTCTTACACCAAACGCTAGAAATGAAGCTTACAATGGACTATAGAATAAAGGTATTTTTGAAATTTTAAATACTTATTTTTGCAGCTAACTTTAAATATATTTTTATTTGAGATACTTAAAAGTGCTTCTGGATGGAAATCGTCACCTCGGCATGCATTCCATCGTAATTAAAATCAATCAGTAAATATATAAACAAATCAAGAGAAATTTGTTCAGTTTTTGGTGCTCTTATTGAAAATCATACAGCCATTGTTTTACCTTTGTAATTAATTCATGGCTGCTACCATTATTCCTACATAACTAATTACTAAACACAGTTTAGTTATTATTATTTATCATATGATATTTAACAAGATATACAATACGTGAGGAAAAATGTGCATATCACAAGATCGTACATCATCTCCACATCTAATGTTTTTATCCGTTCAGCTGCACTGTTCGATACATAGTGCATGTCCGTTGTTGTTCATTTGTAGGCTTGAAGAGTACGATATCTGTAAGATGACTCCACATTCACATAAGTTTCTTCACGTGTGCAGGTATAACCTCAATTGCTGTACACGTGACCCCTGGCTGAAAACAACAGCGATCGGATGCGACCGGACTGTGTGAATAGACCTCCCAGTCAAAGGATACACAAAAGGAGCCAAAAGTTCATTTTTTTCAGGACCAACAATCTCCTAGAATTGTACCATCTACAATATCGAATGAATACATCGAGTTTAGTGGTGAAGGTGCATGATGTGATTAACGACACATACGCAGAAATAAACCGCAAAAAGGAGGTCTGAAAGGAAATTATATTTTTAATTGTTTTTCTCCGGGTGGGGCAACATAAGGAACAAGTGACATCCAGAGTGTATCATGAGAGGCGAAAAGGAGGACCTGTGTCCTACGCGAATAAGGAACCGTATTCGTGATACCTGGAGAACTTAGCCTACGGGATATATGTTTGTGTTGCCATTAGCCGGCGTAACGTGTAACTTCATATTCAGTATGATAAGTGTATTTTCGTGTGTGTAATTTATCAGGCGGAGAATTCGCCTAGGTGAGTGCAGGAAATCGCCTAAATCGCAACCAGGGCTGCCGGAACGAGGGGAATCAGTACGCAAAACTAGTCCCGTTGTACCTCCACGATCTGGTACACTAACGCGCACATCCACACTGCTTTTTTTATTATTATATGCTAATAGTCAATCAAGTACAGTTCCACTCAAACATAGCTATCGAGACCTGAAAACGCAGACTAAAATTCTACGTTCACATTGAAATGATCTCTATACATCGTCTGCTCATGATGTTTCCAAAATGGTAATGATTTTTTTATTTGAGTTTAACTTATTTAGTTAATTACTATGACTAATATGTTTAAGGGCGCCATTCCAAAATAGGATATAGGAGTTTTGCCTCACAACTGAATAGGAAAACTAAAGAAATTAATTAAAACAAATATATTTTATTATAGCAAGAATAAATTAATCTGGAATTAATTCGCATAGATTATTATTAAATGTCAGAGTTCTATTCCATAAGGGCGGTCATTAGATATCCATTAAACAAGCATTGTTCCACGGATAGCTCACTCGATGAATAGGGTGTTAATTGCTGGGACACAAAGTTGTAATTTTCATTGCCCCCAGGATCGCACTGGGCCTAATCACTTCGTAGCGGAAGTTACTTATATGCAGATAAAGTACATTACCATCGTTTCGCTGCGCACCTGTAAGCAGTATGTACTACGATCACTGATGCAAGCTGTATTCGTAGCAACACACAGAAAAACTGCAGGACAACCCCAGCCCTCGCCGTTTACGTGTTACCTCCAGCAGCAATATCTCCGCTCTCCCCTTGTAACAGCTCTCATACCTAAACTTTAAATAAAATTATGTTTTATGGAGCATTTGTAGCAAGCTAGAGTTTGATTGAATATGATCTTTCATGTTTGTTTTGCAATTTACTGTAAATCAGTGTAAGTAAACTTTGTTTTATGAAAAGTAATTATGTAAATACCATTTCATATGTTTAGGGACAGAACTATGCAAGAGAATTACTGAAATGTTTGTAATTCTAGGTATTAAGGTGAGCTACGATGTTTAAAGGATGATTTACTACAGTTTAAAATTATTTATGTGGATAATTTTGTGTTTAAGTATCATTAATTTTCGTTTCTAAGCATTTTGTAATGATTGTAAATGATTAAGTATTGATTCTGATTGTTTTTAATGTGTTTTCAATTGTTTAAGTATCGTTAATGTTCGAGAAATATCTGTCGGAAGCCTTTGTAGTGTTCTAGAAGTTTCGTTGGAACTTATATAAAGCGATCGGCAGAGACAGAGACAGTTTTTACTGGGACAGTTTTTCGACGAGATTGTGACACGGTGGTGTGACTGTATAGTCCTTGGAAGAAGTGGTGAATGTAATCGCTGGAGTTGTTTACACGTGTCTAGTATCTATGAACTTATCCAGCCGACAATGCGGCGACAAGCCGAAGCAGTCCCCTCCTTATCGAATTCGACCACTTTGCATTTTTAACCGTCCCTTCCAACGAAACATGTGATCACCAAAACATCTACAGAATGTCAGGTCGCAGATTAACTAAGCAGATATTCGACCTCATGCAACCATTAAAAATGCCTAACAGCTGGTTCGATCAAGTAAGACAAGTCCTGGAAAAAGCAAATATTAAGTGATCAGAAATCCTAGATCGCAAAATCTTCAGACAAAATATATACGACTGGGTAGTCATGCCAGAAACCAAAGCCTAGTAGACCGGCGCAACGTGGACAGAAGAGAGAAAATTTACCTTCAGTAAACGGATGCGAGAATACTGGAATAGGAAAAGAAACTCAGGGAGAAAATTACTAAGTTTTGCGCGATATTTATAGGTCGATTCGTATAAAATAATAAATTAATATGCCATGCCAGTCATGAATAATATGAAAGAATAGTTTCAAAGTACCCCTACATGGACACAAGATATTTTGTTATGTTTAGCAAATTTTCTAAAACATTTGATTTATTGTTGATTTTATGAAAAAAAATGTTTTAAACAGAAAGTTTAAATTTAATAATTTCTAAATTTAAAATTGCAAAATATGTGACGTCACACCAGGGGTGGGAGGGATATCATACAAATGTGACCTCCTGTCAAAGGAGGGAGAGGGGGATCCAAAAATCATGAAATTCGTGTGACGCAATTTGTGGATGGCTCCTATGTATACCTGAATATTGAACCCCATTTTGAAGAAATGACAACGACTTGTAATCATTGTGAAGATCATTTTTAAAGGAAATTTTGTCTTAAGAATTATGTACAACGAGATGGGAGTTGGTTATTTGTGGATTTGTTTATTTTTCTTGTGATTAGTTGTGAATTTGTGTATATGTGTGCTTGAAATTAATCTTCTTTTCTGGACAAGAATTGTCTAAATGAGATGTAATACGATCATGAACAGTATTATGTACGAAACATTAATTACGAGTTTATAATTGTAATTGTTGAAGTGAGAAACGATGTTTGAAGGACAATTTTCGACGGTTTGGCCTGGTTTATGTTGATACTTTTGTGTGTATATACATGTAAACAGTATTAACTTTCATTTCAAGGTATGTTATAATGATTATGAGTGATTTTGTGTAATTTGTAATTATTTTTGTACGGATTTAATTGTTAAAGTATTGTTAGAATTCGAGGAACATCGATCGGAATTCTTTGAATTATTCAGGATGTTTCTAACGCGCCTATATAAGCGCGCAGAGATGACGAGCAGGGAGAGTGGTCAGTCAGTGGTTTTCGGCAGTGTGTGAGTTTAATCGCTGGAATACTTGTGTATGTTTGTACTTAGTATCTTCAGATCGAGACGATGCCTTGTTGTGTAATGTTATTAATTTTTTTCCTGCTTTACGCCTCGTCGACGGCTAATGTCATTAGAGACGGGACTGGGGAGAAGTAACGGGAAGGAATTTGGCCATGGTCTTTATTAAGGAAGCATCCTGGCATTCGCCTGGAGTGATTTGGGGAAACCATGGAAAATCCAAATCTGAATACCGGGATGGGAATTCGAACCCGGGTCCTCCCGAATGCGATACCAGAACGTTAACCATTCACCCGACACGCTCGGTAAAATAATGTTATTAAAGAGCTCACGGGAAAATAAACATATACTGATCAGTCAAAACATTTTATATTAGTATTTTGGTCCATCTTTGGAGCGCAATACAGCAGCGATTCGACGTGGCATGTATTTGAAAAGTCCGTGTTAGGTTTCCGGAGTTGGCTGGCACCAAATGATAACGTACAGGTCACGCAATTGCCTTAAATTACGGACCGGTGGTTTGTGCATGCGGATTCTAGTAACGAGCATCTCGAAAACGGCGAGGCTGGTCGGCTGTTCACGTGCTGCTGTAGTGAGCGTCTATGCAGAGTGGTTGAAGGACGGTGAAACCACGACTGGGCGACAAGGTGGTGGACGTCCACACCTTATCACAGAGCGTGGAGGTCGATGGGTTGCCCACTCTGAAAAGCAGGATAGGTGGCGATCTGACAGCAGAGTACAATGATGGTGCAGGCACAAGTGTTTCGGAGCACACTCTGCTGTCAGATCTGCCAGCCGCCTATCCCGCTTTTCAGAGCGGGCAATCCTCTTACCTCCATGTTCTGTGACGAGGCGTGGATGTCCACCACCTTGTTGCCCAGCCGTGCTTGCACCATTCTTCAACTACTCTGGTTAGATGCTTAATACAGTATTGCCGTTTCCGTGATGCTCGTTCTCAGACCCTCAAACAACCGGCCCGTAATTTTGGGGAATTGCGTGACCTGTGCGTAGACATCTGGTGCCTCACAACTCCGGAAATCTGGCAAGGACTTTTAGAATCCGTGCCACGCCGAATTGCTGCTGTATTGCGCTCCAAAGATGGATCAGCACACTAATAAACAGGTAGTCATAATTTTTGGCTGATTAGTGTAAGTGGAAATTGATTCGTCGGAGTTGTTATTTCAAGTAAGCAAGCTCTCTGCATACAATTCTACCGCGAACCCCACTCATAATTGTTGTTACCTCATTCTAGGTTCTTACTACTAGCTGCCATCGTCTCTGGGAGCATACGCCGGGAAGTTGCCACTAGCGCGAAAGGTTTAGAATGAACGAAGACGTCCAACACCCTCTACGTGGCTATACACCAGCGCCATCGAGACTTAAGTCCAGATCAAGCTTCATGTGGACTTCAAAGCAGCTAAATGGAGCACCAAGCAATGAAAGAATATTGGCTTGGCAGAAGAGAGTGCCACATTAAATCGACTGGATAAATCCAAAACAGGGTCTACCACCTGGGTCCGAACAATCATGGCCCATAGGGAAATCACTAAATAGTCTACGAGTGGGAGTTGACTGTTCCAAAGATATCTTTGCCTCATGGGGTTACCTGGGAGATCAGTCAGATACCAGATGTTCGTGAGGGGAGAGAGAAAGCATCTGTTGTCTTGTCGACAAATCAGAACGAACGTACCCTAATTTGACCTCCAATCAGCTACTGACAAAGCCATGGCATTAGCGGAAAAACTGCCTCATTTCTGATGCTGTGATCGACACGAGAAGAAGAAGAAGTTTCTTAGCTTTGTCTTTATGAGTTAAATTGCAACAATAGAACATAACGGAAACGCCAGATTGAGGTAGTGAAGAACCGTGGTTGAATTTAAGCCTGCAGATCCTTACTACAGTTTTCATAGCAACTTGTTAATGCCGAGAAGGATTCCTACTCGACGTGTCAAGCAGTATTTTCCTCTACTGTGTACAATTGAACGTGCCATCTCATTCTCCCTCTGCTGAAAGGCGATGTCAGACGCCGTGTTTGAGGAAGGAATTCGTTGTTTATTCTCGAGAACGAGAGGAAAGCCGCGATACGGGCACCGTACACAGAGCGCAAATTAAATCAGACATTCCGGAAAGCGGGGCGACATTAAAACTGCGCCCGCAGCCGCGCTCAAAGCCGACAAACACCGGCCGACAGCTTTGTGACGCGCAAACACAGCTCTCAAGTGGTTCAGAATTAATTAGTTAATTAATCTCCGCGGTCCTCCTCTCCCAATTAGAGGCGGATTTCGATTGTACAGTAGCGTCGCAAGTTCCTCAGAGGTGCGTACCACTCCAGTCAGTCTCTAGTGCGGAAGGAATGCTGTGGCGCCAACTGAGAGGAAATTCCGGGCCTGTTGCCCCCTCCATGGCACTCTCAAACGACCGCAGCTCGGTGGGAAAAAAAGAAAAATTCACCCCGTGTGGCGATATAGCAAGTACTGCACAGACAGGTTTGCGGGTGAAAGTGCGTACGGTGAATGTTTGGAATTTCGAGCAGCAATATCGATGGAGGCTGTGGCTACGTTAAAACCCATGCTGAGCCACAATGAAAAATAACACCTCTTTCGATAACCTACTTATTCCATATTAATCTGGTTGTGGGCCATTTTTCCGCAGTTTCTTAGCGCTAAATTGATATATTCTTTAATGAAATGCATTTTCTGGAGAGTGCGCACACCTCAATAAATCGTCAATCTTCGGCGTGTCTCGATAATACCCGAAGTATTCGTCACGCCTACTGCCACCACAGCACTGCTTGGCTAATCAGCAAAATTAAAATGAATAACTTCACTATTTTTATTTGCGTTTATACTGTTAAAAGAAAGTATAAATTTCAAATAAATAATTGAATTCCATTTATTTGCACTTATAGTGTTAAAAGAAATTGTATTTGCGATTGCCAGTTATAAAAGGAAATTGTCTGTTGTGGAAGTAACTTCACAAAGATGCGAAGAACAGGGATAGAAAAAATTTGATTCTAGGCAACGGTAGGTTACAAAGTTACAATGGTTATGTTCGTTTTAATTTACATGTTGCTTTTTGTTCACTTACAACAACTACATACAGAAAATGTAAGGAGAAGGGCATTCGATATTTACGCTGTATTCTATGTTACAGTTATAAGAACTAGGTTACAACATAACCTAAGAACCTCTTCGACGGAACATAAGATACAATGAAGTTAATTAAAAACTAAAAAAATATATATATATATATAATAAAAAAAATAAATAAACGCTAACCAAATACTCCGAGAATCTAACGAGAGTATGGTACTCATATCACAAATATCAGTAAAACTGATCATTATTTCTTTCTCCTTACAAGCTTTTCCAGAATAAATTCCTACTAACACCATCTATATATATATATAAAGATGAATGTATGTTTGTTTGTATATTTGTTCGTGGTTTGTTTGTTCTTCATACAAATCCACAGTTTTCAACCGATCTAGATGAAACTTTGCACGCTTATCCTTTGAAACAAGGACAAAAATACTGTCTACATTCATTTGAAAAATTATTTGCATAAATAATACATGTTGTCTTAAAATTTCGAAAAATTACTGAACGGCGATAGACAGACGCGTTGGATATGGTGGTCTCTGTACTGTTCTTCCGTGTAGCGGTCAGCTAGCTCAGTGGTTAAAGCGCTTGTTTGCTAGTGTTTGGGTGGAGGTCTCCGGTTCAAATCTCCGTGGAGGCTAAGATATTTAAAAATTGTTTTTGATCATAAGAGTCACGCCTGGGCCGTCGGTTATTCGGATTGAATGTTAAACTATAGATATCACAAAGTTAGGGGAGCAATGCGAGGCAAATCGTAGCTAGTCCTGCAATGTTGTAGGTGTACACTTTTTTACGTTATATTGATCCCTCAGGGGTAATTCGCAGTCAGTGTGTGTATAATCTGCAGTAATAATACTATAAATGCGGAAGTAAGTCTCTGTCTTTTGATACGTTTTACAACTAAATGCCTATACCGATATTGACGGAATTTGACATGAAAATCTGTAGGGAGGACACGGGAATTTTTTTCGGTATGATTAACAGTTGTAGTCACGAAATTTTGAGAACGTATCAAATGGTGACAGAGAGACGGATGTGTGTGTTAGTGTGTAATGTTACGTCGCTTGCTCGAGCTATGCTTCTCCAGCATTATGTTAGTGTATAATTTGTTAGCTTAGTGTTAACTTAGTGTATAATTGGTTAGCTTAGTTTAGAGAAAAAAACGTATTATTTAGTATAGATGTCGATTTTCTCTGTCCTTTTACTTTGTGTCTGCTTAAATGTTGATGGCACCAGTTTATTTTGCCTTCTTTATTGACATGCCTTTCGGGCGTAAACTGGCCTAAGTTGTAGCTCTAGCTGAGCACGAGCAGCTAAAGTTATTAGAACCCAAGAATCGGATGCTCATGCTGAAGAAAGAAGAAAATTTCAAGCTGAAATAAAGCTGACCTTAGTTAACCTACCCCCCTCCCCCCCTCACATCTCCTCACATTCGTTTGTTTTTCTGTTTTTATATATGTTGGAAATTGATTCTCTTCAAGAGACAGGTTCGATGGTAGAATGATATACTGATGGCTTTCCGGTCATATTATGCCGACTCGGTGTTGTTTGGGACCAATCCTTCGTTACCAACAACTTTTTATGTTCAATTCTGGCAAAGAATTTCTTAATCCATGCGTATGAAGTCGCGGGTATCTGCTAGTAGCTGATATCCGTCGTTTTTAATAGGCGTTGAAACCCGTACAGATGATGAACATAAATGTGGTTTTTCCGAGCATGCCACATTAACTCCGCAACTAATCCAGCAGTACTTGTTTTTGCCTATGTCTTTACGCCTCGTCGACGTCGAGGTCATTAGAGGAGGGATGGGACAGGGAATAAGGAATGGGAATGAATTCAGCCATTGCCTTTTTAAGGAAGCGTCCCGGCATTCGCCTGGAGTGATTTGGGGAAACCACGTAAAACTCAAACCTGGATGCCCGGACGGGGAATTGGAACCTGTGTCCTCCCAGAGCGTTACAGCTCACCTAGCACGCTTGGTCCTAGCAGTCCCATGGAGGTTATATGGGGTGATAGCCCTCCATACCAAGGATAATCCCGTACTAAATTAATAACCTCTCTTCTTTTGCGAGATTTACAACTCACTTATTAGTGACAATAATATTCTAAGATTTACTTAATAAAGTTATAACTAATAATGAACTGATCCTAGTAATTTAGTAGCGTTGCAGCATCTATTTTTCTCTGTGAAAATAGTAATTACTAAGATTTTGTACTAATCAATAATGAAAGATTAAGAGGGCACTGAATTGCTGTATGATGGCGGAGCAAAAATAATCATCCAGAATGTTCGGAAATTCCTTTTTTTATGGTTTTACTGGTTTTACAGTTTGTCGACGTCGGGGTCATTGGAGGCGGGGCAAGGATTTTTTTTTTTTTTTTTTTTTTTTTTTTTTTTTTTTTTTTTTTTTTTTACAGTTTAACGTCCCTTTTTAACAACGTGGTCTTTAGAGACGGGAAAGGATGGGGGCAAGGAATGGGAAGGAATTCGGCCATGGCCTTTTGAAGGAAGCATCCCGGCATTCACCTGGAGTGATTTGGGGAAACCATGGAAAACCCAAATCTGGATGCCCGGACGGGGATTCGAACCGCCGACCTCCCAAATGCGAGGCCAGAACGCTATCCGTTACACCACCACGCTCGGTGCGGGGCAAGGAACGAGAAGGATTTCATCCATGGCTTTTTGAGGGAACGATCTCGGAATTCATATAGAGTGATTTAGTTAAGCCATGGAATACTCAATTCTGGATAGCCGGACGGGGATTCAAACGCGTGTCCTCCGAATGCGCCGAAATTGCAGAAGACGGAGGCCAGCGGCTGTCTGGAATATCCATATTTCATGTTTCCCAGTAAACTCATCGTCGGGATTGTATTAATTAATTATACCTTGCATACTTTAATAAAATTTCTAAGAAAGTGTTTTAATAATTTAACATTTACTGAAGATCTAAAAATCTACTCTATAATTTCGTAAGCTCACTCAATCACTCATCTCGATAGCTATTGGCTGAGAACGCTGTCACGTGTCAGCATTAGCTCGCAAAACTGCGACCAGAGACATCATTAAAAGAAATTCGTGGTTATGTCCACAGTTTAATAGTTAAGCATCTGCTACGAAATTAATTGCCATAATATATTCATTAAGTTTGCTTGTCGTAGTGTTTTGTAGTTAAAAAAAATCGATAAACTTTACGAATGAAAAAACGTTGATCTGCTTTTCAGTAACATGTTGCTAATGAAACCAACTTAAAAAAAAAAAAAAAAAAAAAAAAAAAAAATTAAAAAGAAAATAAATCACTCGTGGTCTCTGCTGTAACCACAATTGCCAACTAAGGATAAATATCAATTTAATTCAAACTTCCACTAATATTTTCACTTGACTAAAGTTTATGCATTACTGTTTATTTGCTTTTCACGTATTTTCCTGATACCTTTCGTTAACGCTCTCTCTACATGTTCTCTCTACATATCAGACCAAATATGTTACCGAATCACTATTCTGGCAATTTATTGCTCAACTGTTTAATAATATAGAATGTGTATTAAGTTCTCTAGCCGTTACAGATACTATGACCATCATTACGAATGTTTGCCCAGTCTCAATAAAAAAACAACGCGATGTTTTCGAAGCAAACAGTAATTTTTTTAAATTTTGTAGAGTGAACTTTAAGGGTCAAATAAAAGTCATGTTTCTATTTAAGCAATTATACGATTGCACTATCGTCCCCGTTCGTGTTTAATACCGAGCTCTATTACTGCTTCTTCAAGCTCAGATATTTTATTCATTCTTAAACACAGGTCAGATTTATATTTTGTCAAATCAGTTCAGCCTGTCATAATGTTTCATCCTAATAACTGGAACTATTCTAGACCCGTGACGATACGCAAAAAAAAAAACGGTCATTGGCTTACACTAGTCCAGTGTTTTTCATTCTTTTTGATTTCGCGACCCCTTTACAAGTTGAAAATTTCTGGCGACCCCCCCCCCCCCCCCTGACCGCGACACATCATAGAAGACAAAGAAATAATTTAATTAAATTACTACGTAAATGTTTTTTTTCTATTTTGGTACATTTTAATATTATCCAGATCTACACTCTGCAAGAAGCCGCGAGACTTTTGAAAGTAAGTACGAGGTAAGTTGGTAAGGCTATGAACTTGGACGCAAATTCGCGCTGGTCAAACTGCGTCGGAGACGGCGACGTTGCCACACCGCAATGTTATTTTGTTTCAACTCTCAGCTCACTCAATTCAATTAAGTGCAGTCAACAAGTACGGACGTCATTCTTTGGTTTTTTCGCTTGCTCCGCGCGTTTGTAAAATGGATAAGTTCCTCAAAAGATCGCAGCCTTCAACATGTGGTACGAGTGTCAATAGAGGTAGTGGTGAATCAAACCAGAAAAAAAAATAGACATTACGATGACAGTTATTTGAAATACTGGTTCACAGTCATAAATAATAAACCTCAATGTGTAATTTGTGGCGATGTTTTATCACGTGGGAATATGAAACCGTCAAAGCTTATGCGGCATCTCACAACCAAGCATCAAAAAGAAGCCGATAAGCCGTTGGATTTCTTTGAACGAAAGTTGAAAGCTCTTAGTCAGCAGCAAAATACTATAATTCAGGTAATAAAATCGTTTTATTAATTTAATTTTAGCATGGATAACCGAATGAAGTCGAGTTTATTTTAATTGTTGCTATCTCTACTGTTAATGTTTATTTCTTTGCTGTTTGGATACAAATTTTATTATACTTAATTTTGGTTTGCAAAGGTTTCGCATGCTTAATTTTTATTGACTATTTCATACTCACTCATTTTTATATTGTCTGGTTTATTTTCAGGCATCCAGTGTCAATGAGTCAGCGTTATTAGCTAGCTATAAAGTCGCATATTGAGTTGCTAAAGCAAGGAAATCACATACAATTGCCGAAAATCTTATTTTGCCAGCAGCTCTTGATATGGTTGAAATTATGGTCAGTAAACAGGAGGCAAACAAGAAACATACCACTTTCTGATAATACTATTTCACGCAGAATAAACGATATGGCCAATGATATTCAAGAACAAGTAATCGAAAAATTAAAGAACAGCCAACATTTTGCTTTGCAGTTTGACGAATCTACAGATGTTTCCGATTGTGCTCGTTTGTAGTATTTGTGCGCTTTGAAGCAAGTGACATCATGGAAGAAATCTTATTTTGCAAAGCACTTCCTGCAAACACTTCTGGCCAGTGTTTGTACGATATGTTTTTAGAAAGCACTTGCGACTACGATATTGATTGGAAAAAATGTATCGTTATTTGTAGCGATGGCGCTAAAGCTATGACTGGCAAAAATAGCGGACTCATTGCGAAATTAAAATCGATAATGCCAAACATATCCTGGACACACTGTTTTCTTCATCGACAGGCTCTAGCTGCTAAGGTAGTATCTTCTGATTTAAATGATGTGCTCAAGGAGGTAGTAAAAATTGTGAATTCTATCAAAGGTAAAGCCTTGCAAACCCGGCTATTCAGAATCGTTTGTGAAGATATGGGCTCGCTTCATCAAAATCTCCTTTATCACACAGAAGTCAGGTGGCTATCCAAAGGAAAGGTATTGACAAGAGTTCTAGAACTGAGAGCTGAATTGTTAATGTTCTTACAAGATACAAGATCTGAATATGCTAATCGTTTTTCTGACCCTATTTGGCTCTTGAAATTAGCATTTTTGGCAGATCTTTTTAGCCACCTTAATAATTTGAACAAGAACCTCCAAGGTAAATAAGAAAATACTTTAACAGCTAAAGATAAAGTCAAAGCATTTCACGCAAAACTTCGTTTGTGGTTAACCTCTCTGCAAAACAGTATATTCGAGTCTTTTCCGTGTGTTCAGAAGATTGTTGAAGATAACGCATCAGACCAAAGTCTCGTAGTAAGGACTCACATTCCTTGCTTGATACAGAGCTTGCATAATTTACAAGAGAAACTTATGACATACTTTCCTGACTGGCATTCTGAAGCTGACAATGGGCGTAGATGGATTTTAAACCCTTTTTTAGACAAGTCATTAGATCTGGCTGATGTCACCACAAATATGAAAGAATGTCTTATAGATTTAGCTTCTGATGGCATGCTTAAAATGGAATTTAATTCGCAAAGTATCGACGTATTTTGGATGAAAAGGAAACATGAATACCCAGAGCTGGCAAGGGAAGCTCTAAAATTATTAGTGCCATTCGCCACTTCATACTTGTGTGAACTAACATTTTCTGCAATGGTAGACATTAAAACCAAAAGAGAAATAGACTGCAATTAGAAAATTATTTGATTATTAACGTTTCAAAAATAGCACCACGATTTCATAAACTTTTGAAAAATAAACAAGCCCATCCTTCTCACTAAAATTGTGTTTTGATTGTAGTGGTAGAACCTTGAATTTTTCATTCAGCCCGCGACCCCCCGAGTAAAGCTTCGCGACCCCCCTAGGGGTCGCGACCCACAGATTGAAAAACACTGCACTAGTCAATAATATTTGGTATTCCGCGGGTATCGTTAATAGCTTTTTTCAAGCATCGTGGTTTCCATATTCTGTCAATTTTACAGTGTCATTCTCAGATATATAATTTCTTTCAGATCTGAACCCAGTATCTGGCTTTCGTCGTGTTAAATTGAAGTCACGTACTCAAGAAGTAAATTCCTGAAGCGTCATTGCTTATACAATCATAGTGTCTTGTTCATTTGATTTCCATTATCTGAAAACATTTTCTTTAAATTTTGTTTATAATATTATTATAATACAAATCTTTAGCATTTTAACACTCAAACCATGGTGTCACAGACATGACGTAGAAAAAATTTCAAACCACCTTGGGAAATCCCCAAATCGGGAGAATCCGCCGAAACGCCTAAACTCGAATTCTTTAACAGCTTAAATACATTTTATGCATAACTTTATACGGAAAGCAGTAATTATTTGCTGTTGGAAACGACTAAGCCAGCAACTGACATGCTGTATGAAATTACTTTTTTTTAAATGTTTTTGTGAAGCATGGAGAATAAACCTTAAAGAATAAAATAACGGACTGAAGTACCACTGCATCCCTCCGAACTATTTAATCTAGTGAGCCATATCATGGTTTTAAATGAGGTGGAAATGAGTCAGTGAAAAAGTGAGTTACTGTTTAGAGAAATTCTTAAAAAAATAGAAAGCACAGAGGTGAATTTGGAATGAAGTATCTAAAGAGGTGGAAATCAAAACGGGAGGGCACAGGGTACTGTATTGGGACCATTCATGTCCATTATTGCTGTAGATGATTGTGTTGATGGTTACAATCAGAAGTCATGTTATATAACAGGATGAAGACTAGACAATATCTGGCTCCTTAAGGCATAGTGCAATGAAGATAAATGCTACAAAAGCCAGCAAAATAGATGTGAATATAAAAAATTAAACTTTTTAATTTTAATTGGTGGAGGATAAATTGCATTTTACAAACGCTAAGTGAAAATATCTGGGAATAACAAATCATAGCAAACTCCAAAGAGCCCTATAGATTCAAAATGTTTTAGAAAAGGTTTTCAAAATCCTTCATCTATTGGAGAGAGTAGGATGTACCAGGGAATAGAGGGAATTGGCGTGCAAACTAATGATCAGATCTTTGCTTTAATACGATAATGCAGTTTGGTATGCAAGTTTTGGGCATCAAATACAGGAGTTGAGGGGTGGGGGGGGGGAGGGTTGGCAAAGAAGGACGGCTAGATTTGTCTCTGAAAATTACCTGAAACACAATCAATAACTGATATAATAAAAATGCAGGAATGGGTTTCATTGAAAGAGGGGAGTAGGGTCAATAGGGTGTTGGGAGTGTTCAAGGCTTACACTGATGAGGATGAGTGGAAAGATATCAGTAAATAACTAGGAGTACTGCATGAAAGAGAAAAGATGACATAACTATAAGCTGGAACTGGATTTCAGGCATAAGGGAGGGGAAAAATTTTCTTTTGTTTCGATCAGAGACTGGAATAAATTATCAAAGAAAGTGTTGAACAATTTACAAAAAAAAAAAAAAAAATGACAGAATTTAAAAGTAAAACTGTAACAGCTGTTAATCTTATCGTCTCCATTTATCTTTCAATTCGGATAATAATGAGGACCATAAAAAGACGAATAATTACTCCCGAGATGAGCGCATCGGGCACAAACAATTTAAGATGAGAAAATTGTAAAATGTGGACCGAGCGTGGAGGATGAGTGGTATGCGCTCTGGCCTCGCATTCGGGAGGACGTCGGTTCGAATCCCCGTCTGGGCATCCAGATTTGGGTTTTCCATGGTTTCCCCCAAATCACTACAGGCGATTGCCGGGATGATTCCATCAAAAGGCCATTGCCGAATTCCTTCCCGTTCCTTCACCACAGTCCTTTCCCGCCTCTATTGACCTCGACGTCGACGAGGCGTAAAGCCATAAGTAAAAAAAAAAGGTGTGAAATGTGAAATTAAGAGTGTAGGTAAATTGCAACTTACTATTATTAGAATATTAGGTCTGCCGGTTCTTTTATATTTCTTTTCTAACTGAAGTTGGGTATGGATGCGGTGCGCCTGGCACCTGGGAGTGGTTGCGTTTATCTGTGCGCATCCCATGCGTACAGGAAAAAATTGTGCATTTTGAAATCTTTTTAACATAAATTTGCTTCCTTCATATTTTTCTGTATTCTTAAAAATATTAATTTATAATTTCCAGGTAGTTTTACCTTTGCTAACATCGCACCGGATAAAATTAAAAATAAATTTATCAATTTTAGTATTGCTGAAATTTTAATATGATATAGTTCTATAATAAAGGATATATATAAATTTGCCGACAAAAAATTCGGTTGCTTAATAAGGAGCCAGACCAATTTAAGTCTCGGTCAGAATAGGTGGGATTGAAGAGTGCGTTATCTAATAGGTTGGTTGCGACAGAGGGCGTCATGAGCAGTCGCAGATGCTACTTTTTAGGATGGCATCGAGTGTTTATGTTTGTTGTATTACGTTTTGGAAAATGAAAACTGAGTTTCGTCATGGGGCATAGTAAACAAAATACCATATTTTCTTTTCTGTATGACTGTCAACATATTTACAAATCATTTTTTAGGTTTTATCAGTTTAAAACGAATTTTTTGTCTGATTCTTCTAACATACCTACTCTCTACTACACTTAAATTGGTCATGCTCCAAATTAAACATCCAGAATTTCTGTCTGTCAAATTTATATTATGTTATCTGATCATAGAACTAAATCATATTAAAATTTCGGCTAAACTAAAACGGTCTGAAAAATATTTTACTTTCTAAATATATGTAGCGCGATGTTTGCAACGATAAAACTGTCTAGCTTCTATAAGTTTATATTGCTGAGAAGACATAAACAAAATTTTTTAAGAAAGGAAAATTTGTCTTAAAATTATTTCAAAATCCACAATTTTTACCTTTACAGAAGGAATGCGCACAGGTAAACACAACCACTCCCAGATGCCAGACGCACCGCATCCCTACCCAACTTCAATAAATATATATATAAAAAAAAACAACCGAACAGAAATTAATTTAAATGAAATTCTTCTTGGCATTGTTTATTTATAAACATTTCTCAGGAAATAAACCGAATAATATTATTATTGATACAAAATATTTCGGCGACTTGAAGATTGCGACGGTGACCTATGATCCGAAATATTGTGTATCAATCATAATATTACGCGGTTTGTTTCCCGAGAAACGTTTATAAATAAAATTATTTTTTCGTCTTATGCTATGTGGTTAACCGTAATTAATTTTTTTTAAATATTCGCTGTTTAGGATGAAGCTGATGGGATATGAGAATGCCGAATATTAATATCTGTGAGTGACAGAATGTTGAGGGTGACAAAGCGGTATTTGTAGCTGTCAAGATGCAGAGAAAAATCTCAGTCCAGTCCACTTTGATCACATTAGATAAAGCTGAAAGGAATATTGCGTGTGCTCTGAAAGGAGTATCACCAGCCGTTGTGATCGTGAGGGCTGAGTTCAATTGCATACTGGTAGCTCTATTGTTCTGCTGCTATTGCACTGTGTTGCGCCTAGCCGGACACTCCTGGGACCAAACATACCGAACCAGACAATAGACAGGAATATCTGATAACCTACGTGTTTGCATGACGAATGATTCATGCAGTTGTTGTGTCCGCAAACGATCACAAGATATAATAGAAACTAGCTTCTAAACAGGTCAAAAAGTACTCTGTCACGTTCTGGCCTCGTGTTTGAGAAGACGCGTGTTCGAATTCCTGTCCGGGCATCTAGATTTGGTTTTTTCATAGTTTCCCCAAGTCACCCCATGCGAATGATAGTCTGCTTCCTTTACAAAGGCCATGACCGATTTTCCTCCCGTTCCATCCACCCATCATTTCCCGTCTGTAATGAAAAAGATGGTTTGGTAATCAATTTCTTCGAATTTACTAAAACAGTGACAAAGAATATAACGGAAAAATCTACATCGACTATAAATACCTTCTAATCCTATCAAGATTAACGAGTTGATTGCATAATACTGGCAATTAATTTCCTCGAAGTTGCTTAATTAAATTTAATTGTTGTTAAACAACTCTCATATGCTTAAAAATAGCGTAGTTTTGTTCATATTTCTTAGTTTACTCCTACAGCGACATCACTGGACAGAGAGTATACGAACACATGTACATCAATAGAATATGAATAAATAAAAAGCAAGTAGTAACCGATATGTAAATTCAAACGCAAGACGTACATCTTTCGAGTGGTCTTGTAATTCATTTAAAATAATTCACATATTCTTATATTGCAGTATCGTTTCTGTCCACAATTAGTCCAGAATCGAAAGCCTTGCGCGTTAGGTCAGCGTTACGGAAACTATGGCACAGAAATCAAGTTTAGCCGTTTATTAGCAGTGATGAAGACGATGGTTTTTTTAAGGCGTTGGGCATAAAAAAAACCATAGATTTTTTTAAAGAAAATACTAATTGATCTGCGTGGAATTTCTGCAGCGCAGCATTAAATTGTTTGCGTATTAATAGCTGTTCGACTCACCAGTATGGGTGCGCGCGTTAAGGTGCCACCACACGGGGTAGGGGTGGTACAAGGGGACCGAGTTCTAGTCCCTGATCCCCAGTCTCCACTTCATAAGCCACACATTTCACAAGCAAAACATACACTTAACATAAAAAACAGAGGTTCCACGAATCGCAGACAGATGACAACATTTGAGCTGACGAATCCTGGTTGTAACTACCCAGTGGAAACAGTGGACAAATTCTTAATCACAACCGTGATGAGAATCAATGAGTTGAGTGATCCAGCAGGATATAACAGTCCACTCAACCCAACCCATTTTTTGAAATGTTATTTTAAGAATTTCGTATAGCAATCTGGGAGTTGATTAATTTTGGTTTTTATATTTTCAATGTAATTAATTGTGAATTTGTGTAAATGGACATTTTTGTATGGAGAAAAACTATGAAAATACTATTTAATATGTTCGAGGACAGTATTATGCATGAAACATTGATTAAAAGTTTGTTGTCAATGTCGGAATTGACTTTATTATTGTTATTAAAAATATTGGGATTTTAGGTGAATATTCACACTCTAAGTTATACATCGAGACAACTTGGTAGGCACGTGTTGTAGTGTCGGCAGAGCTTGTTTGTTCATCAAACTGCTGACATGCTTAGTACGATATGCCGATCACTGACGTCAATACAGGTCTTCCTCAGAGCTTCACGAGCAATACTCGCTCTCAGTATAGCGACAGTCATGGGTTAACTAACATCTTTAGCCGCTCCCACCAGTTAGCTTAGCCTGCCAGTATGCCATTACCAGCCAGAGACTGATAGATTTTATCCAACTTAGCATTATGTTAACTTAGCAAGAATCGACGCTAGCTCGGAACTCGTCCTTGCAGCAATCATGTAATGCCTGTACTATGCATCTGTTAGTGATTTATTAAACAAGGTTTTACCAGTTAGATGTCTTCGTTCCATTGCTAGAGTTAGTGGCCATTCCCGCTTGCACCTGCTATTATCTTGCAAACTGCTAATTATTATAATCACCGGCTCCGTACCGGAAATACGGATGGTGTCAGCCTGACTCAATAGTAACATTAGATAGCCCTCAAGACAAGAATAACGAAGAAGCCTCAAGAGGATAGGTTAGATTAGATCGTCGGAGAAGACAGAAGATGAAGACAATAGTTAGAAATCCTTCAGGTCAGTCAACTAAAAGCCCACAAACATAGCCAATCAACAGTCAAACCATTCGGTCCCTTACATTGTTATTCTAAGTGTTGATATGAGCTCCGATGTTTGGAGGACAATTTACGACGGTTTGTGTATATAATTTCGTATGTAAATACTTTTAAATATCTTTAATTTTCATTCTCGTGTGTTTCATGATAATTTTGAGTCATTTTGTACTTATTCTGATAGTTTTAATGGAATTTTAACTGTTAAAGTAGTGATAGAATTCGATAAAGGTGAGTCGGAACTTTTTGAACAATTTTGGATGTTTCTAAAGTGTTTATTTAAGTGCGCAGAGATGGCGAATAGAGTTTGTCGTCAGTCAGGGGATCTGGGAACTGTGTGAGCTGAATCGCTGGAACATTTTTTTAAGTTTGTACTTAATATCTTTGGATGAAGTCAATATCGTGAAAGAAAAAGTGATTCTTTGAGTAATTCTTTCACACAACCAAATACCTAACAAAAGCCCGTTCGAAAATGATGATAATGATATTTTTTGTCATTTTCAAAGCTATTGTTTCAAGTTGTAATGTGGTTTGACTTTCATGTTACTTTTTTGTTTTTGTTTTTTTTTTTCCTTGGAAGAAATGTTCGTGGAGCCTTTAAATCCAATTTTTGTTTTCACCTCATTTATTTTTGAAATTACGATGTGCAAGAATTTGAATTATTTTTCACCTATCCTACGATATTTTTTAAATTTAATAATCCATCTAAAATCAGAATAAATCGATTGGGTCTAATGTGAATATGTATAGTTTGATCGGAATTTTTTAATAAAAAGGTAATTTTGCTTCTCATGCAGAGATGTGTGAACGAAGACTTTCTCGGCGTGTCGCTGCAATATAATCCTCTTCCCGGGCTCGCTGCCGGATTGTGCAGGTGAAAGACGAGGTTTCGGCGACAAACTCTGCCGCCATCTTCAGACCTGGTATTCACGTTGTGGTGATCAGAGCATGCGGAGATGATTGGAATGCTGTACCGGGAATCTGGGCAGCAATAATGTTGCATAGAACCTAGACATTTCAGGGTAGTTCATCAACATTTCATTATCCAAGGCTAAATTATACCCTTTCCCGCGTGCATATGTGTAAAGTCTTGTTCTGTGTGTAGTAAAAATTTTTCATCAATGTGTTTTGAATTACTCAGTCAACGAAATGTATACTTCCGAGTCGGGATTTGTAGCGTACCTCAATATTCACCTTTACGGAAAACAAAAACGACCAAAACCCATAATCAGAACGGAAAAGAGTATTATAAGTCACGCCAATCTTACCTTCTAACGTTCAGCATAGCAGTCTATTTAACATCTTGGATCGTGTTTACAGAGCGGAACGTCAATAAAATTTAAATTCATATTTTACACATTCACCGTTATGATATATTTCCTTACACCTCCTCAATCTCCAGAATTTGATACCCCAAATATGGGTTCCGTACTGAACACTAGATTCAAGCAATGATCCGCCCAAACTTTTGTAGCTCAATTCCCTCACTTCTCTGGTACAACTTCTTTCCAACAAACGGTTATAAAGTTTGGACACAGACAGAAATTCTTTTACGGATCGTAGTTCACGATAAAGCATATGATAAAAATAGTAAGGTGTTTGAAAATAAGGCTAGTATCAGAAGCGACAGAAATATTTAATGAGATTTTAATATCTGCAATGCGTACTAAAATCAACAGAAGTCGGCAACATTTCTCAGGATTTTTCTTTTTTCGCTGTTGTCGGTATTTCCACGCTCACTACACAACACGGGAAACTCTGAAAGCGGGTTTTTGTACGGAGTGGTGATTAAATATTTCGGAATCCCTTTTAAGCGCGAATTTTGTGGAAGGCGCTGCAAAGAAAATGCAATGAAGACGTGCCTCTCTGAATAATGCGTTCGTTAGCGTATACCTCCAGGGGCAGTAATTCCTCTAAATGTTTGTCCCCATTTATTTTTTCCTCCCTTCCCCTCTGCCTCAGTTCAGTCGTTCTTCAGCAAGGCACCATTAGTGAAAATAAAGTTTTTGCAGTTTAGATAAGCGATGGTCTTCACACATGATTTGCTTTTCTCCTCTGCTTTATTACCAACAAGAGAGTTTTCTTTGTGTTTTATGATATTTATGTCAATTCAGACTACATTTTTGGATTGTAGATTACAATGTACCTGATACAATAACGCCAGAAACACAGCGTCAGTGAAAGAAACAAAAAATTAATTTTTGTTTATGATTTTACGCCTCGTCAACGTCGAGGTTATTAGAGGACGGAAAAAGACTGCGGATGAGAAACGACAAGGAATTCGCCCATGGCTTCATAATGAAGCATCCCGGTATCTGCCTGATCTGGAGAAATCATGGAAAAACCGAAATCTGGATGCCCGCACGAAGATTGGAACCCACATCCTCCCGAGTGCGATGGCCAGAGCGTTACCGCTCACCCACCACGTTAAGTAGAAACCAAAGCAAAAAAATTCCAACAACTTTCGTTAGTCTGAGCAATATTAGGTCACGTCGTATAGATCGCGATAAATGTGAAACTACTTTAATCCGCATCAAGTAATGTTTTCAGTAACATGGTGTTAATGTAAGCAATTTAAATTACTTATCAAACCTTAAACAACTCATGCCCTTCACTGTAACGATAAATGTCTCTTGTCATTTTGACCCATGATAAATTTCCACTAACAAGTTGAAGAATTTATTTCCAAGGTATCGACAAAGTACCTGCCAGTAGCTTGTGTAAATGTAGTTTACATAATTAATTTACCATGTATGCTATGACTGTACGCCTTCTGGTGTATGTATTATTTTGTTATGGAATTGTTTAATGTATCCATGTATGCTATGACGGTACATCTTCTAGTGTATGTATTATTTTGTTATGGAATTGTTTAATGTACATGAATGTATTTTGTATTGTATTGTAGCATTGCTGCTCGAAAATTAAAACTCTTATCTTACATATCTGTGGACAAATAATTTAACGATAACATCTACCTCAAACGAACATAAATACACAAAAGCAACTAATAAGTAGTGTGTTAATCTAAACGCGCTAGCCTCTTCTTCAGTATTCGTGCAATTCATATCACGTTTGCTTAAGTAAATAGAATTGTTATTTGTTCTCTGTTCTACATCCGCCCATTTATGTTACATTGGGTAAAAAATAATATTCTTATCTCTGCAATTGTTAACAAGAGAATAAAAAAAATAATTTTAAGAACAAAACTACAGAAAAAGTCTCTGCTTCGTAGGATGCAATATAGTCTTTCAACTCTCTGAGCAATACTCACCTAACAACAAGAGAAACGCTAAGAAAGAACAAAGAGGCACAACTTCGTCCACAGTGGAAACTAATTTTTTTTACCAAACTTTCGAAATATTGCGCTTTGCCTTTGATGAAAGACCTCCTGCTGTTAAGAGACGACAGCATTATAAGGAGGCCCTGACACTCGCTGCAAAGACAATAAACAACATTTTGTAAGAGATGGACTCTGAAATAAATGTCTGTCCTAATTTTTGCTTTGCCTTATTAATAAATTTTATATCAAATGCTTATTTTTAATTTTAAAAACAAAGAAAATTTTTTACTTGGCTCATTGGTTGAGTTGCGATTAAAATGTGTTCTAAAGGTAAAGAATACCTAAGGTTTGTGGCAGAAACTGAGTGTTGCTTGATTTTTTTGGTGCTGAAATGAGCGAAAAAATCATGAAGTTTACGCGCAATTGAAATGCTACCAGAAGAAGATGACAGAACAATAGAATCAAGAAATTATGAAATAATAATGTTAAAAAAATTGGCTGTGTAAATAAATTTCATATAATGTGTAAAATAAGTTATTAAGTGAAAGGTGCAGTGAAATAAATATTTTTTCGGTTTTCTATTGCAAGTTTGCTTATCTTATATCGAAAGCAACTGTCAGCACTTTTATATTTTAATCCTGTGATGAGATCATAACACCAATTGTGTTTTAACTGATGTAACTCGACAGGACAAGAAACGCTGCAAATCATTACTAATAAAATTTCAGATAACACCAAGATAAGACATCATAACACGGTAATTAAACAGCAGTTACATACGCAAGTGTAACATTAGCAATGAACACAAAAAAAAAGCAACAGAACAAATCAAGAAAAAAAAATTATCAGAAAATTCCTGGGTCCCAGAGTAAATGAAGATGGACGGTATAGACTTCAAACTACAGAGAAAATATCAAACATAGAATCAGATATGAAGAAAAAAAAAAAAAAGGCTGAAATTTTATGGACATCTGAGTAGACTTCCGAAGGAAAGAATCTCAAAACAAATTTTATAATACAAAGAAACAGTGAAAAACAACAACCACATGGATGAAGGAGGAGGAGAAAGACCTGAAGCCTGCAGGAATTGTTAAGGGAGACGTCACAGACCGAGATGTTTTCAATAATAAAGTGAAATCATGGGAAATTATTTCAGAGAAAAAAAATGCGTCTGAATTGCTGAAGAAGAGAAAACCGTCAGTGAAAGAATGAAAAAATATTGTTCCGACAAGAAGAATATCCCAAAGAGGAACTGAACGCATCCCATCAGGATTGCTTATCGTTCTCCGTAATGGGGATATATGAAAATAATAATAATAAAAATAAATCGACAAGCTTGGTGGCTATGTCATCGTATCGATATCGCTGGCGGCCTTCGTTTCCGGACTAATTGAGTTCAGAGATGTTTTTACAACCATGAGGTTATGGGTTTTATACAGCAACAATTCTATTTAGCTAAGAAGCCGCAAATAAATTCATTGTCAGAACAATCAAAAAGTTTTCCGTCTAAATCGATATATTAAATTATTAGTTTCTTTATATTTACTTATATTCAGTCGTTGTAGATTTTATCTTGCACTTTCTCTCCACAGATATCACTGTTAAAATAAAACAAGCAATATGTACCACATTATATCCGTTTTAAGGTTATGGATATTATTTAATAACAGCTGTATTTAGTTACGTATATGTGGCGAAATTAAATGTCTGAATACAGCGTTCAACCCATTATCTTAGACCGTTCGAATCCCCGTCCGGGTATCCAGATTTGGGTTTTCCATGGTTACCCAAATCACTCCAGGCAAATGCCGGAATGCTTCCTTCAAAAGGCCATTCCTTGCCCTCCCATCCTTTCCCGTCTCTAAAGACCTCGCTGTTAGAGAGACGTTAAGCAGATAAAAAAAAAATCTTAGACCGACTTACAAGGTATTTATATTGGATGTAGATGTTCCGCTATAATCTATGACACTGTTGTAGTAAACACAAAAAAAAATTAATAGCCACATCTCTCCCAGAATTAGTGGTGCAACGGAAGTGTGATTACGGAAGCAGAAACAGAAGCAGAAGCAGAAACGGAAACAGATGTCAAAAGTAAATCTTAACGGAAACAGAAGCGGATGCAGAAACGGAGGTGTCTATACTATGAGGAAAAAGTACAATTTTTAACATGTATTATGTTTTATTCAAAATTAAGTAGTAGTGAGTTTTATTTTATATAAAGTATTTTGACCGCTCCTACACCCTACAATGTGAACCGGTGCTCGTCATATATTAGACCAACTCCATAAATAATTGCTCACTGCCAAAGTTGCTGGGGCAGCTGATAAATATTGGCGCACTATTGGCAAAAGGTGATGTTTTTTTGTGCTTCTGATTTCCACCACATAAGGGTATCCTCATGTAGATGCAATCTCTTTTTTGATTCCTGTAGGTGTGACTGTAACTCCAAAAGTAGATTGTCACTATCATCAGTTGTAGTCGAGACTAGCTGTTCTGCATTCATATTTAATGTGGATCCAACATTTGAATGATGATGACGTGGACTGGACTTCTTTCTCAATTTGAGTTCGGACTGAGCGTGGTGGGTGAGCGGTTAACGCTCTGGCCTCTCATTCAGCAGGACGGCTATTCCAATCCCCGTCTGGGTATCCAGCTTTTGGTTTTTCATGGTTTCCCCAAATCAGTCCCTGCGAATGCCGGGATGCTTCCTGCAAAAGGCCATGGCCGAAATCCTTCCCGTTACTTGTCCCTAGTCCCATCCCACCTCTAATGTCCTCGACGCCGACGAGGCGTAAAGTAAAAAAAAAAAAAAGTGAGACAGATTCCCTAGCGTCTCTCCGCACAGACGGCGTTTGACGTACAGGTGTCGTGTTGGTCGCACAGTGCTAATTGTAAAGTAAATAGCAGCGCTACCTGCTGGACGCAGAGGAAACTAGGGCTGAGCAGCGGTGAATTTCGCCTAGCTCGACTTGGCGTCAAAGGGGCGCTTAAATCGCGCTGTAATTGTAGCCTGAGGCAGCAGACAGAATTAGATGACTGTGCCCTTTACTAGGACTGACTGGAATTCTGCCCGGCAACTGCGGCTCACCGCAAGTCTCAGGGCGCGTACATGCAGAGTCCTCTTACGTTCTGTATCCCCGCTATAAAGTTCGTGTTGAAACACAATTTCAGAGACTTAAATCGAGAAGTCTACGCGTAAAAACTGCAAAAAAAATTATATCTAACAAATTTATCTGCAGAGCAGCGTGGAGATCGTAGTGGATAGCCTCTGTTTGGCAGTCACAGGCACTAAAGGGACTCGACCTCCCTCATAAGACCTGGCAGCCCTCAACACAACTAGGTCTGGTGATGGCAGATCCGCTTCATCTCTTCACACGGGGGGAATGAGGGATTCATCGAACTGCGATTGTGGTGAGGAAGAACAAACCATCTGTCACGTGACCTTCGATTGCCCACTTCGAGCCTTCAGGGGATCACTGAAAAGACTTCATAGATATTTCAAGTGAAGCATTACATTCGCTGCTCTATATAGATTTTGAATTTCTAACTATAATTTAATGTTACATTTTATTAGTGCCAGTTGGTTGCGGGCCTGGCTCATAGTAAGCCTTCGCCGAGGCCACGCAGCCGCCGGACGCGGACATGTATATAAGGAAGAGCGGCACCCGAACCATCTCAGTATCTGTGGGTCAGCCGACCAGTGTAGATGTCTCTACACCTGAAGAAAACGGCGGAGCCAGCCGTCGAAATATTGTGTTTCCACAACACTATCCGGCGGTACACCCGTGAAGAGTACATTGCAGTCATACGCCGGAAAAGTCTACGTTCTTACAAAAAAAAAAAAAAAAAAAAAAAAAAAAAAAAAAAAAAAAAAAAAAAGTTTCAGAAAACTACAAGGTTGATCAGCAGGGGGAAAGGGTCCCTTCAAAATATCACTTCATCCAAAAAGGGGGGGGGGGGGCGATCAAATCTCACCAAAAGGGGGGGGGGCAGGGATCCGGAATTCCGGAAAAGCGCCTCATGGAATTAATGGACGCCGGCCACCTAGCTAAGGCGGTATAGAGCCTGACCGCGGCCCGGTCGACCGGGGTTCGATACCCGACGAGGTCGAGGATTTATTCTCGAAGCTGAACGTCCGGAACGGCTGTCCAGGACCACTCAGCCTGCTGTCCAATTAGTTCCGTGGCGGAAACTCCTCAGGAAGGCGAAGAGCAGCCGGAGCGCGGCGTTGACCCCGCCACATCCATTCCAGTGCCGAAGGTTGTACAGGGAATGCCGAGCTCAACCTCCGTGAATCCTACAGGAAGTGGCATGAGCCGTCGGAACCCCGTGTCCCTTACCTTACCTACATCATCACAGGATGACCTGATATTGGTAGAATGCGAACCTTACATTTCACATGCAATCATGTGTAATAAAAAAAGATCACCCCAGTTTTTTTAATAGCTTAACTTCAAGGCTGATGACATATGTAAGTACATTAGACACCTAAAGATGGCCGACCAGCGTTACTGAAAAATGGCAATAACGAGAATGATTACATTGAATCGCAGAGTACAATTTTAATCCATTTTTTAACATATCGTTTTAACCAAATGGACGTTTTCATACTAATGTCACCGAGAGTGGTGGTGTAACGGCTATCGTTCTGGCCTCGCATTCTGGAGGACGGCGGTTCGAATCCCCGTCCGGGCATCCAGATTTGGGTTTTCCATGGTTTCCCAAATCACTCCAGGCAAATGCCGGGATGCTTCCTTTAAAAGGCCATGGCCAAATTCCTTCCCATTCCTTGCCCCCCATCCTTTCCCGTCTCTAAAGACCTCGCTGTTAGAGAGATGTTAAGCAGATAAAAAACATAAAACTAATGTTAATCTTGGTAATTATGTGCCGGATTTCGGAAGAACCGATCATGTGAAACGCAACTGGCTCTATTTTCGCATGATGTAATGAAAGTTATTGATGCAGGATCACAAGTTGATGCTATTTTCTTGGATTTTCAGAAAGCTTTTGACTCTGTACCACACAACCGAGTCTTAGCGAAGATCCGAGCGTACGGTATATCTGATCAGATTTGCGAATGGATACGCGATTTTCTAACTGGTCGGTCACAGTATGTCGTTGTAGACGGGGAAGCCTCTTCTAAACTAGATGTTACTTCGGGCGTTCTTCAAGGAAGTGTAATAGGACCACTTCTTTTCTTAATTTTTATAAACGATCTCGGTGACAAAGTTAATTGCAGGATGCGATTTTTTGCTGATGATGCACTTATTTATAGGGAAGTGAGGTGCTCCGTCGATTGCTTAGAAATTCAGCGCGATCTGGATGTTATTTCGGTATGGTGCCGTGAATGGCAGCTTACACTTAACTGTAAAAAGTGCAAGGCAATGCACATAAGTAATAAAAAGACCCCGCTTGCTCAGGATACTGTTGTGGAATTTGGGATCCGTATCGCAAGGGATTGATTGACACGTTAGAGAAAGTACAGAGAAGAGCCGCTCGATTCGTGACTGCTAGTTACAGTCCTTACGTAAGTGTCACAGAGCTGATACGAGGGTTGGGCTGGGATTGTTTGGTGGACAGACGAAGTCGTTTTCGTTTGAATTTGCTGGAGAATATGCGAAAATCTTTAAGTTACGAGTGCAACGAAATACTTCTTCCGCCAACCTATTTAGGTCGCAATAACAGGATGGATAAGATTAGAGAAATACGATGCCGTACTGATTCTTTTATGTATTCCTTCTTTCCTCGATGTGTTCGGGATTGGAATGTGCAGAATTAGGATTGGTGCTTAGCACCCTCTGCCACCCACAGTATTTGTGATTTGCAGAGTGTAGATGTAGATGTAGATGTAGATGTCTGTCACACTCTGGCGTCACGCTTCCCGCCTCCGCTGCCCAACCGAAAACGACTGGAGATGTTATTTAATAAGGTTCCAATTTGCTGAGTATCCACGAGTAAATGAGCCGCCAGCACACTAAAAGAATAGTATGTATTTAGTAAAAATCGACATATTAATTATTAGTTGCTTTTTCTTAGTTAAAATTCATTTAATGTAGTTTTTTATAGTATACTCTCTGTACAGCGATACTGTTGTTACAGTAAACTCAGAAATATCTTCATTACATCATTTTCACGATTATGAGCGTTATTTGATGAAAATTATACTTAACTAGCGAAGAAACGGACTGTTAAATTACTGGCTTCAACACGTCATTTTTGACGGGGTTACGAGATATTTAAATCAGATGTAGATATCTTAAGTCACTCGAAGAAATGATTTGTCGAAACCCTTAAATAAAAGTATGTACGGCGTTTAAATTAGTATACTAATTATTAGTTGTTTCTATTACTGATGTCTCTATATCTGACCCATGTAAATACTTCTAGTGGATTAAATGAATATATTCCTACATGGGTGATAGATGCTATGAATTTTGAACAGCAATATTTATAGAAGTTGTGGTTATGTCGAAATGGATACAGATCAAGAATGATAACTGAGACGATTTTTTACAGATGTTTTGTGGAAGTGGAGGTTGAATAATAATTATTTAGATTTTATTAAAAAATTAAAATCAAAATAAGTAAGTATTTTATGCCAAGTTTTATCTTTCTTCCTAAATATTTCCATATAATACTACTATATATATTCATTGCCTCATGTTTTAACAACAAATAATGGGGGATAATTTCACACGTTAATTAAATTATTTACATAACTACGCTCGCGTCTAAAAACCAACCTTTGTCATATGATCTTTGCGGAGTTCGTGGTGCGACTAATTCAAGCGTCAGCACGAGGTTATGCCACTTCACATGTCCATGCACGCTTTTTTTATGGCTTTAGATCTACGCCTTGTTGAAATCGTGGTCATTAGAGGCGGGAAATGATGGGGTCTAGGAACGGGAAGGAATTCGTCCACGGCCTTTTAAAGGAAGTATTCACCTGGAGTGATTTTGGGAAACCATGGAAAACACAAATATGGATGCACGGACGCGGATTAGAACCCTCGTCCTCCCGAATGCGGGGCCACAGTGTTACCGCTCATCCAACACGCTCGGTTCGGTTCCCGCTGTATTGAGCGACCCATTCACAGTACAACTTGTAAGACCTACGATGTTCCGATTTTCGATAAAGAACTCTTGATGGGCCGTGAAAGGCGTTACAGGACTACATTTAAGACGTGTCGGATGTTGTTTGGCTTCCAGGCAACCAATACGGGTCCTTGCTGTCCAAAAAGATATGGATATTGGAAGAAACATCCTACGAGTGTGCGATAATGACACATGGTGTGCCTCCAGAAAGTATGAGTGGAAATGATTGCATGGGACCTTCTGTTGAACCCCTTCTATTAGCGTGATTGGGTGAGTGCATCCTATGGTAGCTCTACACGGATGTCCTAAGTTGGACCGTGAATTGGCCGCTTTGTTTTACACGCAAGTTCAAACTTGTAAGTTCACCGCTTAGGTAATAACACCGGTAAGTTCATTGTTACTTTTATTGCAAGATCGTCATAAGAAAAACAACCACTGTGTTATTAGCTAAGCGACGATGGGCAGAATCTCGTATAAAGAGAAAAGAATAATATCTTTTTCAATGTAAACAAATCATCCGCTATACATCCGCATTAAACATTGCGGATGTGGAAGCTAAAGCGGGTGTAGGATTTCACGCGAGAGTTCCGCACTTGTGGATATCCGCCGTTACACTCCTAGCGTGAAGACAGAATTGTTCGCAGGTTGGCGACACTGCGTCGCGTTACTTGCGGCCGAGCTAGCGGTTGCTGCCGCAGTCAGCAGTTCCTTTCAGCTCTCTGCCAGCCGCATTTAAATCTTTCATCTCACGACCCTCCTTATCTTCTTCCCATTCTCCCAGCCGCTGGAAAACTCACAGATTTCTAAGGTTGTCCTACTGGTATTCCCTATCACAAACCAACTGCTGTATTCCTATGGTTATAGACTTGAAACAATTATTTATTACTTGACCGTTATTGAAGTTAGTACTTAAATACCGTCTCAAATTTTCTGCTATATGTTGCGAGCTTTTTTCCCATGTAGATCTGATGTGCTTATGAACTAGTGGAAATATGTATGAGTAAATAGTAACTAGAATTATTTAGCAAGAATTAATATTTTTTTCAGATATAAGTTTTAATACCTCGTATATTCAGCTTTCGATGCACCAGAAAAAATAAGTATTTTACATGTTGAAATTTTATAGTAGCACAACAACGGCAGCCGGAAACAGGACTAATAAAATATAGCTCTAGGTACTGGCTGTGATCCATCAATGAGTCCCATTCAACTGTCGCCATTTAATTCTTGGTCCAGGCCTCTATCCAACGGTCGCCATATAAGATAATTCTTAAAACTTGTCACTTCGTTTGAGGCTAGGATACTGATATATAAAGCCATAATACCACCTGTTCGCCACCTACATAATTATGAAGGCAAAACGCTTTTCTGTCCTTGGTGTTGACGAAAATATCTTTTTTTAATTATATCTGTGTTTGTTTAAGCGTATTTTTCTAATCACAGCACTAGCCACTGTCCTAACAATAAATAATTTCCCCGACTGCAAATGTGCACTCAACAATTCGCATCAAATTAAAATTTATGTGAAAATTGACAAATTTGTTTTTAATGTAAATCGTCGGCGTCGCTACACTATTGTCATCTATTAGAATTAGAGGCAGGATACCAGATACTTACGTAGCATTGGGACAGCGACGCATTACCTTGTAACTGTTTTGATAACATATTAACTTTGTGCTATGGCTCTAGTCAGGTAATGATTTGATATACACCGAAGGGTTTAGAACAAAACCAAAACATTAAAAACCGAAGATTTTAAATACTGGAAACTGCGTCCGATATCTGTTCACTATTTTCCAATCACGCCAGTTTATAGGTAAAAGAATTTGATGTTGAGCAGAAATTTTGATTTCCGGTTCCGGCGTAAGGTGACGTAGAGTGAAGAGGTATGTCACTGATTTAAAGTAAGAATTGCAGGTTTGTAGGTGTGAAACCCCATGAAGATTCGCTCAGTAGTTTTGACTGTTGACGAGAGGAACATACAAACAAATAACTCCTCGTTATTCATTTTTAATGTATTTGATCAATTTCTTTCTACGGTGCCTGAGTAAAGTTTAGTTACAGAATTTACTTTTTTTTCAACACTTGAGGCACTAATTATTTTTCGGAAAATTCAGGTCATAACTGAAAATTAAAAATCTATTTGCTTGTTAATATTTTGATCATATTTAACTTACTGCTACGTTCCTGTGGCGAACATTCTGGTTATGTCTTTCCCGTTGTTGAGCATTTATATTGAAGAACGTTTAATGTCCGGAAAGAGCTTTAATTCATTGCCCACCGTCAGGAAATGTAGCACAATCAGGGTTTAAGACCCTAAGGTATAAACTATGAAAATAATAACACAATACGTTCAGTACATTTAACTTAGCTTTCGGGGACTTACAAATAATTAGTCCAGATTTTTTTTTTTTTTTGACATAATGTTTACCGTGTCCAGACCTAAGTAATTTTATAATAACATAAATAAATCATTGAATATAGTAATCTTCGACCATCATGTCTGACACAGATCAGGGCAGAAAGAAATAAATGTATAAAATTAGTAATAATTACGTCTTAAGACCGTCACATATGGTTCGGGTTGCAGTTAGGACTAAATTAAATTCGTGTGGTCTAGTCATCTGGCGATAGAGCTTTGATTTACAGCGCATTGAGACTCTGTCGCATGCATAAAATCAAATATAAGGTAATGGATAAAAAGTTAGAAGATAGTCAAGAAAAATGCAGTCTGTTATTGTATAGGAAGTCAAAATAAAATGGGTTCAGCAATATACACTGATCTGCCAAAACATTGTGACTACCTACTTACTAGCATATTGGTCTACCTTTCGAATGTAATACATCAGCGATTCGGCATAGCATGGATTCTACAAATCCTTGGTAGCCTTCCAGAGGTATCTGACACCAGACGTCTACGCACAGGTTACGAAATTCCCTTAAATTATATGGCCGATGGTTTGTGGGCGCGGCTTCTGGGAAAGAGCATTTAGAAAAGGAGAGGCTGGTCGGCTGTTAGCGTGCTACTGTATTGAGCATCTGTGGAAAGTGTTTGAAGGACGGTGAAACCACGAGTAGGCGACAATGTGGTGGACACCCACGCCACATCACAGAAAGTGGAGGTCGGAGGCTTGCCCGCTCTGTGAAGCGAGGTAGGGGGTGATATGTGGTAGAATCACAATTCATGTGACCTGAAACACTTCTGAAGCACCAAATTGTACTCTTCCATCAGATCTGCCACATATCAACCCCTATCCTACATTACAAAGCGGGCAAGCCTCCGACCTCCACTTGCTGTGATGTGGCGTGGGTGTCCACCATATTGTCACATTTCCATGGATGCCTACTACAGTAGCACGCGAACAGCCGACCAGCCTCTCCGTTTCCGAGATGCTCGTTCCCAGCCGCCGCGCCCACAAACCGCTGGCCCGCAATTTAAGGCAATTTCGTGACCTGTGCGTAAAAATCTTGTGTCAGATACCTTTGGAAGCCTACCAATGACTTGTAGAATCCATGATACGCCAAATCGCTGCTGTATTGCATTCGAAAGGTGAACCAATATGCTAGTAAGTACGTGGTTATAAAGTTTTGGCAGATCAGTGTAAGTATCTAGGAACATTGATTGGTGATAAACTTATTTTTGAGACTTTTGTGGATTATAGAAAATGCAAACCGTTACAAATAAACTTAACTTATTCTGTAAATCAAAGATGATATTGTCTAGACCACGAAAAGAACTATTATTTAAAACAATTGTGATGAAAAATGTGAAATGTTACTTCACCTTACTTACAATGGGAAGTAAGGCAGAAACTTAATAACAGGAAAATTTCGATAAAGATATTAAAGCAATGTCAAATAAAACTCGTAAAGAAAATGTGAATAATAACTTTAAGCTGTTACTTTTTTTTTTTTAACTGTTTAACGTCTCCTATAACAACTAGGTCTTTAGAGACGGGAAAGGATGGGGGGCAGGGAATGGGAAGGAATTCGGCCATGGCCTTTTGAAGGAAGCATCCCGGCATTCACCTGGAGTGATTTGGGGAAACCATGGAAAACCCAAATCTGGATGCCCGGACGGGAATTCGAACCCCGTCCTCCCGAATGCGAGGCCAGAACGCTATCCGTTACACCACCACGCTCGGTAAAAGCTGTTACTGTTCTTATACCCTGAAAAAGACGTTGAAAGAAATGTGTTAACATTTATATTTAGACTGGAAAATAACGTGTTAGGAAGATATCTAAATAAACTAGTACGAAAAAACAGTGTTATACATAAACTAGATGACGCATGCGAAAATTTCACAGTAAAATACGATAAATAGCGAGGTTGGTGGTTTGCAATAGGACGAAAGAGGAACCGCATGATTTGTAGCAATTGCTTATTTATTTAGTGTCATAGGTACGAAAATATACTTACAACGTATTACGAAAAAATTAGGAAAAACTTTTGGACGCGTAAAACATGTGTATGCCAAACTGTTATTGACCTCAACGGAATACAACTTACCTGAACAAAACGCTCACAGCGTATCCATATCTCTGTGATATGTATTTTTGCATGATCGTAACCCCTGAAAAAATTTGGGTCGTAAAATGATTTTAGGTTATAGCAGAACAGATAGTTTCCAAAACAGATAGAAACATCCGAAAAGCTACTTATCTTACAAAAAACACACAGTGTATCGATATATCTGTGATAAGGAGTGTTGCTGTCTACCGATAACGTGCTGAATTCTTGTCAATGCGTATGAAGCAGCTTATTAATATCTCTGCTATTTCGCGGCTTGGCTCTGAACTTTTTTATAGTGCGACTTTCATATCTATTACTTTTGCCATAAATGGGTCAAATTCTGAAAAAATGTATCTTAATTTATGATGTTACCTAATTGGAAACCTTAATCTTTAAAATGATACCTCATTTATCAATTTCGTTAAGGTATCAACAGGAGCCAAATAACTCGTTACCAAAAAAAATGTATTGTAGAAATATTGTCACTTTTGCACTTTAAGGGTCGAATTACAACAAACTCTAATCTTAATATATGATATAAACAAAGATACCTCATTTCTCGATTTAGGTTTGGTATCAAGGGAGATAAATCGCTGGTGACAAAAAACACGTTATGGAAGTAATGATGCTTTTCCTTTTTAAAATCGAATTACGAAAACACACTTCCTTAAAATATGCTGTGACCAAAGCGGATGATATCTTATTTCTCGATTTCGCTTAGGTTACAAGAGAGGGAAATGACTCGTGGGGAAAAAAAAAATAATAAAAAAATATTTTAAAAAAATCAAAAAAATCGCGTTGTAGAAATATTGATACTTTTGCCTTTTAAAGGTCGACTTCAGAAAAAATCCTTTCTTAAAATAAGATGTGGCAACAGAGATGACCTTAGTTTTTAAAATGATACTTCCTGGTAAGAAAACACGTTTGAGAAATAATAATACTTTTGCCCTTTAAAGGTTGAATTCGGAAAAATTCCTTTCATACATTATGATTTGGTCAAAACGGAGACTTTAATCTTTAAAATGATACTTCATTTCTCGATTTCGGTTAAGTATAAATTGAGAAATGGCTAGTGAGTAAAAAAAAAAAAAAAAAAAAATACACCTTTTAGAAAAATATGATATGAGACCAGACAGATAAATCATTTTCATACGGCCCATAAACGGGGTGTTATAGCTCAAAATATGTTCCATAAAGGACTAGTTATGAACTATAAGCTGCCACTAGAAACAAAAGAATTTGTATCTCTGGTATATTTAGGGAATGAGTGGGTACTTGGCTGGAAGGCTAGGAATTAAATGTGATCCTGTAAAACTTATGATGCTGAATTTCTTATCTATTAAAAGGTTTCAAAATATAGTGTACTTACAAACTTGTTAAATGTATTTGCCGGAGCCAATTTGTAAACAAATAATAATAATTAAGACCTCGTGGTCGGAATACCGATATAGGTTACAATGCGGAATGCGCGATGAATTGGAACACTGTCTGTTAGATGACTGAACTGTCCTTGCAGAAACTCGACACCGCCATTAGCTGCCCATTTCCTCCTTGGGCAGAGTGGGGTGGAGTGTTTGTCTTGCGACGTTTACTCCTAGTCTTATAGATGGATTCTTGCTTCAGGTTAGATGTGTCTTAACGTTTGGCGTATATATTTTGAGATGGTTTGGGGGTTTATTGAACAAGAGAGATAGGTCCAATGTGTGGACCTATTCCTAAAGGATAGTTCCCCAGGTCCTTGATTAGTGAGTTGTTAAAATTGTGGGCTGCATTATAAAATTTTGTAGCAAGATCCTTAAATCTTTGTTTTAAGGTTGGTAGCCGTGTGGCTTCATGAAGGGCTATTGTGAGAAATCTGCAGTCGAGATAAAGAGCTCTCTTCAGAGCGCGATTTTGAATAACTTGGAGTCGGTCTAGATTTGTTTTAGCTGTGTGTCACCACACAGGGCAGGCATATTCAAGTATTGGTCTTACCAAGGTGCAGTAGATCCGTACTCCTAAGGGTGCGACGAGCTTACAGTCCCTGTTTAACACTGGATACAACGCTTAAAGTCTCACGCTAGCTCTTCTATGGAGGTCGTTTATGTAGGCCCTCCAGGTCAACCTGGAGTCAAGCAGGACTCCAAAGTAGCGAACTGTTTTTGACCATGGGATTGAGTTGTTGTGAATTTTGAGTTGTGAATCTAACTGAGGTCTCAGACGAGGTCCTATCCTTTTAATTAGTAAGATGGCTTGGGTCTTCGTTGGATTGATTCCAATACGCCAACTCCTCGTCCAGGCCTCAGTCTTTTGCAATACCTCCTGTAGACAATAGGTGACGATTGCTTTGCTGCGGGTGAAGTATGCTGTATCATCTGCATATGTGGCGATGTGAATTCCGTTTTGAGAGGGTACATTAGCTGTATATAGGGAGTATAGCAGAGGTCCCAGGGTCGAGCCTTGTGGTACTCCTGCCTGGGTGACTTGCCTGGTGGAGTAGAGGCAATATCATAAGCATATAGACCGGCTCTACGTATTTTTATACAACTGCGTCTTGTAAGGAGATTTAATTGGTGGAATTATTCATCCCTTTATACATTGTAGCAATTATTTAAATCTAAAATTATTCGTGGCACCTCCAATTAAATCTTCACTTTTTATGCTGCCATCAGTCTCTTGACTGGTTAGATGCAATCCTCCATCCCTTCCTATCTTGCGCTAACATCTTCGTCTCAACATGTCCCTTATAACCCACGTCCTCAGTTATCTGCTTCGTATATTCTTATATACCTCTACTATTCTTACCATCGACTGTTCCCTCCACTAACAAATTAACCAATTCAGCATGTCTCAAAATACGACCTACCAAACTTCACTTAAAAAAAAAATTGTTTCATTATACGGATTTTTTAATCTTAAAGAAACACATGTCCTTTTAATAATTGAGATGCATATACTCTTTTCTATAATTTCTCTTTAATTATACATCTCGCGTTCCTATACTTCACCATCGCCAGCAATCACTTCAAGAATGCTTATAACAAATCCAAGTCTTTTTTTTTTTTAATAATTTGCAGCCAGTACAACTAGTGCATCAAAACTACAATGTTACCACCTTCAATCTCTCTGTGTACGTGTCATTTCGCAGTCCAGCCAACCCAAATATTCTCAGAGTGGTACCAACCCCACCAAGCATAATAAAGATGCCGAGGCTGTCACCCTCTTATTATGAACATACTTACGCGATAAATAATTGCAAAAAATTTAAACGGATTGGCATAACCTCCTTGCAACTTTCATACCGAGAAAAGCATCAGGAAGTTTTGTGTGTTAGAGCAAAGAAGGACCGTCATCAACAGCACTTGAGAATGTGGTTTTGATTTGCGTTGCATGCAAATAAATAACTAGTTTTCAGACTAATAGCGTCGCACTGGAAATTACATTTCATGAAGCTATATATTACAAGCTGTGCAGTAAACAACCACCCCGGCACGACAACAAATTTGGTATGCATTGATTTTAAATGTTTCTGAAAAAAATATGTTTCCACACGATTTACAAGTTAGAACACCAATTGTTTTCACGAAATTTCCATGAGGTAGTGTGTAACCTTTCCAACTTGGAAACTAATAGCATGTGTTCTATGATCCGAGACGTTGGAATATCTGAAACTTTAATAAAAATGTTACTGCAATAGCGATCGAAAGATTAAAACTATTTTCATGCAAAAATTAGACATTTTTCGGTTCTGTTACTTTCGAGCTTGTTTACAGCACTACAACGTTTTCTACCGACATTTTTATATGACGCTGGATTTTGTTTTTCATTGCAACTGGAGATCATGTCATTTAACTCACTTCCGAAAGTCAAATTCGCATTAGAGGTCTGACTGGATTTGCGACATCGTTGTTCAAGCGTTGTCTGAAAATTACGAAGTCAAATCGCCCTTTCGATCAAGTTCGGTAGGAGATTTTTCATTTCATATCGTTATTAAAAAACTTCCAAAAAAGGAACTATGATTAATCCGCAATACACACTAACAATTTTCGTTTAAGGATAACGGACCACTAGTAGGAGGAGACTGTCTTTCCTGGGACAAAAGATCTTAAGCCGGCCCCGGAAGAGACTCCACTCGTCCGCGTGACGTCACAGTTGGATGGCGGGAAATTCTAATGGACCAATGGCGGCCAAGGTCGTATGACGTCACACGTTAGTTCCTCAACCAGCCGCACAGATGGCGACACCGGGTGGGCTTGCGCATATGTTAGTTCACCGATCGGCCGCCCAGATGGCACCATCTCCCAAGGGCTTAATATCTTTGGGCGCAGATATTCCACTCCCCCAGGATAGAGAAAGCCAGCGGGGGAAAACCCAGCCCTAAGGCGTATTTGAACAGGTGTCGGTCGACATGTACGTACTTGCTCGGCCGCCGAGACGCTGTTGCGACATGTGCGATAACTTGCATAACTTTCGCTAGAGGTCAGCACACGGTAGAAGACATTTGTCGCTAGATGGAGCGGGTGTAGCAATATGCGTGAAATATTTCGATGTTTGCGAAGCCACTCGCGTGTTTGACCGGGAGTCCGACAGGTTACGAAATGGCTCCAAGGGAAGCACATTATTCATTCGCCATTATGAAAGCATAGCTGGGAGATGAGAATAATTATTATATGTCAGTTTTCGTAGTACAAATCTAAGAATCATTTATGGTAGCCTAATCCCTCGTGTTTTCAAAACGAAAATCGAAAATTTTGTTTTCATTCTGGGTGAACAGAAAAACTGCTTGAGTCTTTGTATTTAATTAAAAAATAGACCATGTGAAAGCGTAACTTACCTTGGTAGCGTTGGGGCTAGAGTGCCGAAGGTCGCCGGTTCGAGTCCGGCCGCGGTGTTTTAGCCGTTCCAACTCGTCAATTTCCAAATCAAAATTTTAGTTTCCATACCTAGAGAGGATACCTGCCTTGAATAAAAAAAGCATAAATTTTTCCTTTTAACGTTCGATATAAAACCGAGTAAGAATTCTATGTGTACCTGTTTTCATGAAATTATTTAGCGTTCTTGCCTCGCATTCGGGAGGACGGAGGTTCCAGACATCCATGGTTTCCCCCAGGTGAATGCCGGGGATGCTACCTTCAAAAGGCCATGACCGAATTCCTTTCCCGTCTCTAAAGACCACGTTGTTAGAGAGACGTTAAAAAAAAGTACCTGTTTTAGCGTTCTGGTCTTGTATTCGAGAGGACGGCGTTTCCGGTCATCCAGATTTGGGTTTTCCATGGTTTCCCCAAATCACTCCAGGTGAATGCCGGGATGCTTCCTTCAAAAGGACATGGCCGAATTCCTTCCCATTCCTTGCTCCCCATCCTTTCCCCATCTCAAAATGCCAGGTTGTTAGAGAGACGTTAAAAAGTTTAAAAAATGAAATTATTGTGATAAAGTATAGCAATACCACACATACGTTATTCCTTTCAAAATTCGTAGCCTCAAAAACCCATCAATGGTGAAATCCTTTCATTGAAACCGAGAGACATTCACCGATGAAGGTAGGGAAAACCATAAAAAAATTCCGTTCATCGAAGCAGGCAGACATTAAAAATTAATTCACCGACGAAGAGACGGGAAACAAACTCACTTTTTCATTATGAACAATATAATATAACTCACGAGTGTCACCTACAGTCCGTGTATTTTAAAGGATGTATTAAATTAGCGGTATTTATATTTTTATTTATATTTCTCGTGTCCAGGACATAACAAGTTGAATAAACAAATAACATTAATTAATTAATATTAACTATAAACACAATTATATAGAATGTGACCAGAATTCCGCAATCTTGATGGCCTTCTCGTTTGCCCTGTAAAGGTCGTCGATATTGCAGGTTTCAGGGAGATTCCTGCATATCAGAAGATGTTGTGGGTTCTGAAGCTCGCCACATTCACATAGATCGTTGTCATTAGTGTACCCCCATTTTTTAATATTATATTTACATCGGGGCACTTCAGTTCTTAGTCTGTTTAGAGCCTTCCATATAGCATATGGCTGATTACATCCCGCAGCCGGTGCCTCTTTGATGTTCCTCCACCAGGACAAATTTCAAAATTAGGGGTAATGAAATTGTGTGTCTGTGAATGTCATGTCCGTCCTGTTGGTGTGTCTAATTAGCTAGAATAAATTCATTCTCATGCAAATACTTAATAATAATGATGTGAGTAACTTCAGCACTCGGGAATTCGATCCGAGGGGGTGTGCTAGGCGAAAAGAAAACATTAAGTTCTCGCCCGTGTAAATCTACTTATATGTCATTTTCTCATTGCCACAACTATTTACCCACCCAAATTGAGTGTCCTTAGCTGTACTTTGTCTAAAATTCCAATCAATCCCTTGTGACACATCAGTGATTGACACCTTTAACTGTATTTTACAGCACAGCACGTATGTTCCAGGAACGAAATACGTCTGTTAATCTTACTAATTTCACCCCTGTCGAATCGAAGTACGCCAGTCCTATGTGATAAAAATCGAGTCACGCTAAGGCAGTGCTTTCGCAAAGTCTTCTCCAAATCAGTAGCAGGGATTCCAAGTTCACTTAAGGTGGTTCTACTGCAGTTTTCCAAGAAAATTCTCCCCTTTTCCAGGAAATTATTTTTCAATAAATCAGGACCCAGGGGAGTTCTCCATTCGGTTTAAATGTTCCCATCTAACGCCAACCTTCGGATTCAGGACCAAGTGTGACATTTGATTGTAATTTCATGCTTCATCCAACTAACCACGATAAAAGTGACATAATACCCTTAGCTAACTTGATCATCAAACAGACATCATAACCCACATTTTCATAGAAGACCCCCACACATCAACAAGTATCCAAAACGTCACCATAGGTTCTATTACGCCTAAGATAGCGCTCACACTTGAACTGTCGTAAATTGTTAGGTCAAAGTGGGTGTTTAGATATTTTATCCACTCAGACCTCATCACTTAAAGTCTAGTGCGAGATTGTGGTCATGGTCAACTTAGGCTCCATACACCACTCAGAATTATTCCACCAATATCCATTCTAACAGCATTATACGCCACCTACAGCCCCTCAACACTCTTCCTATCTTCCAATGACATCCCAGCCCCAGCTCCTTTATTATGTCACTTACTGAATATTTTCCACAGATAAATCTAGCTGCCCTCCTTTGCACCTTGCATTTGATGTACAAAAAATGTGGACTGGTCAAAGTGGGTGTTTAGATATTTTATCCACTCAGGCCTCATCACCTAAAGTCTAGTGCCAGATTGTGGTCTTGGTCAACTTAGGCCCCATACACGATTCAGAATTATTCCACCAATATCCATTCTAACAGCATTATACGCCACCTACAGCCCCTGACACTCTTCCTATCTTCCAATGACATCCCAACCCCAGCTCCTTTATTATGTCACTTACTGAATATTTTCCACAGATAAATATAGCTGCCATCTTTTGTACAAAAAATGTGGACTCCATACTACACCACACAAGCAGTGGTCTGACTGTGGATTTGTACCCAAGTCCTTCCTTCGCTTCTCTGATACACCCCCTCATCACCCTCTCTGTTAAATGATTTTTATCCCGAAGTGCATGTAATGAAAAACGTGAGGAACACAATTCGTATGTCAACACAAACGGCAGTAAACTGTAAAGAGCACAATGAAATGGGAGACTGCCTAAGCCCTGAATCAATGGTTAGAAGCACACGTTGATAGTGAGCATAATTCTAGACTCAAATCCACAGAGGGATGACACACGCACATTTCCATGCCTACAGCGAGGTCGACAGAAAAACCAGCACCAAGATAGAACTCCCACAGAGGAAGAAGACACACACATACACACACACACGCGCACGCACACACTTGTACATGCATACAGCGAGGTCAATAGAACTAACAGCAAGCATCATGAAAACGATGAAGTGGGGCAGAATTGTCGTTACCACTGATTATCTGGACAGAACTATCGTTACAAAAATCATCAGACAGACGAGTTAAAGTCAGGTACCGCCATACTTATGCTTACATCCACAAAGACAGACGCAGATACACATGTCCAAGTCTACAGAGAGTTCAGTATAGCTACCGGCAACAATCATGGAAACGAAAAAGTGGTTTAGTACTCTCTTGCCTGGCTGAAAAACAGAAGTCTCCTTACATGTCATCAGCCTGGCGAAATACAAGGTGTGCAAAAGATGGCATGTTTTCACCATAAATCTAAGTGTTTATACCATAAATAGTGTTCATCACGCCCCAGTTGATTACATTTACCATCAACATGTCTCTCCCACACCGCAACCCTTTCTACCATTCAGTAAAAAGTGACCCCAGTACCATGAGTTGCAATAGACACTTGACTATCAGACAGATATCATAACCCGCATATTCAAACTAGGTCTCAGCCACAAATCTATACATCTCCATGCACAAGCACAAACAAACATAAGTGGAGGGACAGCAAAATCATACACCCAGACAGACGTTTTTATAGAAGGTATCACAATATTTACGCATACAGACACAGAGAGAGACGCACAAACACTCACATTTCCTAGCTAACTGATAGTTTCTTGGTCATCAAACAGGCATCATAACCCACATTTTAATAGAAGATCCCCACACATCGACAAGTATCCAAAGGTGCAGACACTAGTTCTATTGCGCCGAAGATAGCACCCACGCTTGAACTGTCGTAAATTGTTAGGTCAAAGTGGGTGTTTGGATATTTTATCCACTCAGGGCTCATCATCTAAAGTCTAATGACAGATTGTGGTCATGGCCAACTTAGGCTCCATACACCACTCAGAATTATTCTGCCAATATCCATTCTAACAGCATTATACACCACATACAGCCCCCTGACACTCTTCCAATCTCCCAATGACATCCAGTCCAGTTCCATTATTATGTCACTTACTGAATATTTTACACAGATAAATCTAACTGCCCTCCTTTACACCTTGCATTTGATGTACAAAAAATGTGGACTCCATACTACACCACACAAGCAATGGTCTGACTGTGGGTTTATACACAAGTCCTTCGCTTCTCTGGTACATCACCCCTCTCTGTTAAATGATTTTATGTAGTGAGAAACACAATTCGTATGCCAACACAAACGGCAGTAAACTGTAAAGAGCACTTCGAAATGGGAGATTGCCTAACCCCTGAAACAATGGTTAGAAGCACACGTTGATGGTGAGCATAATTCTAGACTCAAATCCACATAGGAATGACACACGCACACACTTGTACATGCATACAACGAGGTCGACAGAACTAACAGCAAGCATCACGGAAACGATGAAGTGGGGCAGAATTGTTATTACAACTGATTAACAGGACAGAACTATCGTTACAAAAATCATCAGACAGACGAGTTAAAGTCAGGTACCGCCATACTTATGCTTACATCCACAAAGACAGACGCAGATACACATGTCCAAGTCTACAGAGAGTTCAGTATAGCTACCGGCAACAATCATGGAAACAAAAAAGGTGGTGTAGTACTCTCTTGCCTCATGACTGGCTGAAAAACAGAAGTCTCCTTACATATCATCAGCCTGGCGAGATAGAGGGTGTGCAAAAGATGGCATGTTTTCACCATAAACCTAAGTGTTTATACCATAAATAGTGTTCATCACGCCCCAGTTGATTACATTTACCAACCTCCCACACCGCAACCCTTTCTACCATTCAGTAAAAAGTGACCCCAGTACCATGAGTTGCAATAGACACTTGACTATCAGACAGATATCATAACCCGCATATTCAAACTAGGTCTCAGCCACAAATCTATACATCTCCATGCACAAGCACAAACAAACATAAGTGGAGGGACAGCAAAATCATACACCCAGACAGACGTGTTTATAGAAGGTATCACCATATTAACGCATACAGACACAGAGAGAGACGCACAAACACTCACATTTCCATGCCTACAGCGAGCTAGACACAATAACCAGCCCAATCATGGCGACGAAAAATGGGGTAGAACACCCATGGCTCATAAATGATCAAAAAATCATCAGTAACATATGTTACAGGCATCATACTCTTCACATCAACATCATCTCATTTATCTCACACTATAGACCTCACTATCATCCAGTATCATGTGTGCTAGGTACAAAACTGTTTATATCAGCACCACCACGTGTATCCCACACCTAAGCCTTTTCTGCCATTCAGTAACATGTACCACGCGTAGCAGTAGACATCTGGTCATCAGACAGATATCATAACTCCCATATTCATACTAGGTCTCAACCAAAAATCTGTACGTCACCTCACACAAGCAAGGTATCACCACATTTACGAAAAAAACACACAGAGATAGAGACGCATACACACGTTCATTTCCAGGCCTACAGCGATCTCGACTCAACAACTAGCCCAATCATGGCAACGAAAAAGTGGAACAGAACACCCATGACTGGCCAAAAATCATAGAAAGACACACATACATACACACTAACATGTCAATGCATTCAAACAATTCCATTCATCACCACACATAATTGGAGGAAAAACTGAAGAGTTACAGGATGTGTGAAGTTTGAAATCACAGCCACATCTCTCCCACACCGCAACCCTTTCTGTCATTTAGTAACATGTGACCCAGGTACCATGAGTTACAATAGACACTTGTCTATCAGACAGATATCATAACCTCCATATTCATACTAGGTCTCACCCACAAACCCATACGTCTCCACACAAGCACAAACATATGGGAGGAACAGCAATTCATACGTCCAGATAAATGAGTTTAAGGAAGGTATCACCATACTTACGCACACAGACACATATATCCATGCCTACAGCGAGCTCAACACAACAACGAGCCCAATCATGGAAAAGAAAAAGTGGGACAGAACCCCCATGGCTCAAGACTGACGAAAAAAAATCATCATTAACATGTGTTCCAAGTAACAAACTCCTCACATCAAAATCATATCATTTAACTCACACTACAGACCTCTCTGCCATTCAGTATCGTTGGTAATATGTACAAAGCTGTTTACCACCTCTATCCCACGCCACAAGCCTTTTCTGCTATTCAGTAATATTTGCCCCACGTACCACGAGTATCAGTAGTCACATGGTCATCAGACAAATATCATAACTCCCATACTCATACTAGACCTCACACACAAACATAACTGACCAAAAAACCATCAGACAGACGTTAGAGTGTGTGCAAAGGATGACATGTTTTTGCCATACACCTCAGTACTTATCACATTATCAATTAATTACATCAACACATAGGTAGCCAGTCATTGTGAAATCTCAAAGTCGAATATAATCCTATCGTGATAGACACACAGCCACATAGAAAGACACACAATCACATGTCCATGCATACACACAGTTACCATACATCACCACACACATACACGTAACTGGAGGAAAAGGACTGAACACCATAGGTCCAGACTGAATAGCTACAGGATGTGCGAAATATTTCATTTCTTTGCCACAAACCTCGGTGCTCATCATACCCAAATGATTACATCTACATAGGTGGCCACTGATGGAAAAATCTCAAGTAGACTCCTACCACCATAATTACACACATAACCACACAGGAACACGCGCACACACACATACAGTATGTCCATGCATATACCACAATTTCATAAGTTACCACATACATACAAGTAACTGCAGGAAAGGGACCCGACACACGACGTCCACACCGAAGTGTTACATGATAGGCAGACCATAGTATGTCTTTCCAATGCACCTCAGTGCTCACCACATTAACTTGATTTTTAATGTGCCATCAGTATACCTGGTGGCTGGAACTAAGCTCTTGACAATGTTTGGCCAAAAGTCATTTGGTAACAGCAGCTCATCAATAACAAATTTTGGGATCAACCTGCCGGGCGGGCGCGGCGGGAGGGGGGCCACCCTTCCTCACAGCGGACGCGTACACCATGTAGGTCGGTATACCGGCGGATATAACCGCTTACTAGCGCAATGAAATTCCGGTCTTCAGTCCGGTCCTAAAAATGCGGTTACCGGTAATAGGTCCCGGTAGGGAAACTCCGGTCTTCAGTCCGGTCCTAAAAATGCGGTTACCGGTAATAGGTCCGGGTCGGGAAACTCCGGTAAACCAACGCGGTCCGCGCTTTTAGACCGGCGAATTGCGGTATTTCGGTCCGCAGTGGGGAAGGGTGGCCGGGCAGGTTGATCCCAAAATTTGTTATTGATGAGCTGCTGTTACCAAATGACTTTTGGCCAAACATTGTCAAGAGCTTAGTTCCAGCCACCAGGTATACTGATGGCACATTAAAAATCAAGTTAATGTGGTGAGCACTGAGGTGCATTGGAAAGACATACTATGGTCTGCCTATCATGTAACACTTCGGTGTGGACGTCGTGTGTCGGGTCCCTTTCCTGCAGTTACTTGTATGTATGTGGTAACTTATGAAATTGTGGTATATGCATGGACATACTGTATGTGTGTGTGCGCGTGTTCCTGTGTGGTTATGTGTGTAATTATGGTGGTAGGAGTCTACTTGAGATTTTTCCATCAGTGGCCACCTATGTAGATGTAATCATTTGGGTATGATGAGCACCGAGGTTTGTGGCAAAGAAATGAAATATTTCGCACATCCTGTAGCTATTCAGTCTGGACCTATGGTGTTCAGTCCTTTTCCTCCAGTTACGTGTATGTGTGTGGTGATGTATGGTAACTGTGTGTATGCATGGACATGTGATTGTGTGTCTTTCTATGTGGCTGTGTGTCTATCACGATAGGATTATATTCGACTTTGAGATTTCACAATGACTGGCTACCTATGTGTTGATGTAATTAATTGATAATGTGATAAGTACTGAGGTGTATGGCAAAAACATGTCATCCTTTGCACACACTCTAACGTCTGTCTGATGGTTTTTTGGTCAGTTATGTTTGTGTGTGAGGTCTAGTATGAGTATGGGAGTTATGATATTTGTCTGATGACCATGTGACTACTGATACTCGTGGTACGTGGGGCAAATATTACTGAATAGCAGAAAAGGCTTGTGGCGTGGGATAGAGGTGGTAAACAGCTTTGTACATATTACCAACGATACTGAATGGCAGAGAGGTCTGTAGTGTGAGTTAAATGATATGATTTTGATGTGAGGAGTTTGTTACTTGGAACACATGTTAATGATGATTTTTTTTCGTCAGTCTTGAGCCATGGGGGTTCTGTCCCACTTTTTCTTTTCCATGATTGGGCTCGTTGTTGTGTTGAGCTCGCTGTAGGCATGGATATATGTGTCTGTGTGCGTAAGTATGGTGATACCTTCCTTAAACTCATTTATCTGGACGTATGAATTGCTGTTCCTCCCATATGTTTGTGCTTGTGTGGAGACGTATGGGTTTGTGGGTGAGACCTAGTATGAATATGGAGGTTATGATATCTGTCTGATAGACAAGTGTCTATTGTAACTCATGGTACCTGGGTCACATGTTACTAAATGACAGAAAGGGTTGCGGTGTGGGAGAGATGTGGCTGTGATTTCAAACTTCACACATCCTGTAACTCTTCAGTTTTTCCTCCAATTATGTGTGGTGATGAATGGAATTGTTTGAATGCATTGACATGTTAGTGTGTATGTATGTGTGTCTTTCTATGATTTTTGGCCAGTCATGGGTGTTCTGTTCCACTTTTTCGTTGCCATGATTGGGCTAGTTGTTGAGTCGAGATCGCTGTAGGCCTGGAAATGAACGTGTGTATGCGTCTCTATCTCTGTGTGTTTTTTTCGTAAATGTGGTGATACCTTGCTTGTGTGAGGTGACGTACAGATTTTTGGTTGAGACCTAGTATGAATATGGGAGTTATGATATCTGTCTGATGACCAGATGTCTACTGCTACGCGTGGTACATGTTACTGAATGGCAGAAAAGGCTTAGGTGTGGGATACACGTGGTGGTGCTGATATAAACAGTTTTGTACCTAGCACACATGATACTGGATGATAGTGAGGTCTATAGTGTGAGATAAATGAGATGATGTTGATGTGAAGAGTATGATGCCTGTAACATATGTTACTGATGATTTTTTGATCATTTATGAGCCATGGGTGTTCTACCCCATTTTTTCGTCGCCATGATTGGGCTGGTTATTGTGTCTAGCTCGCTGTAGGCATGGAAATGTGAGTGTTTGTGCGTCTCTCTCTGTGTCTGTATGCGTTAATATGGTGATACCTTCTATAAACACGTCTGTCTGGGTGTATGATTTTGCTGTCCCTCCACTTATGTTTGTTTGTGCTTGTGCATGGAGATGTATAGATTTGTGGCTGAGACCTAGTTTGAATATGCGGGTTATGATATCTGTCTGATAGTCAAGTGTCTATTGCAACTCATGGTACTGGGGTCACTTTTTACTGAATGGTAGAAAGGGTTGCGGTGTGGGAGGTTGGTAAATGTAATCAACTGGGGCGTGATGAACACTATTTATGGTATAAACACTTAGGTTTATGGTGAAAACATGCCATCTTTTGCACACCCTCTATCTCGCCAGGCTGATGATATGTAAGGAGACTTCTGTTTTTCAGCCAGTCATGAGGCAAGAGAGTACTACACCACCTTTTTTGTTTCCATGATTGTTGCCGGTAGCTATACTGAACTCTCTGTAGACTTGGACATGTGTATCTGCGTCTGTCTTTGTGGATGTAAGCATAAGTATGGCGGTACCTGACTTTAACTCGTCTGTCTGATGATTTTTGTAACGATAGTTCTGTCCTGTTAATCAGTTGTAATAACAATTCTGCCCCACTTCATCGTTTCCGTGATGCTTGCTGTTAGTTCTGTCGACCTCGTTGTATGCATGTACAAGTGTGTGCGTGTGTCATTCCTATGTGGATTTGAGTCTAGAATTATGCTCACCATCAACGTGTGCTTCTAACCATTGTTTCAGGGGTTAGGCAATCTCCCATTTCGAAGTGCTCTTTACAGTTTACTGCCGTTTGTGTTGGCATACGAATTGTGTTTCTCACTACATAAAATCATTTAACAGAGAGGGGTGATGTACCAGAGAAGCGAAGGACTTGTGTATAAACCCACAGTCAGACCATTGCTTGTGTGGTGTAGTATGGAGTCCACATTTTTTGTACATCAAATGCAAGGTGTAAAGGAGGGCAGTTAGATTTATCTGTGTAAAATATTCAGTAAGTGACATAATAATGGAACTGGACTGGATGTCATTGGGAGATTGGAAGAGTGTCAGGGGGCTGTATGTGGTGTATAATGCTGTTAGAATGGATATTGGCAGAATAATTCTGAGTGGTGTATGGAGCCTAAGTTGGCCATGACCACAATCTGTCATTAGACTTTAGATGATGAGCCCTGAGTGGATAAAATATCCAAACACCCACTTTGACCTAACAATTTACGACAGTTCAAGCGTGGGTGCTATCTTCGGCGCAATAGAACTAGTGTCTGCACCTTTGGATACTTGTCGATGTGTGGGGATCTTCTATTAAAATGTGGGTTATGATGCCTGTTTGATGACCAAGAAACTATCAGTTAGCTAGGAAATGTGAGTGTTTGTGCGTCTCTCTCTGTGTCTGTATGCGTAAATATTGTGATACCTTCTATAAAAACGTCTGTCTGGGTGTATGATTTTGCTGTCCCTCCACTTATGTTTGTTTGTGCTTGTGCATGGAGATGTATAGATTTGTGGCTGAGACCTAGTTTGAATATGCGGGTTATGATATCTGTCTGATAGTCAAGTGTCTATTGCAACTCATGGTACTGGGGTCACTTTTTACTGAATGGTAGAAAGGGTTGCGGTGTGGGAGAGACATGTTGATGGTAAATGTAATCAACTGGGGCGTGATGAACACTATTTATGGTATAAACACTTAGATTTATGGTGAAAACATGCCATCTTTTGCACACCTTGTATTTCGCCAGGCTGATGACATGTAAGGAGACTTCTGTTTTTCAGCCAGGCAAGAGAGTACTAAACCACTTTTTCGTTTCCATGATTGTTGCCGGTAGCTATACTGAACTCTCTGTAGACTTGGACATGTGTATCTGCGTCTGTCTTTGTGGATGTAAGCATAAGTATGGCGGTACCTGACTTTAACTCGTCTGTCTGATGATTTTTGTAACGATAGTTCTGTCCAGATAATCAGTGGTAACGACAATTCTGCCCCACTTCATCGTTTTCATGATGCTTGCTGTTAGTTCTATTGACCTCGCTGTATGCATGTACAAGTGTGTGCGTGCGCGTGTGTGTGTGTATGTGTGTGTCTTCTTCCTCTGTGGGAGTTCTATCTTGGTGCTGGTTTTTCTGTCGACCTCGCTGTAGGCATGGAAATGTGCGTGTGTCATCCCTCTGTGGATTTGAGTCTAGAATTATGCTCACTATCAACGTGTGCTTCTAACCATTGATTCAGGGCTTAGGCAGTCTCCCATTTCATTGTGCTCTTTACAGTTTACTGCCGTTTGTGTTGACATACGAATTGTGTTCCTCACGTTTTTCATTACATGCACTTCGGGATAAAAATCATTTAACAGAGAGGGTGATGAGGGGGTGTATCAGAGAAGCGAAGGAAGGACTTGGGTACAAATCCACAGTCAGACCACTGCTTGTGTGGTGTAGTATGGAGTCCACATTTTTTGTACAAAAGATGGCAGCTACATTTATCTGTGGAAAATATTCAGTAAGTGACATAATAAAGGAGCTGGGGTTGGGATGTCATTGGAAGATAGGAAGAGTGTCAGGGGCTGTAGGTGGCGTATAATGCTGTTAGAATGGATATTGGTGGAATAATTCTGAATCGTGTATGGGGCCTAAGTTGACCAAGACCACAATCTGGCACTAGACTTTAGGTGATGAGGCCTGAGTGGATAAAATATCTAAACACCCACTTTGACCAGTCCACATTTTTTGTACATCAAATGCAAGGTGCAAAGGAGGGCAGCTAGATTTATCTGTGGAAAATATTCAGTAAGTGACATAATAAAGGAGCTGGGGCTGGGATGTCATTGGAAGATAGGAAGAGTGTTGAGGGGCTGTAGGTGGCGTATAATGCTGTTAGAATGGATATTGGTGGAATAATTCTGAGTGGTGTATGGAGCCTAAGTTGACCATGACCACAATCTCGCACTAGACTTTAAGTGATGAGGTCTGAGTGGATAAAATATCTAAACACCCACTTTGACCTAACAATTTACGACAGTTCAAGTGTGAGCGCTATCTTAGGCGTAATAGAACCTATGGTGACGTTTTGGATACTTGTTGATGTGTGGGGGTCTTCTATGAAAATGTGGGTTATGATGTCTGTTTGATGATCAAGTTAGCTAAGGGTATTATGTCACTTTTATCGTGGTTAGTTGGATGAAGCATGAAATTACAATCAAATGTCACACTTGGTCCTGAATCCGAAGGTTGGCGTTAGATGGGAACATTTAAACCGAATGGAGAACTCCCCTGGTTCCTGATTTATTGAAAAATAATTTCCTGGAAAAGGGGAGAATTTTCTTGGAAAACTGCAGTAGAACCACCTTAAGTGAACATTTTGGAACCTGGCTACTGATTAGGAGAAGACTTTGCGAAAGCACTGCCTTAGCGTGACTCGATTTTTATCACATAGGACTGGCGTACTTCGATTCGACAGGGGTGAAATTAGTAAGATTAACAGACGTATTTCGTTCCTGGAACATACGTGCTGTGCTGTAAAATACAGTTAAAGGTGTCAATCACTGATGTGTCACAAGGGATTGATTGGAATTTTAGACAAAGTACAGCTAAGGACACTCAATTTGGGTGGGTAAATAGTTGTGGCAATGAGAAAATGACATATAAGTAGATTTACACGGGCGAGAACTTAATGTTTTCTTTTCGCCTAGCACACCCCCTCGGATCGAATTCCCGAGTGCTGAAGTTACTCACATCATTATTATTAAGTATTTGCATGAGAATGAATTTATTCTAGCTAATTAGACACACCAACAGGACGGACATGACATTCACAGACACACAATTTCATTACCCCTAATTTTGAAATTTGTCCTGGTGGAGGAACATCAAAGAGGCACCGGCTGCGGGATGTAATCAGCCATATGCTATATGGAAGGCTCTAAACAGACTAAGAACTGAAGTGCCCCGATGTAAATATAATATTAAAAAATGGGGGTACACTAATGACAACGATCTATGTGAATGTGGCGAGCTTCAGAACCCACAACATCTTCTGATATGCAGGAATCTCCCTGAAACCTGCAATATCGACGACCTTTACAGGGCAAACGAGAAGGCCATCAAGATTGCGGAATTCTGGTCACATTCTATATAATTGTGTTTATAGTTAATATTAATTAATTAATGTTATTTGTTTATTCAACTTGTTATGTCCTGGACACGAGAAATATAAATAAAAATATAAATACCGCTAATTTAATACATCCTTTAAAATACACGGACTGTAGGTGACACTCGTGAGTTATATTATATTGTTCATAATGAAAAAGTGAGTTTGTTTCCCGTCTCTTCGTCGGTGAATTAATTTTTAATGTCTGCCTGCTTCGATGAACGGAATTTTTTTTATGGTTTTCCCTACCTTCATCGGTGAATGTCTCTCGGTTTCAATGAAAGGATTTCACCATTGATGGGTTTTTGAGGCTACGAATTTTGAAAGGAATAACGTATGTGTGGTATTGCTATACTTTATCACAATAATTTCATTTTTTAAACTTTTTAACGTCTCTCTAACAACCTGGCATTTTGAGATGGGGAAAGGATGGGGAGCAAGGAATGGGAAGGAATTCGGCCATGTCCTTTTGAAGGAAGCATCCCGGCATTCACCTGGAGTGATTTGGGGAAACCATGGAAAACCCAAATCTGGATGACCGGAAACGCCGTCCTCTCGAATACAAGACCAGAACGCTAAAACAGGTACTTTTTTTTTAACGTCTCTCTAACAACGTGGTCTTTAGAGACGGGAAAGGAATTCGGTCATGGCCTTTTGAAGGTAGCATCCCCGGCATTCACCTGGGGGAAACCATGGATGTCTGGAACCTCCGTCCTCCCGAATGCGAGGCAAGAACGCTAAATAATTTCATGAAAACAGGTACACATAGAATTCTTACTCGGTTTTATATCGAACGTTAAAAGGAAAAATTTATGCTTTTTTTATTCAAGGCAGGTATCCTCTCTAGGTATGGAAACTAAAATTTTGATTTGGAAATTGACGAGTTGGAACGGCTTTTTCAATAAAAACACCGCGGCCGGACTCGAACCGGCGACCTTCGGCACTCTAGCCCCAACGCTACCAAGGTAAGTTACGCTTTCACATGGTCTATTTTTTAATTAAATACAAAGACTCAAGCAGTTTTTCTGTTCACCCAGAATGAAAACAAAATTTTCGATTTTCGTTTTGAAAACACGAGGGATTAGGCTACCATAAATGATTCTTAGATTTGTACTACGAAAACTGACATATAATAATTATTCTCATCTCCCAGCTATGCTTTCATAATGGCGAATGAATAATGTGCTTCCCTTGGAGCCATTTCGTAACCTGTCGGACTCCCGGTCAAACACGCGAGTGGCTTCGCAAACATCGAAATATTTCACGCATATTGCTACACCCGCTCCATCTAGCGACAAATGTCTTCTACCGTGTGCTGACCTCTAGCGAAAGTTATGCAAGTTATCGCACATGTCGCAACAGGGTCTCGGCGGCCGAGCAAGTACGTACATGTCGACACCTGTTCAAATACGCCTTAGGGCTGGGTTTTCCCCCGCTGGCTTTCTCTATCCTGGGGGAGTGGAATATCTGCGCCCAAAGATATTAAGCCCTTGGGAGATGGTGCCATCTGGGCGGCCGATCGGTGAACTAACATATGCGCAAGCCCACCCGGTGTCGCCATCTGTGCGGCTGGTTGAGGAACTAACGTGTGACGTCATACGACCTTGGCCGCCATTGGTCCATTAGAATTTCCCGCCATCCAACTGTGACGTCACGCGGACGAGTGGAGTCTCTTCCGGCGCCGGCTTAAGATCTTTTGTCCCAGGAAAGACAGTCTCCTCCTACTGACCAATTTTTTTTTTTTTTTTTTTTTTTTTTTTTTTTTTTTTTTTTTTTTTTAATTTTTTTTTTTTTTTTTTACTGCCTCCACGGCTGTTTTTGAAGTAGCACTACCTTTGGTAGTATAACTTCTAGGTGTCAGTTGGGTGTTGTTTTGGGGACACATTTTTATTTCACTTTTGGGGAAAAATGGATATAGACGCTGTAGGCGTCCTTATATTAAAACCCCCTACTGGGTTCGTGTGGTCAGTTGGGGATCATCACCGTAATAAGCTGCGTTAGCAACTGGACGATTTTCCCCAACTGATTTTCACGTTTTGGCTCATGGATGCAACATTAATGCACGCGCTGGTCACTTGTGTCAGTTGGCGGATTGTTTTTGCTGCGGCTTGACGTCCTTTTCTGTGGGCCGCCCGGTCCTTCGGCTGTTCGGGCGTGGCTGGGTTGATGTTGACGTCTTCCGATGGCGGCTTGGAGCCTTCTCTTCACAGGACATCCCCCGTAGCTGGCGGCGTAGTCAGAACCGCAGTTAGCACACCTCGGCGTTGCTTCTCGCGGACGTGAGCATACCAGGTTGCTGTGGTTCCCGCCGCAGCGGACGCAACACACTTGCTTGTTGCAGTCCGAGACCTTGTGCCCGAATCCTTGGCAGCGGAAGCATTGTTGTATCGCTGCCATCGGTTTCCTCCTGTTTGGTTGGTTTTTGAAGTTCCGTCCGGTCCTGTTCATGTCTTGGCTGCTGGCCAGGTCGGTGTGCTTGGCTTTTGTGGGCACGCTCCTGCCTGGTGCTGGGCGTGTGCTGGAGTTTCTGTCTTGAGGTGTTTCGATGGAGTCTTCTGAAGACGATTCTGCGTGTATGGTCATTGTTGTGTGCCTAGTATTCTCTTGGGAGTCCTTGCTGTATTTAATGTTCCTAGTTTCTAGGAATTTCTTGACTTCTTCGAGATCTGCTTGGCTCATACAGGTGACAAGCAGCTGAGTTGTCGATAAACATGCATGCACCATTATTGTCTCTTCCTGATGGGATTCTCTTGATGCGGGACGTTTCTGATCGTCGTGGCTGTTGTCCTGTTGCTCGGTTGTGTTTGGTTGTTGCTCGAAGACCTCACAGTTAGATGACGCCAGTGTCTCTTGCTCCGTCGCTGGTTCTACGTTTCTGCTTGAGCTGCGGTAACGGATGTAGAGCGTTCGATGAAGTACTCATCCCCCTTGAAGTTCTTGGAAAGGACGAGTGGTAGTTGAACATAACGGGACCAATCTTCCTTTTTCGAGTTGATGGGCTTTGCGTTATGAGGATTCGCTGGATCAGAGAGTGTTTGCTTCAGTTTCCTGAAGTTCCTGCTAGGTATTTTCCATACAAACAGCTTCTTCCCTTTTTTTACTCGGAGTTGCACTTGGATGGGGGTATCCTCGGCGTAGTAAATCTTCTCCCACTTTTCCGGTGTGAGCATTCTGAAATTGTACTTGCTGCCTCCGCCCTCACAGTGGAGATAAATGACATTCTCCATGTTTTTGAAGTGGTCGACACCGACGATAGTGGTTGTCGGTGTTGACCATGACATCCACGATGAGTCTTCCACTCGAGATATTTCCAACCGGGATTCGTCTTGATGAATCGAAGCGGGAGTGTCGTACAGGGCGGGCCTCTCACCGGTGTTATCTTCCGACTGCTGGCACGGAGTAATTGCTACCGGAAGGATAGGATCATTCTCCTTGCCTGACCGTGGAGCATCATGGCGGCTCCGTATGCCAGGTGGTAGCGTGGAGCAGCCCTACCCCAGTGGGAGGCCACTCGAGGCCCTCCGCTCCCCGCGTTTGCGCGATGGTGGCTGGGCGCCGGAGCTGTATGCTTCTGGAAGCACAGGCTGCTCAGGTGGTGCGCCCTTGCGGCGCGCCGCAGCATCAGGCTTCGGCTCCCCTCCGTTCGGAGAACCAACCTTACCCGCGGACTTCAGCGACGCGCTGGCTGCAGGCTGTAGCTGGCGAGGCGTCGGTGACGCATCCTCGTAGCGCGCAGGCGTAGAGCAAGGCGAGACTGGTAGTCGCTTCTTCCCCATGTTATCGTAGTTTTGTTGTTCCTTGCCACCATTAATGTTTAAATTATAAATGTAATTTATTGAATTTTGAGTTGCGTCAATTCGCCTTTGTTGTTGGCCTCGTGTTGATAATGATGGACCAGCGTTATTTTCTCTCGCAGCTGTAAACCTGTGTTCATTATATAAATAATTATCTCTCCAACGTCTGTAATCTTGTGCATACATCATTGCAAACTATCTAAGAAATCGATCTTTTTTACGTATCCGTTAAAGGCCAAAGATCGACTAAACGGAAAACGACAGTGGGTGAGCCTCAAGGGTCGGTAATATCTCCGCCAGCATTCAAAGTTTACGTAAATAAATTTTCATCTATACCAGGCATCAGTATTGCACAATTTGCTGATGACACAGCGGCAATAAGTTCAGGCCGATGAATTAGATCAATTATTCTCAGGATGCAAAGACAACTAAGAGAGGTGTGTCCAAAACGAGGTGTGTATAAATGACAACAAGAGTGAGGCTGTGTTTTCCACGAAGAAAAGGAGGAAACCAGAGAAGCAATTACAACTAGCAGGTCATGGGATTCCTTGGAAGGAGAAGCATAAATACCTAGGAGTGACACTGGATTCAAAACTTCTATACAACCACCATATTACTGACAAGTGTCACAAAACACTAGGAATACTTATGAACCTGTATCCGATTTTGTGTAGTAGAGATTTATTAACAGACACCAAATTACGACTGTATAAAACCATAATTCGACCTACGTTACTATATGGCTGTGAGGTATGGGGTACAGCAAGCCACACCCACATTCAAAAAATGCAAAGGATCCAAAATAGAAGTTTACGCATGATTTTACAAGCCAACAGATTTACCAACACAGACCACCTTCTTGAATGGAATAATGTACCTAAAATACACACAGCGATATTCCCGCAAGCTGAGAGGTTACACATGAATATTGACAAAAATAGAGATAATGTAGAAAGCTTACCAAACGTTGGTAATTATATGCCAAAAAGATGGCACCGATAAATGTCCCCTTAAGCACAGTGTTCCAACCTGAATAAAATAAAGATTACTATGTAGCCCCACTATCCAACCTGTATAAAATAAAGTTTAATACCTAACACCATTATCATGTATACACACCCAGGAGATTTTACCCCTACTATGGGTTTTTCCCTCCATAGAGCACAACAAAAAGAACAAACGAAGAACACCTAACAAACCGAAGCAAAGCTGCCAAAGGCAGCGGGGCTTGCTAGAACAAACATGAGAAACACACACAAAAAAAAAGCTCCGTCACCGTATAACGCACGTTAGAGACAGGAAAGGATGGGAGGGGGCAAGGAATGGGAAGGAATTCGGCCATGGCCTTTTGAAGGATGCTTCCCGGCATTTGCCTGGAATGGTTTGGGAAACCCAAATCTGGATGCCCGGACGGGGATTCGAACCGGCGTCCTCCCGAATGCGAGGCGAGAACGCTAACCGTTACAGCACCACCCTCGGTCCTCCAGTTTTCTATGATAAACCATCCTTGTTACACGGGATGGGGGAAGGAACACACTATGCGCTGTTCCTGCATTGCCGAGCTTTCGTTTGTCCGTCGAGCCTTCGTATGTCCGCCGAGCATTCGTTTGTTCACCTGGCTCGAGTAGTCACAGCCCACCTGGATAGAGACGACCGATCACAAGAATAACCGAGCAAGTTCGAACTTAAGTAGGCGGCAATTTGCACGACACTGTTACATACAATAAACGATATTGTTATAGTTCATTTTAAATTTTTGGGATATCTAGTTCGTCAACATGATTTCATCAGAACCGGAAGAGGATGGAGAATTGCGGGAATTATTGCGACTTTTTCATAAAGCAATTTCGGGAGAAAAGAGGAAAAATGAAATCTGTATTCCCAGACAGAGACTTTAACCCGCGTTCTTGTGAATGTCAGTTACGATTGAAATCGATATTTCTCTTCCAGGGCGAGAACCTTACAGACCAAAAACTGTAGCAGATTCTCAAAAGCAGTTTAATTGTTTCGTAACTCCTTTGTCCACCTGCGGTTTTTTGGAACGATATTCTCGAAGCGATAGCTTGCAATCAGCTGAATGGATGTGGGCGAAACAACGCAAAAATCATAATTCGGTGTTCATATCAGATTCGGCGACATCGCGCTTTTTCACTAAGCTGCTTAGTACATTACGCGATTAAAAGTATCGGCGTTTTCACACTGACAAATATTCTCATATCCGCACATACTGATCAATGTAGATAGAAGTGTGCTGGCTGTGGAAAATGATGATTTAATCTGGTTTCCATACTCCATGCGTGTGTGTGTGTGTGTGTGTGTGTGTGTATATATAGTAACTCAATTACCTGTGCTAAAATGGACTGATTCACACAAAACAAAATCTCGAACGCAAATCCCTTTATTAAACGATCTCAATTTGATTGAATTTACGTTATAATGCGGATGAAATATATCAGATACTAGCGCAAAAAAGTATTAACGTATTGCTCTGAAGGTTTGAGAGAATTAATTGAATTTTTAACTCTTTTATGAATCTAAACCATGATTTTTTGGCGTATGTTACTTTCACATAATGGAAAATCACCTCTGGGTGTGTTTACTCGAAATTAATTTGGATGAAATCATGTTTACTGAAAGTAGGCTAAGTAATTATTTTGTAACAAATTACATTTTTCCTAGGTCTGTTTAGGAACCTAATTCTATCACAAACACTATTAAACCTTTTTATAGTTATTTTATAGAAATAAAAGCCAGAAGAGAAAACAACACAATATGTATAGAAAATATTTAGCCGAAATTTGGCACTAATGGAGATGCGATGCAAATCGTAAAGCCATATTACCTATGTCTCGATATTTAAAAAATAAAAAATAGTCAATTGGTTTTCTGACTGCTTGTGAGAAAGTAGCATACAATCTGTTCACCTCAGTGTCTTTGTCAAAAACTGTTCTGTAGGTGTTTTTTTGTTTATTTTTATTTCTGCCCAACAATATTTTTAAATGCCTGAAACTTCCACACCATATGCACGCGAAGTATGAGCTCTCGGCATTCCCTAAGTCGCATCCCCCACAATTCTTATTAATATTCGTCAATTTGTTAAAAACAAAATAATAATAAAAAAAATTGCTGAATTTTGTAGTTAGTGGAGGAACTCACTAGCGTAGAAACATATTTCTTAGCGGAAATTATCAAATAATATCAATATCTAAATCGTTTAAATCACAAGATGAAATGTTAAAATAATGAATGTCATATTATTTCTAATTTTAATACACTCTTCAGACAATTTTGTATATATTCTTAACAGACAGACAATGTACGCCTTTTCTCAGAGACTGTTTTTTGCATTTTTTTTACTAAAAAATGAATGTGGATTCTAATATCAAATTTTTTTCGTTTATTTTTTTTTCCTTTTGTTGGAAAAAATATAATATTTAGTATGCGAGTGGATAAATATTTGATGGATACTGAAAGAGAATGTTAGTTGGGAGAACAAGTGGGGAACAATAAAAAGAACGTTGAACCATCCACATACGGTGTTGAATAAACTGTATCACTGGTGGAACTGTCAGAAAGAGAGTTATTCTGTTTATGAAACAATGGAATAGAAAAATCTGAGGGGAGTTATTTATTTTTTTTTCCGGTGCCTTGTTCTTCATAAAACGAAATTATTGAAATGAGTTTTGGATATTTTATATGCTGTTTTTTTTTTTTTTTTTTTTTTTTTTTTGTAAAAGTGAACTCATTAACTTCTTAGTTTTATTTGATTTAGGTAAAGTGATACTAATTATTTGATTTTAAAGAAATAAGTAAGCGGTATTTATAATTTCAGAGTAACCAATTGTTTCGTTTGGTTCGGAGGTGAGTTTTACCACCCATAGCAAAACCAGATCAAACCAAATAGGGGAAATTCTAAGGATAAAGATGAATATTAATTTACAAACGCCATGCTAAATTCCGGGCGTAAGCAGTTACCACTGACGATGCATCTCTCCCAGCGTGTGTTCGTACGTCTTATTGTAGATATGGATGACAGTGATAGCGTGTGTGTGTGTGTTCGGTATAGAGTATTGTATGAAATGAGAAAAGAAGAAGACAGAGGATAAACTAGCCTTGACACTAAATCTTCTAGGGAGATATTAGCCCTAGAGTGAGGGGAAATTCTTGCACGTAGTGCATTTCCTTCCTGTTCTTCAATGTGGTGTTCATTTTCTGTGTGTCAGATTGGGGCGTGTCGTACCCGGAATGCTGGCTTGAGTAGTGACGACTGTTGTCAGTAGCCGGATTTGCTGCTTCAAGAGCAGCATTATTTCGTCGGAGTGGTTGCAGTCCCAAGCGCCCTCGTCATGGCACTGTTGATGGTAGATGGACTGCCGCCAAGTTCTCTATTCCGGTTGCAGGGGTTCTTGATGCTGGTCGTCGACGCAGCTTGCCCTACTATTGCTATTACTATTACTCCGCGATTCACTAAAAGTGTTTGGTGGAGGGTGCATTGCACCTATCAGGAGAAGTAATGGTTTGGAAGGGATTTACTGGATATGGCAGGTGGCGCCCATGGGCTATTGTGAGGAACCATCCCAGCACTCGCCCGGAGCGATCCGGGGAAACCACGGAAAACCCAGATCAGGATGGCCGGAGTGCTTTATCGGAAGCTACTCCTGTCCGATTTTGTGTTTACTCGCCAGGTAAATCCTTTCTATTCCACTCCCTAATCGCTCGTGGAAAAAATGAGTAGAGAAATGAATCGGTTCTGGCTCTGATTTCTCTTATCTTATTTTCGCGATCATTTCACGATATGAATGTTGCTGGTAGCAATATTTGTTTACTGTCATTCCGAAATACGTCAGTCGAGAATTTTTCAATTAGCTTCCGTCGAGAGCACCGCCTTCGGTGCTCCAGGTCTTCCCAACCTAACTCCTTCAACATGGCACTTACGCTTTCCCTCCAACTATATATTCCTGTCACGAATCGGGCGGCTCTTCTTTGGACCATCTCTAATGCCTCCATTAATCCCTTTTGATGGGGACCCCATACAGAGCAACAATATTCTAAGTGAGGCCTCACTAGTGACGTGTATGCAATCGATTTAACTTCCGGAGTGCATTGTTTTAAATTACGACCTATAAATCGAAGCATACGATTTGTTTTCCCAATTACATTCTCGATATGCTCATTCCACGACAAAATATTACGAATTGTAATCCCTAGGTATTTAGCGGAATCTACAGTTCTAAGGTCAGTACCATTAACTGTATATTCAGAGCTAAATGGTGTCACCTTTTTACTTACACGCATGACTTGGCACTTTTTAGCGTTTAACTCCAACTGCCAATCTTTACACCTTATTTTCATAATATCGTCTTGCAACAAAGCGCAGTCGTCCTGGGTTGTGATTTCACGATAAATAATAGCATCATCGGCAAATAATCTTTTCATCCCCCTTATTATGTCGCACAAATCATTAATGTATGTGGGTGCACTGGCTTGCCAGTGCTCGGTGTTTCCTTGTTGGGCCGAGTGCTGGGCCATCCAAGTCTACTTCCGAAAGACTCGCTGAGCGCCAGGCTTAACGTCCCCATCTGAAAGGCGAATCACCACCAACAGTGCCTTATACCAAAACTGCGTACGCGCAGGACTTCGGTGCACATTCCTACACGTTATTCTAATGAATGGTTGTGTCAACGGATTATTGTCAGAAGTTGAATTGCTTACAGATGACATAATACCATATAATAGGATCAAAATGACAAGCGACTGTTAGCAGCAGTAAGGTGTTGTGGGCATGATATCTTAATATTTAATTAACTTTCAATGCAGCGCCGCTATGGTGGCAATTTCCCTACACACCCATCTTCCCCCTTTCCTGTACCCACCTACATTTTCCCTCTACAAATTTTAACATTAAATTCTTTCAACTTTTTTGGTAAATTATTCATCATTTCTCTTGGTAACTTTTTCCATTCCCTGACACTCTTGCCAGAAAAAGCGAATCTTCCTACGCCCTTGTGCCAGAATGGGTAGGTCAAAATGGGATGAAGATAAGTCTAAAGAAGAGTCAGCTTGTTAGTACAAGGATGAAAAACTAAAGGCTGAGATAAGGTGAGGAATAAATTTCTTCTTGAAGCCTCGAACCAAGCGTGGCGGTGTAACGGTTAGCGTTCTCGCCTCGCATTCGGTAGGACGGCAGTTCGAATCCCCGTCCGGGAATCCAGATTTGGGTTTTCCATGGTTTCCCAAATCACTCCAGGCAAATGCCTGGATGCTTCCTTCAAAAGGCCATGGGCGAATTCCTTGCCCCCATCCTTGCCCGCCATCCTTTCCCGTCTCTAAAGACCTCGCTGCTGAGAGACGTAAAGCATTTAAAAAAAAAAAAAAATTGAAGCCTTGAAATATAAAAATACGTTGGCATTGATAATAAACTCAACTGGGGAGGACACATTGGACAGGTTTGTAGGAAAAAGTTTGATAATCCTTCAGTTGTTGGAGAGAATGATGAGGGAACGTAACAGAGACATAAGGGAATCGGGTTACTAAACTTTGATCAGACCACTGCTTGAATATAGTGGTGTAGTACGAATCCCTCATTTTGGGCACCAGATACAGAAGTTTGTGTGGGTGAAGAGAGGGGCTGCTAGTTTTTTCTCTGGAAATTAAAACAGAACTTGATTAGGAGCTGGAATAGGATTCATCTGTGGACATGAAGAGGGTGAATAGATTAATGGGAGTGTACTAGTGGAGGGAACAGTCGAACGTAAGGACTGTAGAGGAAGTCATAGATTAAAATATATGAAGCAGATAATTGAGGATCTGTGTTGTATTGAGGGGTATATTGATATGGAGAGATTAGCAGAAGATAGGAAGGGCTCAGGGGGGGGGGGAAACCTTTCTACACCGTTGTGCCTGAAATCAAGTGTCAGCTTGTGGCATTACTTTTAATTCTTACACCAATATCATTCCATGCTTCATCACCAATATACGCCTTGTAGAATCCCATGAACCTCTTCACCCTTCTCCTGTCTTGCAATGAATCCCATTCCAGCTCTTTTATCATACCTAGTTACTGATTGCATTCTGCGGTAAATTCCAGAAAAAAAATCTAGCAGCCCGTGTACAGTCAGTAGTGTAGACAGCATTTAACTTAAAAAACATATTTCAGATATAGACATTACTTTTTACAATTTTGTTATGCATATAGATTGTGATCGTCTTCAGGCTAAAATAGTAAAAAGCTGTTCTATGCGAAAACGAAACAGTCTGTGAAAAACTTTTTTTAATTATTTAATTTATACACGTGAATGGATAAACGTCAATGATAACTTGGAAGAATTATTTACATGAAGCTCTGGGAAACTACAAATCGTGAAACTGATTCTACAAGTTCTTACTGACGATGATCTAAACCGAATTGACGAAACATATCTGACATTAAATAAATTAAAAGGTATTTGACGCATCAGATTGTAACGATTCGCTAAGCTCCCTGTTACATATCACTTTTTATTGTGTATAAAGTAAAGGAATAGAATATTTTTCCATTTCTTGGGATGTCTGTATGTTCGAAAGATGCACATTGAAAGGATAAGTCGCAAGGATTTTACGCTTCAGTGAAGGGCAGACGGGCTGGCGCCTTTTGGGCAGAATGTTAAGAGGATTAGGGATTTCTGTCGGGCAGGCGGCCGTAAACAGAATTCCTTCCTCCCGAAGGAGGCATCGGCTCTCGAAGATTGCCGAAACTTAACGTGGCGAAGAGAACTACAGATTCACATGACGTCAGATGGTCAGCCAATCACAGGGACATAGTACTAAGATTCGGGGAATTTTATGTTCTATGTCGTCTTCGAGCCACAAGAGGCGGAGTCAGAGTTTACCTCCGTGGCGGCAGAAAAAGACGAGACACTTCCTTCCTGACTTCCTCCAGTGGGAGGCCAGCCAGGATCATTCCATTCCGGAGCCCAGACGAGTCACTGGTGACTTGGGGTCCATGTGTGCTGGCTGACTTGTGTCCTGGAGACCATCTGAGCGCACTTCTAACTTGCGACTTGCCGCGTACTGCTGGCGTGGCCAGTTACGACGATCGAGGTGGTCATCTCCCCCAGCTCTACTTGCCGTGGAACTGTAAATGTGTTTCTACGAAGCCATTCAGCCCGCAACATCCGTGAAACTGTATTGTACCCTTAATCACATCTGAGATAAAGATCCTTGCTCTGATCTGATAAACCACTGAGCTAGACTGTGTAACTGTCGAATGCAGGTTAATCATTCGTGGCGTCCCAACCTATTAAAATTCATTATTGTTTGCCATCATCATAACTGGTAACATACTTTGTATTAGAATAATTGTGATATTTTTAAAGTACAACTATACTTGTTTGCTGCATTTAAAGGGCTCATTGTACGTCTGAGCGTTGCTTAGATAATTGCACTACCTCTTGTTAAATAACGTAATGGTAAATACGCTCAGATTTGTAGATGCCATTGCAAAATTTTTTATTAAAATGTCTTTTTGTGACAGTTTGCAAATCCCAGAATCATCCAATTCTCATTTGAATAATTTACCTTTTGATATTCATTTATAGTATCCTGTATAGCGTAAAAATATTAAGAATTAATTAATAATTCTCCCCCCCCCTGGCGATACGCTACAATTGGCGCCCAACGTGGGGAAAATTTTAGCGTATCGCCAGGGGGGGGGGGAATTATTAATTAACTCTTAATATCTTCACGCTATACAGGATACTATAAATTGAATATCGAAAGGTAAATTATTCAAATGAGAATTGGATGATTCTGGGATTTGAAAACTGTCACAAAAAGACATTTTAATAAAGATTTTTACAATGGCATCTACAAATCTGAGCGTATTTACCATTACGTTATTAAACAAGAGGTTGTGCAATTTTCTAAGCAACGCTCAGACGTACAATGAGCCCTTTAAATGCAAGCAAACAAGTATAGTTGTACTTTAAATATCTCACAATTATTCTAATACAAAGTATGTTACCAGTTATGATGATGGCAAACAGTGATGAATTTTAATAGGTTGGGACGCCACGAATGATTAACCTGCATTCGACAGTTACACAGTCTAGCTCAGTGGTTTATCAGATCAGAGCAAGGATCTTTATCTCAGATGTGATTAAGGGTACAATACAGTTTCACGGATGTTGCGGGCTGAATGGCTTCGTAGAAACACATTACCGTTCCACGGCAAGTAGCGCTGGGTGGAGATGACCACCCTCGATCGTCGTAACTGGCCACGCCAGCAGTACGCGGCAAGTCGCAAGTTAGAAGTGCCTCAGATGGTCTCCAGGACACCAGTCAGCTCAGCACACATGGACCCCAAGTCACCAGTGACTTGTCTGGGCTCCGGAATGGAATGATCCTGGCTGGCCTCCCAACTGGAGGAAAGTCAGGAAGGAAGTGTCTCGTCTTTTTCTGCCGCCACGGAGGTAAACTCTGACTCCGCCTCTTGTGGCTCGAAGACGACATAGAACATAAAATTCCCCGAATCTTAGTACTATGTCCCCTGTGATTGGCTGACCATCTGACGTCATGTGAATCTGTAGTTTCTCTTCGCCACGTTAAGTTTCGGCAATTTTCGCGAGCCGATGCCTCCTTCGGGAGGAAGGAATTCTGTTTACGGCCGCCTGCCCGACAGAAATCCCTAATCCTCTTAACATTCTGCCCAAAAGGCGCCAGCCCGTCTGCCGTTCAGTGAAGCGTAAACTCCTTGCGACTTATCCTTTCAATGTGCATCTTTCGAACATACAGACATCCCAAGAAATGGAAAAATATTCTATTCCTTTACTTAATACACAATAAAAAGTGATATGTAACGGGGAGCTTAGCGAATCGTTACATAATGCCCCACTTTTAATGAAAATTATTATGACATAATAATTTTATTTTTAGTTTTGTGATTCTACTTTAGTTGATACCAAAACATAATCACTTTGCACTTTAACAATTACCACAGTTTGTTAAATGAGATCCCAAAATCACCGCGATTCTCGATTTGTGAATTGAATTTTAATGGGCTTTCTTACATCTTTTGGCCGTCTTAGAATTCCTTTATCCATTGCAACACATGAATTCAGATAGCCATCCCTCATACAAACATATATTAAAAACAATAATACCATATACATGAGAATATAAATTACACATAGACCTATTTACATAAAGGCTTAAAATTAAAAAAAACTTCTATGAAACCCTAATATCTACAACATACGCAGAACATTGTCAGAGAACTGAAGCAAGTTTGTGATTTACACAAAATGTTAGGAAGCTAATTGATCATATTTTAATAAAAATATTTTATTTTATTTTAAAAACTAATTTTTCCCTTCAGGATTTTATAGTCAAAAATGCATAGTAACTAGGAATGTAGAAATATGCCAAATCATATGTTATTGTACACCAGCCGCCGGCAATTGCGGCTCTCTGCCTCTGTCCGCTAATGGGTCGTCTACCAGAGATAAGGATCTGGGTCTACCTTCCTGGGAGTAGCGGTTTCTTGTGTACCTGGTACATCTGTTGTTACTCATACACCTTAGGCGGCGTGGTAAACCTTAAGATTACGGGAATTACGTAAAGCCATCTTTTTAAATTGTGTCCGTTAATGCGAGATAGTCAGAATGACTTAGAAGTCTCACGCGAATTCACATAAAGTTAAGAAATGTTGGAGGAACATCTAGTTTTCGAATGCAGAATTTATTCTAACCAGCTCTTTCTTCTATAACTGAAAGGTTTCGCATTGGTGCTTTCTTCCTTTCTCAGCATTTAGCATCACCTACACTTTATTAATTTTTAATTCAACTTAATAGAAGCTACATTACATACAGTACAATATTTTTAGGATTCCATAATCGGCAACATTAAGTTTCAGCTATTTCATCGCCGCATTTGCACGCTAGATAATCATGATTAGAAATGATCATTCAGTGACTTTTGAGGCGACCATGTATCTTCTTTTTGAAACCTATTCTGTTTCCTAAATACACAGCTTTGCCGTATTCGACAGAATTTTGCAGGACATGAAAGCTTTCGCATGCAGTAGCCACGGAGCATAGATCCTCGGTCCCGCTACCTGTTGGGTTTCTTGGAAATTCCATTGTGTTCCGCCGCAAACGTTTGCTAATGGAAACAGCTGATAGTAGCGACCTTCCTGACCGGCTATTTAAACTGTTATTCATGGCTCCGATCTGGTTAGCCTGCAAGTTTACTGAACTCAGAGACGAGCCACAATTTAACTCTATAAAATTATTCTCAGCAAAATATTTTAAACCTCGCGTTTGCGAGTGGTATTTTTCTGATGCGAAGGAACGAAAAACCTTTGTAGCACTTCTTGTTAATTCACAGATGGAAAAATCCCACGGAATGCTTATTGCCTGTGAATTTTGAGAGTAATCTCGCTTTCTCCTGAGCATTGAAACATCAACGGACACTCTTCTTGCCTTAATGAAAGACATGTACTGATGATCCTTCGACTCGTGCCCAACAACTGTTTTACGTTTCACTGACCGCTGTCGCTTTACTTCCGAAACGGTACCATTTAAACAACTGAAATTATTAAGCTCAGAAATCTTCACTTTCAAACTAAAAATTTCTTTCACGAGACGCTGAGTGGAGACTTTGTCAACTGATTCACTGGCAATCTGCAATACGACAAGCTGAGACACTTCCTCAGACTGATCGCAGTGATCACACTCCAATTCTGTTGTGGTTTGCTCGCGAATAATCAACAAGTTGTCGTCACTGTGTAACGATTCGCTAAGCTCCCTGTTACATATCACTTTTATTGTGTATAAAGTAAAGGAATAGAATATTTTTCCATTTCTTGGGATGTCTGTATGTTCGAAAGATGCACATTGAAAGGATAAGAGGCAAGGATTTTACGCTTCAGTGAAGGGCAGACGGGCTGGCGCCTTTTGGGCAGAATGTTAAGAGGATTAGGGATTTCTGTCGGGCAGGCGGCCGTAAACAGAATTCCTTCCTCCCGAAGGAGGCATCGGCTCGCGAAGATTGCCGAAACTTAACGTGGCGAAGAGAAACTACATATTCACATGACGTCAGATGGTCAGCCAATCATAGGGGACATAGTACTAAGATTCGGGGAATTTTATGTTCTATGTCGTCTTCGAGCCACAAGAGGCGTAGTCAGAGTTTACCTCCGTGGCGGCAGAAAAAGACGAGACACTTCCTTCCTGACTTTCCTCCAGTTGGGAGGCCAGCCAGGATCATTCCATTTCGGAGCCCAGACAAGTCACTGGTGACTTGGGGTCCATGTGTGCTGAGCTGACTGGTGTCCTGGACACCATCTGAGGCACTTCTAACTTGCGACTTGCCGCGTACTGCTGGCGTGGCCAGTTACGACGATCGAGGGTGGTCATCTCCGCCCAGCGCTACCTGCCGTGGAACGGTAATGTGTTTCTACGAAGCCATTCAGCCCGCAACATCCGTGAAACTGTATTGTACCCTTAATCACATCTGAGATAAAGATCCTTGCTCTGATCTGATAAACCACTGAGCTAGACTGTGTAACTGTCGAATGCAGGTTAATCATTCGTGGCGTCCCAACCTATTAAAATTCATTATTGTTTGCCATCATCATAACTGGTAACATACTTTGTATTAGAATAATTGTGAGATTTTTAAAGTACAACTATACTTGTTTGCTTGCATTTTAAAGGGCTCATTGTACGTCTGAGCGTTGCTTAGAAAATTGCACAACCTCTTGTTTAATAACGTAATGGTAAATACGCTCAGATTTGTAGATGCCATTGTAAAAATCTTTATTAAAATGTCTTTTTGTGACAGTTTTCAAATCACAGAATCATCCAATTCTCATTTGAATAATTTACCTTTTGATATTCATTTATAGTATCCTGTATAGCGTAAAAATATTAAGAATTAATTAATAATTCTCCCTCCCCCCCTGGCGATACGCTACAAGTTGAAAAGGGTGTGATACAAGGTTGTACCGAGTGTGGTGGCGTAACGGCTAGCGTTCAGGCCTCGCATTGGGGAGGACGGCGGTTCGAATCCCTGTCCGGGCATTGCTAAGTCCCTACTGCTAATTTTGAATTCTAATCAGCAGTAAGTTGATATCCCGCTACTTGCAACATATGGCCCTACTGTTGGTTTTAGCGGTAGCGATATCTCTTAGCGTGTTATTACTACTAGCCAACAAACCACTTTACAAGTTATACATTTTAGCGCAACGGGTATTATCGTCAAATAATTCAATCATTACACTCATTCATTTGCCAAACTTTGTTTTATACTTCAACCACTCGCTACTACAATACACTGCCAAAACACTTCTATCCATACATTCTTTCTTAGTCCCCCCTCGCCATCTTGACAACTACACTCCCACTCCACCAACAGAAACAGTTGTATCAACCACAAACAATTAAATTACTAAACAAACTTAAAATTACCTCAAATGTCTAAACAAACTACTTATGCTGTGAAGTGTGTTTAACCTATTTTATTTACACTTTATAGCAATGATTTTATGAGTGGGATGTAACAGCATCCAGATTTGGGTTTTCCATGGTTTCCCAAATCACTCCAGGCAAATGCCGGGATGCTTCCCTCAAAATACCATTGCCGAATTCCTTCCCATTACTTGCCCCCCACCCCCCATCCTTTCCCGTTTCTAAAGACCTCGCTGTTAGAGAGATGTTAAGCAGATAAAAAAAAAACAAGGTTGTAGTCTATCCCCATTAATATTCAACTTGTATCTATAAGAAGCAATAAAGGAAGTGAATGAAATATTTTTTTGTGGCATGAATGTTCAAGGAGAGAAAAGCAATATGCTGATGACATTGTCTTGTTAACAAAATAGGTTGATGACTGTCACGAAGAAAATACGGAGGGATGATTTTGGAATAAATATAAGCCGAAGCAAGACAAAAGAGATGAAATGTAGCAGAAATGATACCAGTAATAGTAGATTAAATATAAAAATAGGGCCGGATGCGATAGGAGAACTTAGTGATTTTTTTCTACGTAGGAAGTAAAATTACAACCGATGGCCGAAGCAGGAATGATGTTAAAACAGAACAGCACTAGCAAATGAGCTTTCATGAAAAAGAGAACATATTAACCTCAGGCCCAGAAAGAACTTTTCAAAACTCTATGTGTGGAGCACAGAATTTTATGGCAGTGATACATGGACTTTAGGTATACCAGAGAAAAAGAAAAGTGTTTGAAATGTGGTGTTATAGAAGGACGCTAAAAATTAAGTGGTCAGATAATGTACGAAACGAACGATTTTTGAAAATGATGGGCGAGAAAAAATGTTTTGTAGAAGAGTCTTACAGAAAGAAGAGACAGAAAGGTAGGTCATGTTTTGAGACATCCGGGAATTGGTTAACTTGTTAGTGGGGAAAACAATCGAAGGCAAGAACTGTAGAGGAAGACAGAGATTAAAATATATGAAGCAGATAACTGAGAACGTGAATTGCAGAGGGTATGTTGAGATGAAAAGTTTAGCACAAAGGGATGGGAAATGCATCTAGGGATAAAACGATACGAGTAAATACAAGTAACTTACTCGATACATTCCTTTCGACACCAACTACTTTTTCCATCGATACTTTAAAAATAAGTATCAAGTAGGTATCGGTCAAAAGTACTAGTATCGATGTGTATACCAAAGTAACTGTTGCAGACAATGGCGCTAATATGGTTGCCGCGAAAAAAAAAAACCTCTTGGGGAATCGAAACATTTACCGTGCTTTGCACATACTGTTAATCTGATAGTAGATTCCTCTTCTAAAAGTGTTATACCTGCAATTATGAGCATTATAAATAAAGTTAGAGAAATTGTTAAATGGGTCAAGAACAGTGTTATACAATCAAAACAAATTAAGAAAAATACAGATCGATAATGGAGTTCCTGAGGGATGTACTAAAAAATTTATTCTTGACGTTGAGACACGTTGGAATTCACTATATTACATGACTGATAGATTTTTAGATATGTCGAAAATTGCTGCGCAGCTTTTACTCGATGCTATAGATAGTCTTGAATTGGTGAATGGACAAGAAATTGAAATAGTGAAACAGGTAGTCTCCTTGTTACAACCATTCGAATTTGTCACAGGAGAATCTTCAGGCCAGAATTATGTTACCTTATGAAAAGTCATGACCCATGATTAATTTTCTGACGTCGCAGCTAACAAAATTTTCATCATCAGTAGAATGTGTCACTTAGTTGCAAACAAACCTACTCGCTGAATGTAAAAAAAGATTTGGTCTCATTGAATTTAACACCCTTGCAGTTTTGGGAACACTTTTAGACCCACGTTTCAAAAACCTCCATATTCAAGATGCAAGTGCATCTGGGAGGGCGATACAAAAATTAAATAATATTATTAAAGAAGCTTCGACAATGTTAACCAGGGGATCTGAAGAAGAAGCAACCCACGAAGATTTTGAATTTTGGTTACACCACAAAAAACTTGCAGCTTACTCAAAAGTTGATTAAGTTTCAATTTACTTGGCTAATCCAGTCTGCGCTTTAAAAGCTAACCCATTAGAAGAAAGGAATGAATTAAAACCAGTACTTCTATGCTTATACAAACAAGCGCGAATTTATTTAAACATTGTCTGTACCCTGTGAAAGGCTTTCTTTCCAAAGCTGGCGCAACAATGACTACATTCAGAAATCGTCTAACAGGCAAACACTTTGAAAAACAAATATTTTTGGGGAGCACTACAAAATCCGAGTTTTTTTTATAAAACTAGTTTTATTTTGTCCTAGTCGGTGTTAGTCCTGTAACGATCAGTAATGTGAAAATCTATTAAATATCTTTCGTCAAATAAGTATATGTTTCTATTTCAATAAAGACTATAAATACTTATAACATACTGTTTTTTTTTTATTTATTCGAAATTTCACTACGAAAAATCAATCGATACGAGTAAGTATCGATACCTTGCAATGGATACAGAATAAGTATCGATGCATTACGACCGATACTGATCGAGTTAAACTGTCGATACCTCAGTGGTATCATTTTATCCATCTTTATATATAAACATGAATGTATGTTTGTTTGTTCTTCATACAAATCCACAGTTTTCATCCGATCTCGATGAAACTTTGCACACTTATCCTTTCAAACAAGGAGAAAAATAATGTCTACATTTGGTTGAAAAATTATCTGTATAAATAATACATGTTGTCTTATAATTTCGAAATATGACTGAACGGCGATAGACAGATGCGTTGGAGATGGAGGTCTCTGTACTGTTTTTCCGTGTAGTGGTCAGGTAGCTCAGTGGTTAAGGCGCTTGCTTATGAACGTCGTGGTCTCCGATTCAAATCTCCGTTGAGGCTAAGATTTTTAAAAATTGTTTTTCATCGTAGGAGTCAGGCCTGGGCCGTAGGTTATTCGGATTGAATGTTAAACAGTAGATATTAGAAAGTTAGGGGTGCAATGCGGGGCAAATCGTAGGTAGTCTTGCAATGTTATAAGTGTACACTTTTTAACGTTATAATGATCCGTCAGGTGTTTTTCGCAGTCAGTGTGTGAGTGTGAACCACAGTAATATTATTATAAATAAGGAAGGAAGTCTCTGTCTTTTTGTTACGTTTTGACGACTAAATGGCTATATCGTTGTGATGGAATTTTGTAAGGAAATCTGTATGAAGGGCGCAGGATATTTTTTCCAATATGATTAACAGTTGTAGTCACGAAATTTTGAGACCTTATCGAATGGTGACAGAAATATGTCGGAAATTGATTCTCTTCAAGAGACAGGTTCGACGGTAGCTTTCCTGTCATATTATTCCGACTCGATATTGTTTGGGACCAACCCTTCGTTACCAACTACTTTCTATATTTAATTCTGGCAAAAAAAAATTCTTAATCCACGCGTACGAAGACCAGAGTGCAAGCTAGGTATCCACTGAAATTCAATTGAGAAACTAATGACAGAGAAACAACGAAGAGGCTATCTCTTAGGCAGAAATATTCAATAAGTAACTGCGGGAGAGTACTCAACAAGCAATTTATCGATTTACCATTGATAAACAAATTCTTGGCGGAACTTTTACAGTCCCTCGTGCTGATATGATTCCCGTGTCAGTGAGTGTTGTATAACAACACACACGCAGCAGAACTCCGGTGTTTTCGTTCCCTCGAGTTTTTAGTCTCGGTGGACTGTAGCTCTCGCTGCAGCCTCCCCCCCCCCCCCCACCACCTCTCTTGCCCTTTTTTTCTGTCAGCCTGCAGTATCGACATCGGAACTCAGGTTGAGTGGAAAGGGGTGGGGGTGGAATGGAGACAACAGACAGACATGCTGGCACACGGGGTTGCACAGTGGGACACGGCGGTTGTCAGGTTTTTCGATTCAATTTTAGCCAAACGAATTATTTCAGTATTGTATAAGAACTGTTAATTGAATCGAACACTATTATTTAAGTAGTTTACTGTCTACTCGTTGTATTAAACATAAAATATGGAGCACACACTCCACTAGAAATTTATCTACACACCCATTTCCCCCCCTTTGTTGTAGGCCTACTCACCTAATTTTTCCCGCTACGAATTTAAAATTTAAATTCTGTCGGCGTTTTTGATAAATTATTAATCATTTCTCTTAGTAATTGATTCAGTTCCCCGACCCGCTTACCTACGACAGAAAATTTTCTCACAGATTTATGCCTGAAATTGAAGAGGTACCAGCTTGTGGTCATGGCCATTTCTTCCATTTATCACTCTTAATTGGTCAGCAATATCTTTGTCGTCTCATAACCTATTGTCTCTTTAATCAATTAAGTTTGTGTAAAACAAAGGAAAAGTTCATTCCTTGCAATCAAGTGAGATTGGTGCATATCTGAGTAATATTTGGTTCTGTATGACACACAATTTTACAAATTTTTTTTAGTGAGTGAGTCAAATTTTTTTTGATGGCCTACATATCATATTTATTAAAGGGTGTGTTATATCGTTGCTGCTACCACAAGGGAGTCTGTTTTCGACGAATTGATATATATATATATATATTAAATGAATGTCACTAGTATGATCTGTCTTTATTATTCAATCAAAGGTTACCCATTGTTTCCGCCATTATTTGGCGCTCTGAAACTTATGGCTTCGCCTTTGTTTAACTAGAGAATTTTCTCTGTGTCTTGTAAAATGAAACTATTATAGTAACCGGCAGATTCACTGGGATTATTGTTAACAGGAAGTGACAGTAACTTTGTAGTATTTTTTTGTTTTTGTTTTTTGTGGGTGATCTTCCGTATAGAGTCGAGTCTGATTTCTATTTTATAAAAGTTTCATTGATAAACGAAATACTAGAACGCTTTTTAAGCTTTCTCATTTGAATTTACCTAATTATCACTAATGTGAAAGTAATGCTCGGTAGTGGCGACCGTCTCAGTTCGCAATTTTCAAGCTTATAAAACCTCAGTCGATATATATATATATATATAACCAGTGTGAGTCGCCGGACACCATAGTGTGTTGCACCCACTCAACCTCAAGAACAGGTCCTCCTTAACTAAAGCAGTGATTCGCAGCCGATGTGTCGACACAAGTTATAATAATTCCGTGTGGTCGTAATGCGCTGGTGACAAGTTTTCTATTGACTGCGCATTCCGGCCCTGTCGTAGCCACCTTAAACAAACCCGGAAATCCTACCGCGTACAGGGGACCTACAGTTTAAGGTGGAGTCCGAACCACGGATGCATTCTAGTGTACTTCACATTACAAAGCTAGTTGTGCCAAAGGTGAAAGTCGGATTAAGGGCACACGAAAATCCCCGCCGACACAGGGATACGAACAGTGGAGTCATCGGACCGCTCGACACGAGGTGAAAGGTGTCCTCTGAAGATTTTACCTATTGTAAAGAATTAACTGTCCAGTTTGTTGCTATTTACAGGGTGTTTAAAAATGACCAGTTTATTTGAAAAATCAATAAAAACTAAACGGGCAGCGATAGAAATACACCGTTTGTTGCAATGTGCTTGGGACAATAGTAAATTTTCAGGCAGACAAACTTTCGAAATTAGTAACAATTTTCAACAACAGATGGCGCTGCAGTCTGGAAAAATCTAAAGTACGATATTTTCCATCATTTTTTCACAGCAAACTTGCAATCTGAGAACAGCACACGCTTACAGCAGAAAGACGACTTACAGAATGGCGAACTCACAGACTGCGTTTACTTCTATATTTTTCAAATCGCCTGCAGCGCCATCTGTTGTTTAAAATTGTAACTAATTTTGAAAGTTTGACTGCCTGTAAATTTACTGTTGTCCCAAGCATATTGCAACAAACGGTGTATTTCTATGGCTGCCCGTTTAGTTTTTATTGGTTTTTCAAATATATCGATCATTTTTGAAACACCCGGTATTTTATTCCAGTTTCTGTGTTTCGTGTACCTCTTATTGGTAACTATCGTCATATTCTTCTTCTTTTTCCATTGTACCCAAATAAAGAACGCGACTGGACTTATTTAGCTGATTTGTTTTTCTTTTTTCCCAAAATCTCCTTATCCCTTAGCTGAGCTCTTTCCTGCGTTCCGGAGTGAGGTCTTCCTTCTTCTATTCTATTTGTTGGCAGATTGGTTGTTACTGACCAAGCTACTAAATCTGTATCTGTAATGTGTGATACCATCTTCGGTTCCAATTTCCTGGATTTCCTTCTCGGTTTCAACTAGCCAACTGTCTTTCATTTTTTTATTGGAATGGCCATGTTGAGAATTATTTTGGTTTTTCTGTTGTTCTTCACTCTGATAAAATGACCGTAAAATTTAATTCTTTTCCCCAATGTGTATGAAATTTTTTCAGAATGCTCATATAGTTCATGTGATTTTCTTTACATCAAAATTCTTCATATATAAACTGGGCCAACGATTTTCCTTAAAATTTTCCTTTCTTGCTTTTCAATATCTTTAATTAATTAGTGATCTACCCAAAAATAATAAAAGTTTTCGATGCGTATAATGCCTCCGCTTTAATTACTGTGTTATAGTGTCTTAACTTGGCATTTCGGGATATTGACTTTTTGTTGAATCTGTTCCACTTGATTCTGTAAGCTTGTACTAATTTAATTATTCTCTCCTTATTTGCTTCACGATTCAGTCCTGCAGATTGAATAATTTCTCCTAGATATATGAATTTGGTTTCTTGAGAGATGTAGGCAAACCCCGTTTTTATAGGTTGTCCATCAAGGTATTGCGAGGATCCTTCCATATAGTGGGTTTTGGAATACGAGATCTGGGGACCAGTTTTCGCTGAAATTTCGTGGAGATTTTCAAGAGAGGATATTGTCTCTTGCCTGATGTTGGAGAGAATTGCTAGACCATTTGCAAAGGCCGAACAACACAGGTGAAGTTTATTCCTGAGTAGTCAGCCAATGGTTATTCCTTTTACTTCTTTCTCCCAGGTTTAGATTACTTTGTTCAGAACAAGATTCAACAAAAGGGATGATAATCCATATCCATGTCGAATTCCTGTCCTGATACCAAAAAGTTCAGATACTTTGCCCAAAGAACCTAACTTTCGAGATAGTATACGTTAATGTCTGTTTGATTAATTCTAATCATTGCATTATAAGAAATTAAATGTTAATTTTTTTACTGACAGAGTTCTTAATTTTAGTTTATTTAATTCGTTTTTTAAATATTTTTATTTCTCTCTTCTGCTGTTACGCTTTGTGGCTCTGGTAATTTGCCTCATGTTTTGGTCCCCTTACAAAACTACTGGGATTTGCAAAACTTTTAAAATCTTTTATTATTTTATTACTTTGTCTTGCTAAGTGTACCATTTTGTTGTTGTCAGTGCTTCTCTAACTGCATTATCTTCTTCCTTTACCGTTTCACCGACCTATTGTTGACATTCTATTAAAAGAAATCGGCACTATACGTGTCTGACTTCTGTGTAGAGTAAAAATCCCACTTCTTACAATTATTTCAGTTCCTTCACAGTTGAGATCCAAACTGGTTCGAAAATTGTGTTGGTCAGTAGTTAGTCTTGGTATTTTCTGTTACAACTAATAGACCGTTTGACAAGATGGACAAATTATTTGGCCGGAGTGTTTTTTCTTGGAGCGCTACTGGTGAAAGCGCTAAGCCAGAAAAAATGAAACAAAAGCTGGTGTACCAGCGGTATAGAGATAATTACGTCTCGTATGGCTTTATTTTTGGTGTGGTGAAAAAACGTGTTCAATTCCCGAATGTATCCTTTGTAGCATATTTCGGAGGAAAAGTGGATTTTGCCGTGACGTGCCGAGTTGTGTTAGTGATAATTTTTAGTGTGTCGTGAGAAAAAGATTGTCAATCACTGATCTTTGTAACATTAAGTAATTAAAAATAACATAAACAGATTAAAAAAAGTCTGCTCATGTTCTGTCATTGCGTCAACAGATCCACAGTTAAGTATGCAAGTAATTTTTTTCTATGGCTTTACGTCTCGTTGACTTCGAGTTAATTAGAGGCGGGAAATGACTTGGGGAAAGGATGGGAAGGAATTCGTCCATGGCCTTCTGAAGGAATCAACCAGTGATTCAGCTGGAGTGATTTGGGTAAACCATGGAAAACCTAAAGGTGGATGCCCGGACGGGGATTCGAACACACGTCCTCCTGAATATACCAGTAAAGTCACTATAATATATTACCTCTACATACCTGAAGACTTATTCACTATCCATCAATCTGCTATTACACACAGCACTGATTAATACAATCGGAAATTGGTAATAGCTATCGACAATAATAAAAGGCCAGCTTGCTCATCTTGTCTGTCACGCGGTTGGCATTCGTTGGCGGGCTAATAACGGTCAGAGACGATTTCTCTCTTTATTCACAGATAACGCTGTTATAACAACCTATGAATGAAGGTTGCCTCTTTGTTTTTCAGCAACGGTTCAGTATGTTTTAAGTAGAAAACCGACCACAAAGAAAAGTACATATCTCGTATAAATTGTGGTCATCGTTCAATAAGTCCCGGGACTCACTCACAGATGACGTTACTAATATCAACTAGACTTCCTGTTTCGAAAGAACTAACCTTCAAATGGGGTGTAAGGGTTTGGGAGAGGCTATATTAGCCTTTTCCAACCAAATGTCAACCTCTCCTTCACGTGGTGCACCCTGTTTGCATGGACGAGGCTCTGGCGACTGAAAGATTCCCGGTATAAGGAATCACCCACTGCTTGCCAACGGCCTCTGAAAGGAGGGAGGAAGAGCGGGGAGCGGTTCAGGGCACCCTCTTGCCCTTGGGGTTGGAAACGGCCCCTAAAGGCGGATGAATCAGAAATGATCAACGGCATGGGGATGCAGAAGGCAACGGGAAACCACTGCATTAAAGACCCAAAGGGTATCCCGAGGACATGTAATCCTCTCAAATTACATATATCATGATGGCTTCTTCCTGGGTAAAATATTCCGAAGGTAAAATAGTCCCCCAATCTCCGGGTGGGGACTGCTCAGGGAGGAGTCATCAGAATGGATAGAAACATTCTACGAGTCGGAGCGTGGAATGTTAAAAGTCTGAATAGGGCAGGTAGGTTAGAAAACTTAGAAAGGGAGATGGAACAACTTAAGTTAGATGTTGTTGGGATTAGTGAGATTAAATGGAAGGATGCACAGGATTTCTGGTCTGGGGAACACAGGATAATTAGCACACAAGCTGTCAATGGAGTCACTGGTGTAGGATTTGTAATGAACAAGAAAGTAGGGAAACGGGTGAGTTATTATGAACAATTTAGTGACAGGATTATTTTGATGAGGTTAGAAACTAAGCCCGTCCCAACCACATTAGTACAAGTGTATATGCAAACGTCACAGGAAGATGATGAAGAAATAGAAAAAATATATACAGAAATTGAAGAATTAATCCAATATGTGAAGGGGGAGGAAAATCTAATAATCATGGGTGATTGGAATGCAATAGTGGGAGAAGGAAAAGAGGGGAATACTGAAGGAAGTTTTGGTCTAGGAGAAAGAAATGAGCGAGGAAGCAGGTTGCTAGAATTTTGTGAAAGATATAAGCTAGTAGTGGCAAACACACTGTTTAAGAACCATGCAAGAAGAATATACACCAGGAAACGTCATGGGGATACAGGCAGATATCAGCTAGATTATATCATGGTCAAACAGAGATTCAGGAATCAAGTTCTAGACTGTAAAGCGTACCCAGCAGCAGACACAGACTCTGACCATAATTTGATAATAATGGAGTGCAGGGTGAAATTTAAGTGAATAAGGAAGCAGCATAAGCAGAACAGACTGGAAGTGAATAAACTGAAACAATCTAGCACGAGAGAAAAATTTGCAGAAATGGTAGACTTGGGTCTAAGAAATAACTCTGAAAGGAGTTCAACCGAGGCCGAATGGAATGCATTAAAGACCGAAATAATGAAAGCTGGTAAAGAAACATTAGGCTTTATGGAACAAGCTGCCCGAAAAACTTGGATAACAGAAGAAATTTTGTAGCTGATGGAGGTATGAAATATTTCACAGGCGTTACTGGGCGTTTGAAAACTGAGTTCTGGTGTAAAACTGATGTGACGTAAACTATGTTCCGTTGCCGTTCATAGGTAGGAGCGATGAGCAGTGGCGTGGCACAACGGCAAATTACCACTGCGTTGCCTCTGCTCCGCGCTAAGGTGGCAGCATCACCCCTGGATCCGTACGCGGAGAAGGGGCGGGAAGGCGGTTGAACATACACCGGCAGTCAGGAGCTTGTCACCAGGCGTTGGCGATCTCCATACCCCGTCCAGCAGGTTCCAGTCCAAAGCCAAAGACCGAATGTCTCTCCCGACGTCAGCCCTTTCATCAGTCACCATTCTCTGCAATTTCTTCAAAAAGGCAGTGTTTTATGGGAGTTGTTACCCTAGGATATTTTCTCTTATTTGCAACGTTGTTCAATTCTTCTGAGTTGGTTTGTGTTTGTGTTGGTGCATTAGTTTATTAAACTCAATGGTCTTTTATGTCGGTCTGCTGAAATGTCATACTGGCCGATATTTTTGAACATTTGATTTTTTTGACTTCTGGGAGCTTTTATAGAATGATTTTGCCAGCAGCCTGAATCTATCCAGGAGCATAGGCAGTCCAGTAGCCTCGTGTAGGGCATCGGTCGGGAATTGACACGGCAAGTGTAGAGCTCTCTTCAATGCCCGGTTTTGAATGACTTGTAGCTTTTGTATTTCATGATTTGCGGTGTATGCCCATACGGGACACGCATATTCAATAATTGCCTTTCATTAAAACTTTCTGCGCTTTCAAAGGGTTTGCAAAATAGGTGTTTTCCCGATAATTCCTCTGAGACTCCTGAATTCTGTCGTCCGGAGGACCTTCCTGGAACCAGGCTACGTGTCCCTGTGGTCAACGACCCGTCCCGTCCGTGGCGTTTCTGCATGTGCGAATAACCCGCAGATATTCCTTATGAAGTATTTGCTAGCCATGTAAAACCACAGAACATATTTAGTTGAAATCTACATACTAAATATCAAGAGGATTTTGCAATGGAAGAAAGTGTATTTAAAATATGTACAGTACTACATCATTACAATATCATTGTTATGAGCGTAATTTAGTAAAACTTTTATTAACTTAAGCAACTGTGAAGAAATAAATTACGATTACACTGCGCTCAACCCGTTATTTTTTGACAGTCCTATAAGCTAATATTAAATAATCAGCAAGATTTATCTTGGTGTATTTTTTGTCCAAAAATTAATACAGTGCCTGTGTTTTCCGTAACGATAACGTCAGAATAGAAGTGAGATATAATAAACTGTCCAAGGTATGTTATTTAACTTGTTCACATGACGTTTACCCATTGCAAACTGTTTGATCACGACTTGATGTGTTCCAGGAATTGTAGTGCCGCGTGGAGGGATCACAGCGTTATGAGCGAAAAACAAATAAATGCTAACGTTTATGTGTAAAAGAAATATATGAAGTATTGGAGCTAATGCTCGGCGATGCTGAATGGCGCTGTATAGCCGGATGTTTCTGTCGATATCAAATTCTGCAGCCGGAGGCAATGCAAATTTTTTATCCTATTTTGCCGTCGTGTGTGTTCTCTAGAGTCGTGTAAACACTGTCTAGGCTGGCTCGCTTTATAGCTGCCAGCGCTATCTATGCCGACAAGTGCCGAAAATACAGTGCAGAGGTCTAAACCTGGACGTAAGCTCGAGCCTGATAGTGGGATCAGTCTGTTATTTACGTGCAGTGTGGGGACGAAGCCACTCTGGTTTTCACTCGGTACAATCGTGACAACAAAGAACTGCATCGCAGTATTAAAATGGCTGAATAACTGGCTTTACCGAAGAATGTAACAATTGAAAAATTAAAAGGTGGAAAATAAAAGGAGAAATTATTAGAATACTGGAATTGAGAAAGATGTCAACAAAACCGGTGCAATAAAACCCCGAGAAGCATAACAATACAATTGCGTGGAATACTCACAGTAAGAAATTATTTTCCACCAAAATCAGAATTCATCACTACTACACCGTCGTTCTTCCAGGACCATTGCATGCGACGGAGACATCGTCATTAACTGTTAGTGTTAAAGTAATCGAAAAAATAGAAGTACAAATACTGAAAAAAAAATTTCGGTCACAAGAACCAAGACGGCATCTGGATCCGCAAAAGCTCAGAAGAATTGTATTCACCGACCGAACGATTCACCTCACTCGCACGGCAAAGACGCATGAACTTCTACGGACATGTAGCATGAACGGATGACTCACGACTGACAAAGAAAATCTTCCACACCATCAATGGACCTCGACAAACGAAACCACGCTGGCTTGTAGAAATCCAGAAGGACCTCGCAGAAGTCAAACTAGACCTACTGACATCTGCGCGCAGTATACACATACACAATTAATCACTATACATAAATTTGCACCTAAGATCCCAACAGCAAGAAATCTAAACTCTGAAATGCATGGGCACAAAGCAGACCTCAAACCGAGAGCGAAAGGATGAGGTTTTTGGAAGATAAGAAGAACAGCAAGAAGAATAAGAAGGACAACACAAATTAATCGTTCTTTACTGGGCTAAACAATAAAATAAATGAAATGATAAAAGGTGGAGAGTATGTCTCTTCTTCTTGTTGTTGTTATTTTCTTCGTATACGCGTTTACTTTATGAAAATTCGGATACTTAAAGACCAGTCACTACTTTATGTTAGTAAAAATCTAAACATTTCAAATACGTTCTCTGTGAAGGAAAAAACATGTGTTAATATATATGTTAGAACCATGGGTACTAATATGACAGATGTGTATTACCCTCCTCATCAATTTCTCATCAATTTCACATCCTTAATTCTTACACATATTTAACTATGTATTTTGTATATCTATAAATTTGACTCCAAGTCAAATTAACCTGAAGTAAACTAATATTCTCCTCCAAAAATAAAACGGAAACTTGAATTTCTCAAATACGGGAGAAGGAATGTCACCAGCAACAAGACTATCGAAGTTAAACGCTATATGGATTATTCGTCCACTAACGACGACGATGAGAAAGACAATCTTCTTACTAGGTGGAAATATAGAGCAGAAAAGTACCCTCAGGTGTTTAAAATTGCTAGAGTCCAAACGCTGCAAGCAAGCGAAATTTTTGCAGAGCTGGTTTAATCATTTCATGAAAGCTGAAAAATCTTTCGACAGAAGATATTAATTAAATTTTCGTTATTTACAGTCACACATGAGAGTGATGTCAGTTATTTCATTACAGCGTGTTCAACGTTGTTCATCAAAATAAATTTTTACATGACGTAGTATATGTTTGAAATCTTGATGTAAATCATACTGCACTAAATATGGCTATATCAGTAAAGAATCGTCCATAAACAACGTAGTTCCATTTTGGAATCCTGTGAACCCCCCCCCCCCCCCCCCCACTCCACGCAGCGCGACGTGGATTTTGCCTTTACTCCCCCCCCCCCTTTCTACGTAGCACGTAGCTTTGTTCCCCTTTGATTCCAGAAGACATTTTGTCCTGTTTTTTCTTGTCAGACTGTTGTAAATTACATACGGAGATAATTAAATGAAGGTAATAAATATTCACATGCTGTTGTGTGTTCTGTGCAACATTTTGATTGTGAAAAATAATATGAACGGAAAGCTACGTGGTCTGGCTCGGAATCCCCCTTCCCCCCACGTTGCGCAGCGTAGCCTTCCAGCCAACCCCTCCCCCCATATACCAAGCCACATAGTTTATGCACGCTTCCTAACTGTACATAACTTACTTATGTTGCGGTTCTCATAACATTGTGTTCTGATCTCGCGGCCTGTAACACTTTAATTACATATGTTTAACAAACACATGGGCGTTACACATTATATCAGAATATTGATAAAAGTCACAGGTATACTGTAGTTTCTAGAGTGCCCCAGCCGTACAATCTTGTCCCGTTTTCTATGATCTCTACCCTTGTTGATGTATTGCCAAGCCTTCGTAGGTCCACCGAGAATTCGTTTCTCCACGGACCCATCGTCTGACCAGCGAGTCTGGGGAAGCTGCAGTGGTCACAGCTCGCACTGGTAGAGAAGACTGGTCATAGGAATAACCGAGCGACTTTGAGTATACGGCAATTTGCACAATACTTGTGCTCTTCGTAGTGGGGTATGAAATTTTCGCCTTTCTTTAATAGTTTTTGCTGTAAACCAATTAAAACTGGAACGTTATGACACGAAATCTTCACAGGTTTGCCGCCGGATGATATTTTCAAAGCACAAGCTTTCGGCGGCTTGCACTGCCGCCATCATCAGGTCCATTGTTCTTAAGAGAACAAATATCATCCGGCGGCAAACCTGTGAAGATTTCGTGTCAAATATACCCCGGGAAAGCCTTGTTTCTCATATGGAACATTATGGTTTCTAACGCAAAAGGGACCGTGTCCGGCAACACAGATTTTGGTTTTTCATTCAACTCTAAAGCTGAATTTCGGGATGGTTCCTTTAAAAGCCCAAGACTGAATTCCTTCCCATTCAATTCACCCCCTCCCTTTTTCACTTAATATCTCCCGGCTTCAATGGCTTCGACAATCGTAAATTCAAATTATAAAAATTATCATCTGAACAGATACAATGTTTTCGGTACATTTTGTTGCAATTTTGTAACAACGGTGGCTGGTATGATATGACGTTACCTTCCATCGAACACCCGTCCGGGCTATGCAGGTTTGGGGTTTTCGACAATTTCCCCAAACCTCTCCAGGCTAATGCCGGGATGCTTCCTTCAAATGGCCATGGCCTAATTCCTTCGCGTTCCATGTCCCCATTCCTTTCCATCTCTATCTACCTCGACGCCGACGAGGCGTAAAGACATAAGAAAGAAAAAAATCATTTCAGAACCATAAAATTATACAGATATATTACGAAGATATAAGTATCCCACTATACTCGTTTGCTCGCGCCTGATAATCGTGTTTTTCTTTCGGTTCCTGTGCACAGTGAGCTCTCGCGACCTATAATTCAGTCTACTTTATTTAAGACGAATTGCCCCCTGCGGCTCCAGGAGAACCGTGTGTTGGAGGGTCACACGTCAGCAGCTCCTCAGCGTCGGAGTTTCTCTGCTGGAACAGACAGACGCGCCGGATACGGCTTCAAATGAAATAAAGCGGGCGGGAAGGCGGCAGCAGTGTTCGGGGAGCCCTGCAATTTCCGCACGCGCCCACCAGGGCGCCGGGTTTCAATCACAGTCGGAGCTGGCAGTGTTTATTTGCAGTGTTTCAGTGCCCCCGCTCCAGAGGAATTGGCACGCCTCAGTCAGGAGAACGGCTCCAGCACCTCGCCTCCAGACGAGTGGAGCTGTCACTGCCCGGCCTATCAGCTGCCAGGAACACGTCAGAGTTCACTGGCAGCTGATACTGTAACACATTGATCTCTACACCTCGAGTGGTTCATATACACTCGTCGGGCGGTTATTAATTTCCCGGACCTCTTGTCCTGTTTGTGATAACTTTACCATCATATCTTGCTGTAAGTGAGAGTTTTTGCATCCATTCATCGGCTGTTCTCAGTGCTTAGGGGGCGTTTATCCGGAATTCCGGACCCCTCCCCAAGATGACGTGGGATTTTGACGGGAAACCCCTGCCCCCCTCCCACCTACCCCTCCCCCTCCCCCACCCACCTCCACCTCCCCACTCCACCACCCCACTCCCCTCCCATTCCCCACTCCCCTCTCCTTCCCCACTCCCATCCCCTTCCCCACTCCCCTCCCTATAATCCCCTCCCCCTACTCCCCTCCACGGCTCCCCCTCTCCCCTCCAAGCCTCCCCCTTCCCCACTCACCTCTTCTCTCCCTGGTAATCGACCTAGTGTTTTTTTTTCTCCCCTGCTTCCGAGAGCGGATATACTTTCCTAAGATCGGATTCCGTGTCGTTTCTATACCTTATACCCCTCCTAAGGCCGACGTCCGTGTCGTTTGTGGGCCTTTTTTATTATTTAGCTCCACAGTCCTTCAAGAATTTCAAGAGGTTACGTGAGATTTCCCTCGGCCTCCCCCCGCCCCCTCCCATTTGGTGATATTTTGTCGCACCCAGCTGTGTTACCTCTCGTAATTAACGGACGCCCCCTTAGGTACTGTACAGGACAACAGAGTACTAAAACTCAAAGAAATTGATGAAAAGTATAACAGTCAACGTCTGCTAGAAGTCTTCTTACGTTAGCTGGTATCCTTTTTCATAAAGTGCGTTGTGCCTGGAGATTGGACCCACCTCGATTGCTCGGTAATATTCGGCAAGTCTCGAGAATGTCCGAAGAATTAGTTACACTGCCTGCCATCCCAGCGCTGCTTGGCTAACCAGGAAATTTAAAGTAAATGACGAATTTGTTTTATTTGCGCTTTTACTATTAAAAGGAAGCGTAAATTTGTGTCAAATAATTGAATTTAAGTTTATTTGTGCTTGAATGCTAGAAGGAATTATAATTGCTGTGCTAGCTGAAATGCAATTGTCTGTTGTGGAAATACCTTCACACAAATAAGAAGAGCAGGAATATATATATTTTTAAAGCGATTCAAGATAAAAAAAAAAAAAGCATTATGAGGTTTAAATTTAAATGTTTCTTTTTATTTATTTATGATGACTGGATGCAGAAATTTGTGTAAGGAGGAGAGTGTACTATGATTTAGTTGTATTATCTGTATCAGTATAACGAGGTCACAACATCATCCAGGATTTTTTTTTTGTCAGATGACCTTATTAAAAGTTCACAAGAAAGTTATCCGAAACACAGGTAAAAGCGAAATATATCAATCAGGTAAATAATTGTTATTCGTTTTTTAAATTATACTTCACTTAGAAACTTTCTGATAACAAAAAAAGTTCCGTTATTTAAAGTTCATTACAATTATTTAAAAACATCTTAACCAATACTCCTGGAATATAATCAGTCATTAAAAATATAAATGAAAAAACATCGGTATTTCGATTTTCCTTAGAAGCTTTTCCAGAACAACTTCCAACTACAGCCATAGATAGGTAAAATATGTCATTTCTTACTGGCGTTTGAACTAGAGCTACACATAAATTACTACTTCAAACCATCTCTCGTTATAAATATTAAAATTTACTTTAACTCTTATGATATCTCTGGAGCCTCGAAGCAAAGACAGTAAATTCCGTGTTCTTCTGTTATGTGTTAGGGGCGTCTAAGTCTAATGTGGGCACTTCCGTTACAATCGTAGACCTACTTCATTTAACCTCAAAGGAAAATTATACTCCACCTTCCTTTCTCTCTTCTCTAGAAAGAGATTCATCAACCCTTTTTTTTTTATTATTTTTTTATCAATATCAATCACTTAGAGTTTTGCTTGAATAGACATTTATTCTGCAGCCTCGCATCCAGTATATTGCAATCAGCTTATGTTTCTTACATTTCTCTTCTTGGCTGCAACCGTTCATGGGTACATGCTGGCACTCAATTTCATACATAAGGGAATGGGAAAATTATATTTCGTAGATAATTCATTAAAAGCTTTTCGAGAATAAATCCGTACTACCACCATGGGTGATATTCGTTGCTTATTTATGAGAGGGTAATAGAAGCTATCACTTTTCGAACTGCAATATTAGTAGAGGTTGTGGTTAACTTTACCAGAATCAAAACTGACTTTGAAATCATTTTTATAAACAAGTTAAACTGGTTACATAAGTGCCATGTTGCTGAAATTATTACGTCATGCGGATCGAAGTAGTTCCATATTTACCGTTGTGAATTGTGCCTGGACCAGGAATAAAACTGATATTACGTGGTATAGCAAATGTATTTGGGATTCCTAATTTATTTTTAATTTAATTGGCTCTGTACTTCTGCGGTCATTAATTCAGTAGAAGTTATTACTGTATTGGTATGTAAACTGCAAAAGAAATATGTAGAATATTACACAATCAAGTTTATGAGCATTATTTAATAAGAATTCCGTATAATTAACCAACTGCAAAGAAATGAATTGCTAGGATATTGCTTTCAACCCGTCATGTTTGACGAGTTTGAAGCTAGTAAGGTAATATCTATTAGTATAATACACAAGATGTAGCGCGATGACGTCATGTCACGCGATGACGTCATGTCACGCGGTGACGTAACTATGACGTCACGCAATGACGTCACGCTTTACGATGATATTTTTGGGAATACGCGTTATTCAACAACATTTCCAAGCATCAGCGAATTAATTAACTAACAGAACACTGAAATAAAAGTATGTATTGCGTTAAAATCGATATATCAATCATTAGATGCTTATATTTACGTAATATTCTTTTGATATATTGAAGTATTCCTTAAATTCTTTGTCCATAGATATTGTAAGATAAAAGCTTTGTATTTCGAGCATCAGTGCTGCTAAATGTTTGGTTAGAGTGTAACTAGCATGGATTAGAATTACAAGTTTCATTTGACGTTAACGCAGAGGGCATGAATAATTTAGTTTATATCAAAATATTTTAAACTGTGTCCTATTATTGAAATTATTAATTCGTTTGAATGGAAATAGTTGCACATTGATCCGGGAACTGTGCAATCCTTCACTACACTTAGAACAATAATACGTGGCATAATGTAAGTTCATAAGGTTGATTTTAATTTCCTTTGCTTTCACTGCCTAATATTACTGAGCCTATGAGTTCAGCAATTGTGCCAACCATTCAAACGTTTTATTACCAGTCTGAATCACAAAAAATAAATGTGCAAAAACCCTTGAAGATTTTTGATCAAAATTATATCGCGATGCATTATTGCCACTAAAACGCGAAACTGTTCATGCATTAATAAGCGTGAGATTGAAGTACTGTTTTTCTGGCGAAAAGTTAACGTGGTTAGGTTGAAATGCAACCTGGACCCTAATGGAAACTGAAACCTTTTGCTACAACGCAAGGCACGAGGAATTACACTAAGCCGTGAATTGTCAGAACACTGAAATAAAAGTATGTATTGAGTTTAAATCGACATAATAAGTATTAGTAGATTTGATTTATTTAATAATAGATTCGTTTTATGTCAAAGTATTCGTAATCCGTAAAGATTTTTGTTTTAGTTAATATCGTGATGCATTATTACCACTAAAATGCGATAAAGCAATGTATCACCAAGCGTGGGATTAAACTATTGTTTCATTTATCGCAAGTTCAGTAGAGGTTAGGTTGAAATACAACCTGGACCAGAATAGCAACGAAAACCTTTTCTTACAGAGCAAAGCACTATGAATTGCACTGAACTATATTTTATAACAATTATATTTATTTAAGTAATTGCTAAGAAATGTAATGCTAGAATGGCATAATAATTAACATTAGCTTTTTTTAATGAACTCAATACTTGGTCTGAAAGAAAGAAGTTCCAAATTGTTCGCGATTTGTGCTACTTAAACCACAATTAAAAATAATATTACGTGACATAGCTTAGGTTTTCAAGATTTATTTTTAGCATCCTTCTTTTTCACTGGGGTCATTATTTCAGGCATTAAAACATGGACCTTCGTCATAGAAAATAAGAAAGTTGTATGAAACTGTGAAGATTTTGGATCAAGTTTGTATCGCATGATGCATGATGACATTGACATGCGATACAGGGAAAATATTAATTCGCGTGTGAATTAAGTTTTGTTTTTCTACCGGCTGTATTGGCGAAGATTGTTGTTAGGCTGAAACGTAACCTGGACCAAATAGACAATGAAACTTTTTGCTACGTCACAAGGGATGAGAAATTACAGAACATTGAGCTTTATTTCATTACAATTCTATTTAGGTAAGCAACTAAGAAGAAATCAGTTAATCCGTTAAACCCGTCATTTTTGACGGGATTTGTGGCTAGTACTCTTATAAAACGCTTATTTGGTCACGTTCTATGACGCCATGACGTCACACTATGACGTCGAGCTATGACATCATACTTTTCGTCTTTTTAGTCCAACTTCGACCAGAGATTTTGTTCTAGGTTATAAATGTTTCTTAATAACATTTCTATTTAGCTAAGAGTCAGTAAATAAATTAACTGCCAGAACCGTGAAAGAAAATTACGTATTCCGTTTAAATCAACAAAATAATTATTAGTTGCTTATATTTATTTAATATTCATTTGATATAAAAGTATTCTTTAAAACCTTTGGCCATAGATATGTAAGACAAAACCTTTAAGTTTCGTTTAGCAATTATTAGATTGTTATTATAACAGGCACTTGACTTTAATGCAGAGGACATGTGTAAATTATTTAAATAATTTATATTGTTTGCATGAGTGTCCTGTTACTTAAACCATTACTTCGTTTGAATTAAAGTTGTTCCACACTTATCGCAATTTATACAAATAAATCTAATATTAACCGGAATGACGTAGATTGTTAAGATATTTTTTAAATTTATTTTGCTTTACTGATGACATGTTTCAGCTGTATATAACTACATTCAACCGTTGTAATATCGATCTGGACCACGGATAACAAGAAAGGTACATGAACGAATCCGTGTTGATTTAGTTCATATCGCGATGCGTTGCTGCCACTAAATTTTGATACATTACTTATATTAATGAGCCTGAGATTAGAGTATTGTTTCTCTAGTGGCAAGTTTAGCGTAGTATGTGGTTAGGTTGAAATGCAACCTGGACCAAGATGGCAAAGGAAAAGTTTTGTTACAGCGCAAGGCACTAGGAATTACATTGTGCTTTATTTCATAACAATTCTATTTATTTAGCAATTGTTAAGAAATGAATTACCAGAAAATATGTATTTCGTTTAAATTGGAATATTAATTATCAGTTGCTTTTTTTTAACTGTAATCATTACTTGGTTTGAATGAAAGAAATTCCAAATTGATCGCGATCTATGAGGCCTAAATCACAATTAAAACTAATGGTACGTGGCATAACGTAAGTTGATAGGATTTATTTTTTGCATCCTTCGTTTTCACTGGAGTCATTATTTTAACCACACTTAAGCTGTGCCATCTGTTCAAACACCGATCGTCATCACAGATAATAAGAAAGAAAGATGTAAGAACACGTGAAGATTTTGGATCAAGTTTACATCACGATGAATGATGACATTGACATGCGATGCAGGGAATATATTAATTCCCGTGTGATTGAAGCTTTGATTTTCTAGCGGCAATGGTTAGGCTGAAATGCAACTTGGATCAAGTTGATAACTGAAACTGTTTGCTACGGCACCAGGGCCGGGATATTACATTGAGCTTTATTTTATAACAATTCTGTTTAGTCAAGCAACTGCAGATAAATAAATTACCAAAACACACCGTTAAACCTGTAATTTTTGTCGAGTTTTGGGGAAAGTTATCATATAATACATCAATAATAAAGAATTAGCACCTACAACGCCTAATACAATCTAAACTGTTTAATGAGGTCAAGAAGGCTTGTTGATTCCTCGAAAAATGACTGTAGCAGAACAGTAATTTAGCATTGGCTCATGGTACTCACCACTAGGTTCCTTGTCAAGATCTGTGTTTTCAGATTACGAAACTCACATTCGCTTCGTGGGAAGCATTACGTGGTTTGTGTGGAGATTGGTGATTTCGATTTCACCTTAAGTTCCCCGTACTATTCACTCGTTAAAAATATTTTGGATTAATATACCTCAGATCTTGAGCGTATAAACAAGACGAGAAGGTCACAAAACTTTTCTTTGCCCTTTCATAGTAAATGTTTGCACTTGTAGATAATTTCTTTTAAATTGTGGTTTATTATTTATTGAAAAATTATTTAAAACTGATACCTTACGTACTGTGTATTTCCATATTATTTCTTTCATTTTGGGTATTTAGTTACACTTGGAAGTGTTGATGGTGGTGGCCGTATAGGTAGCCATAACATTAGGAGCATAACTCGCTATAAACCAATATCAATTTATTACGACAGTCACAAATACATTTTCCACTATATTCATATGTTATATAAAGTACTGAATTATAAATATTAAGTAAATGTATTTATATTCAGGGTCATGCACAGCCCAAAGTGACTGAAAGACGATGTTCACTTGTCATTTGCCAACCGTGCAACTTTAATTATTACGTCATAAAGAATCCGTCTGCTTCTTCCATTTATATGTATAGACCGTGCGTAATGCACTCCCACTTTCTGAAGGATTCCACAGGAACAACGACCTTGACAGTGTCCATCTTTTTGTATGATCCTGGTCATTCCAATCCTAGATATGGTAATATCGTTCTCGCTACCGATCCTGGCAGTATAAAATCTCCAACAGCTGCACCCTAATTTGGTTAAAAACAACAATCTTAACATCCAAAAAGAGGTTACAGTTTGGACACAATTACAAATTGCTGCTATTTTTCCGGTGAGACAATCACATTAGTTTGATACGTATCAGAGACTATAATGAAAGTCACACACACACACACAGTGACATTCCTTACTGGGAAAACCTAAGTCCCAGGTTGAGGGGACGTTTTTGCGCTATAGCGCATCACCTTCCAGTTTATGTAGTTGGTTGTCATTATCAAAACGGTTCGTCTCTATCTGGATTTGTCGCATCCGATGCTTTTGTCATTTTTCTTATATTTTTGTGCATAATTAGTGGTCCAGTAGTTTCTTTAGCCACCTGAGAGTGTTGTCATATATTGGATCCGCACCTAGAGCGGTTATCAGCGGATTAGTAGATTTTTTATTATTGGCGTAAAATTGTCTTTCCGGCTGTTCAAACCTCTCGCGAAGTTTGGGTAGGCCACTTATTTGGTGCAGAATATGGTCCTTGTCTCACGCAGTAGATGATATGCCTGTCTTATGGCCCTGTTTTGTACAACTTGCAGTTGCTGTAGGTTGGAGGCAGCAGTATTCCGCCAGACAAATGCTGCGTACTCCATTATTGGCCTGAATAGCGCAACATAGAGGCGGATTCCCAGCTGCGGCCTCAGTACTGAAGAGTGGTTGAGAATCGGGTATAGAATTCTCATTCTCCCAGATGCCTTTGCGCGGACGTTGGTGACATGAGGCTTCCACGTCATTCTCTTGTCCATTTTCACACCTAGGTAGGTGGCAGTACTTGTCCAGTTGATATCTTCGCCGAAGAGGGTTAGAGGAGTCAGGTTTTTTGGAACCTTCTTCCTAGTCAATACAATCGCATTAAAAGCTAGCCGCCATTTCATTGTCCATTCCTGAATATTGTCGCACGCTTGTTGTAGTCGACGTCGCAGATTGTTGATGTTCATGCTTCTGGCAAACATGGCCGTGTCATCGGCATACAGGGCTTTTTTAACACATGCTGTAGTAGGTGTATCAGCAGTGTAGAGGCTGTATAGCACCGAGCCTTGTGGGACGCCTGCAGCGATGTTCTTGATTGAGGATGTGGCCCCTTCCATGACTACTCGAAAGGTTCGTCCCTCCAGGTAGCTCTTGGGTAGTTTAACATGAGAAAGAGGCACTCCTTGCGTGAGAAGTTTATATAAGAGTCCTTGGTGCCACACCGAGTTGAAGGCTCAGCTGACATCCATCAGGACCGTACTGAAGTACTCGCGACGTTCAAAAACGGCAAAGGCTTCTTCAGCAAGACGAAGGAGCTGCTGAGGGGTGGAATGCTCCTGTCGAAAGCCGAACTGTTCATCCGGCAGCAGACTCTCGCTATCTATAATTCTACGCAATCTCTTAAGATAGATCCTCTCGAACACTTTGGAGAGTGTAGGCAGCAGGCTGATCGGTCGGTAAGACTTAGGCGACTTCGTGTCCTTGCCCGCTTTGGGGATGGGTTTAATGTGGGCATGTTTCCACGTTTGCGGTTATTCGCCTGTACGGAGAATTTTATTGAAAGACTCCGTGATGTATAGGATTACCGTAGGAGGCATTAGTCGGAGAATCCCTCCACCAATCCCGTCGTGTCCGGCGGCTTTCTTGATTTTCATTTTTTTAATTTTATTTTTTTATGGCATTCGGCTACTGGGCCATACAGCCAGCTCAATGTGATTTGTTGCTATCAAATATTGACACAAGAACACTACAACACGGACAAGACATTCACAGACACAACACTAAACACCCATGCCCTCGGCCGAACTCGAACCGGCTACCTTCGGTACGCGGAGCTTGCACTCTAGCCCCTACGCTACCGAGGCCGGCTGATTTTCAGGTTCGCGAGGGCCGATGCCACCTCCTGCACCATGATTTCCTCTATGAGTCTATGAGGCCTTCCTCCGAAGTAACAGCTTCTAGGAAGCGACCCAGGCGTCGCTTCACGAAGTCAATGTGGTCATCGTCTCTATGGACGTCGACTGGTTTAAAGTTTGGCCCAAAGGTCTCAGCAAGAGCTTCAGCCTTTTCTTCTGAGACGCAGACATGGTTGTTTCCAACAACCAGAGGTGCGATCTTTAACCTCTGACGGAGTCGGGCCTTCGTGGCTCGCCATGTTAACCCGTCTTCTATATTCAAGGTGGAAATGAAATTAGACCATTCAGAAATTCTGTACTATTCTACCTCCGCTTTGATCTCCCGCTACATGCGATTTACCGCTCTCTTTATACCCGGATCCCTAGTGAGATTCCACTCACTATTTAGTTGGTTTTTGATTGCTATTGCCTCTCGGATGTGGGGAGGCAATTGTCGAGATCGTGGAGGCTGGTTACGGGGCGGCCGGGTAGCCACATCTGCTGCCTCGTATATCGAGATAGTCAGTACAGCAAAGGCGGCAGAGGGGCCAGTAGCAGAGGGTGGCGCTGCAGATTCGATCCGCTGTGTGAGGAGGTTCTTAAAGACTTCCCAGTTAATCTCACGTAAGTTTCTGGCTAGTCTGTTCCTGCGTGATGATACGTCCGCCGCCGCCATATAATAAAGCACCGGGACATGATCGGATGACAAGACAGTTTTGGTGTTGACGGCTATGTTATGTCTTATGCCCTTGGTTATGGTGATGTCAAGAACATCAGGGAGGCCACGTCCATAGATGGTGGGTCCCCAAACTACCGGATCGTGGTTTTCGACCACTCGTAGGAGTTTCCTTCCGTGATTGTTGGTGATTTGTGAATTCCAAGCGACGTGCTTGGCATTCAGGTAACCCACAATAAACAGATTTACGCGCAGACTGAGAAGCGCAGAAATGCCCCCTTCATGTAGGCGTCCTGGTGGTCGGTATACAGCAACAAACACAAGTCTCCCACGATATGTCTCGACGGCGACACCGGTTGCTTCTATGGTCTCCATGCGGGGTAATACTATTTGGTAGTGCTTAATGGCGTTCCTAACGAAGACCGCTGTACCACCTCCGGCGGTTGGCCGGTCACACCTATAGCAGGAATAGTTGGGGGCTGCAGCTGTGATCCCCTGCTTAAGATGAGTCTCAGGAATTCCTTAAATTCGCCCATCTGGTGCCAGAGGCCATTAGCGTTCCATATGCAAATGGTTAAGTCTTCAATGACATTAGCCATGACGTTCTTGGTTACCTTGTTGTACGGCAGTTATTGCCATCCTAACGGCTCCACCATGTGACGTGGCAGGTCTTGATTTAATGCAGTCACCGTCTGCAATAGTGACTGCACCATGTTTAAGAGGATGTAGCCGTCATCCTTCCCGGTGTTCTCATCCGGTGGGCGGTTCTTCAATACTTCAAGTTTCTTCATCCTCCTCGGAGGTTTTTCCTGGGTGGATCAGTCTCTCTGGTGATCTCTCCCATTGTCATGAGCACCAACTGATGCTTCTGCGTAGGTTGTACCTGGTCTCAGCTCAGGGCTGAGCAGGCCCTTGTTGGAGGCTGCTGCCTCTTCCTTCTCCTTCTTCATTTTCTGTTGTTGCCTCTTCTTAAGAATTGCAACGTAGGAGGCATTGTTTGCCTTCTGTTTGTCATTAAATCTACTGAAAGCGGTGCATTTCCGATTGTTTGCCACATGATCACCGCCGCAGTTGACACACTTGGGAGAGGTTTTTACCTTTTTGAGAGCGCATTGACACGTTGTGTGTTCGCCCGCACACTTGACGCATTTGGGTGGCATAACACAGTGCCGGGATACGTGTCCTATCCCCTGGCAATTGTAACAATGAGGAGGACCTCGAGGGAAGGTGTAGAAAGGTATGCTGTTTTGTGACGCATAGCCCAAGACGGCTAGATAGTCGGTCTTAGTTTTGAGGAAAAGCTTGTATAACTCGCGTCCCGCAGGTTTGACGCGGTACTCGTGCTTACAAAGCTTCTTGAGTGTCATGTCGAGGTGTCTATAATCCTTTTTGAAGGACACTATCAGGGGTACCGGCTTCGACTCCCTAACAGGCTTTGTCTGTTCAGCTTCCACTGTTTCCATAACCTGCTCAGCCTCTATGGGGAGATGCGAGAAAGAGTTGCTCGTGTTGGGAGCATTGGCAGCATTGGAGCTCAGCTGAGAGGCATGAGCAGGTCGACGCGGCTTTCGCCACTTGTCTGCGTCTTGTTCTGCGTCTTTGGTTGCTCTTCACAGGTCGGATTTGAGCTGAGGGGTCAGCATTCTGGTTTTGGTCTTCATAGAAATTTTTGCAGCCCGCTTGGAATGTGTGTGATCTTTATCATTTGAAATGTTTTCTGCAGTACGCTTACGTGAGACAGAGGCCTCGTGCTCGTGTTCAATCATTGTGTAGTCCACTACACTTTCCGTAGTAGGCGTTGAGTCCAGGTCTGCAATCTCCACCAATTCCATAGCGTCGGTAGAGGTCGCCATAGGAGCCACTGATGATGACATGGGCGTGTTGTGCTGGCCCTTTGTTGTCACAGGAAGTTGATTTGGCTGATCCTCTGGTAAGGCGTCTATTTCCACGTTGTAACTGTCACCACCCACTCGAGTAACAGTAACAACCGCAGCAGGCTTAGACGTCATTTTCGTTACCTAAGTCGCGGACGCGAACGGCATGGAACGGCGCGGCGCGGAAGCCGACGATCGCGAACGTGACGGCGGACGCGGCCCGGCGGTGCTGCCCGTGCAGCTCGACGCGTTTCTCGGCTTCGTCGTAAAAACACAATAGAAACACTCGACTGTAATCTACGAAATGAATGACCGATAAGAGAAATTCGACATCACGCACTTGTAAATAGTCGATCACTACAACTGATTTCACGCAATCAACAATTCAAACATACTCACATCAAAATTTCAAATCATAATGCAATTAATACGTTAAGGTAGTACATACCATTTAATTATAAGTGAATGAAAATCATAGCTAGCAGCGACATATTTATTTTCCGGTTTCGTCATAACAGCTGCGAGAAAAATTGACGCTTTTAGAGACTCGACTAACCTTTTATGATTCTGTGAAATTGTAGTGTGTTCACATGACTGGAAGAATTTTTCGAGTGTTGTTAATCTGCATTCCGCATTCCGTGGTTTTTCTAATCTGAATCGTAGTTTTTTCTTTTTCTGTATTGCATTTAATAACATTCTTCCCGTATTTAAGAATCAGTAACCCGGAAAGTAAAAACCGATGGACAGAAAACTGGACTCAACGCATCTTACTACTGCCGGAAAGCTTTGGATTGAAAATCCGGCGAGCTCACTTATATTCTGCTACGTAAGGGCTTTTGGATTGGGAGACTAGCGATAGTTCCGCTACGCTTTCATTGTACTATGATTAAATTAAACTCCCGTTTTTGAGAAACGAAGGTAGTTGCCAGAGTATGGTGCAAACAATTACAGCACACCAATACAAATATTACCAACTACTGGAAAATTCACGCCACCACAATTGGAACAGTAGAGTGCACAATAAATATCCAACTGTGTACATATGTCAATGATAATGTTTTACCATCCACAACGCCAAATCTTACATATATTGGGTATCCAGGAACGATATTATTGCAACCGCAGATAGTTCACGTTGGGATAACATTTACTGGAGCTTCCTTATTCAATGTCTTACCAGCAGAAATTAAATATTATCTACAAAAACCCAACTACTTTAAGTCCAAACTGAAAGAGTTTCTGCTTCAAAACCCATTTTACACTGTGAAAGAATTTTCTTCTTGGAATTTGGTAACAAAGAATGACTGATAAAATATGGGGATGGTGACAAAGTTGACCACAATTACTATGGTTTTTTTTCTGTTGAAACTTTTGACAAATGAACTAATTACACTGTTTACAAAATTTCACTCATATATAGTAACTAACATGGGATAGCATGCACTCAAAAACTGCTGTGAAAAATTATCATACTAACAGGTTTTTAAGTAATTGACTGCTTATGAGTTGTTGGTAATATAACTGATATTGTTAATAGGTGTGTGTACTGTTCCATGTAAATAGCAACTAACATGATATAATATGTAGTTGCAAATTACAGTGAAACTTCTCATGGTAACTGGTTGGTAAGAAAATAACTGGTTATTAGATGCTGGTAACAAGTGTATACACTGTTCCACATAATAAGTATTAACTAACTCGGAATGTGTTTGTAGATTACAGGAGATATTGATTATACTAATGGGTTGTAGCTAACTTGTTGTCAATATATAGTAATATTATTGATTATTTAGTAATATTGACATTACTAATAAGTGTCTGTATTGTTCCACATCCCCGAGATTATACTCACATATATCTATCTCTCCTACTATACGACAAAATTTTACTTTAGTAAACGTCTCACCATTTACAAGATATTGACTGGATTCAACAGGAGAAATCTATCTCGACTTTTAACAAAATCAGCTGCTGAGTTTTTTGGAGGATGTGCCGCTCGCAGCAAGGGAAGAAATGTGGTTGTGAAACGATGGCTGTCCAGCACACTACGCCCGAGTGGTCCGAGACAACACTAACAAAAGGTGTATCTGGCGCCTCAACCATATCTTATGGCCCCCAAGATCGCCGGACCTGAATCCCATGGATTTTTTTTTATTGGGTCTGCCTAAAAGATTTATTTTACGCGACGGAGGTACCTTCGATTGCACAGCTGCGTGAGAAAATAAAAACAGCAGCGGAACAAATTAACCTCAATGGTTCAATGATTGTGCTCGCCGAATAAAAAGATCTTGTATCAAAAGATTTAAGACCTGTATACGAGAAAATAGCGGTCATTTTGAACACTTTTTATAATTAAAGAAATAAAAGTTATTACTTGCATTTATTCTGTCTATTATTACCGAGAGTGGTGGTGTAACGGCTAGCGTTCTGTTCTGGCCTCGCATTCGGGAGGGCGGTGGTTCGAATCGTCGTCCGGGCATCCAGATTTGGGTTTTCCATGGTTTCCCAAATCACTCCAGGCAAATGCCGGGATGCTTCCTTCATAAAGGCCATGGCTGAATTACTTTCCATTCCTTGTCCCCCCCCCCCATCCTTTCCCGTCTCTAAAGACCTCGCTGTTAGAGAGACGTTAAGCAGATTAAAAAAATCTGTCTATTATTTATATGAGCATCACAGCAAAAACCTTTTTTTTTTTTAAATCATTATCATAATTTTTTTACTCCATGTTTAAAATATACAATGGTCCCTTTAGCAGATTGAACTGCCATAAAACAATCATTAAAAAATAATTATACAATTTAAGATTTTTAATAAGGTTTTTTAAAGTTTAAAGGAAAAAACAACATTGTTTTTAGATGACTCAAGCATCCTTGAGTAATTTTTTTAAAATAGAGGGTTCAAAAAATCTTAATTTGTAGAAATGACACGAAATAAACTGAAAAAAGTCACGTGTTTCGATATTAAAAAAAAAATCAATATCTCGGTGAGACTTTTGCTAAGATCACATTTTTTCATATATTAGTTCATGATGTGACCTTATCCTTTCATTGTTGGACAACATGTATATGAAAATAGACGGGTGTGTCCCCATATTTCACTTTGCAGACACAACTACCATCGCGTTCTATGGTTGTTGCATTTCGGTAGCCTGGTGGTTGAAGGCATTTTCGTATTTCGACCAAAGTATTATTTAAAAAATATGGAATCTTTTAGAATGTTCTTGAATGTATTAAAATGTTCTAGATTACAACACATTTTTCAGCTATTAACAATAATTTATATGCTGTATATTTAGTGTGTGAACCGATTTTGACGAGAATTTCACTGGCGGGTTGCTTATTTCACAGGGAGTAAGATAGGCTACTTTTCAACCTTGAAATATTTAATTTACAGAAACATAAAAAAACTTCAAAATTCTTGGCGCAAATGAACGAAGTCGTGGGCACCAGCCAGTATTAATTTAATTGCGATTGATCACACGCTCTGGTGTCAATCCCTCAATCTTTTTTTTTTTTTTTTTTTTTTTTTTAGCTATCTTTAATAATTTGAGTGTTAAATTCTTTCCCCATCTACTTTTGCAAATTACGAATTTTACTTTTAAATTCCTCCAGGGTTGTTATTAAATTATTCACCACGTCATTCGGTAATTTGTTTCAATCACTGACACCCTTACCCACGAAAGAAAATTTCCCCACACCCTTCTGCATGACATCGAGTGCCAATTTGTGGTAATGGTAATATTTTCTCTTCCATGCACTATTCCTAGCTAGTACTCTCTTAACTTTTTCCAGTCATTCGGTTGCTGTACTGTGTCAATGTTTCGCCCGAACCTGTCGGTCATCATATGGTTAAGCAACTGCAAAGAGATTAATTGCCAAAACACTCCGCTAAGACCGTCATTTTTGACGTGCTTTGAGATTAGTAGACAATAATAATAAATACTAAGAAAGGGTTGATTAGATGATTAGGGAAATTGAAACTGGAGCATAGACTCCATCGCAATTAATCAATCAATTTAGTTAAATTTTTCTATAATTAGTCTTTCTGCCAACTTAGGCCTAAAGCGTTCAACATAAAATCTTTCGCAGCTCATATCTTGTCCTTCCATTACATCGCTCTCTCTCTTTCGTCTCTTCTATTGTTATATCAAATTTTTCCTCGACATCGGGTCCCCTGTAGCACGCTTTGTTCCTTGATGTTAAGGACGCAACAAAACAGTATTATTATTATTATTATGAAATTCTTTTACATTTCCATACATACTTGCAAATTTGAGTGCTGCATGTGTTTTATAAAAGGCTCTTAAACTACTTTAAATAAACCAGTTCATATAATATAAAAATCTGCTAACTTTTACTTGACACATTCCTTTCACAGCAAACTCACCAACCTCCTCTTACAATCTATCAGTAGACTCCAACAGCCCAGGTTTCAATACACCTAATTCATAAAAGTTTCTCTTTGAACTTGTAATAGGATGGAAAAAGTGAGGGGGGCATTTTATGAATTTTATTAATTTATAATAATAATAATAAATCAATTATTGGGTTGGCAAGAATCTTAACCTTGTCAGATCACAATGAAACTGACATAGATAATTTATTATATTCATTTGGCTACTACACCGCTAGGCATATTTAACGTTACCATTAACACAATAATCACTAACATATCAATGCAAGCCTAGCGATTACAACTGGCCGATTCATTCAAGCAAACAATTATATGAATTTTACTTTAATTGAAAATCTTCTGACGAAGTTACAGTTAGTAAGCGGGAACAATGTTCACAATACGCTACAACAAAAAACAGTCAGCAATCAAAATGAATACATGAAATGAACATGCGTCTCGGGCGCCGTCAAATAACAAGGAGAAAAACAAGGAACTCGCGATATGCAAAGGTTCCCACAATGTTCAACAACATGTCGGCTAGCTCAGGGTCAAAATTTGCTCAAAGAACACAAGTCTCTTTCTCAAGTCGCTTACGGGTCATTCGCAGTCTCATAAGAACACAACGATGCAAGACCTGGCGTTAACACTTTACCATAGCATAGGCAGCAACACTGAAGTCCGTCGCGCTATCAGCCCAGCGCGATAGAAAGATCACCAGCCAGTGATCAAAGGCAGGTCACTGTTCTGACCAAGCACAACCGTTCTGGCCTGGCGAGAAGTCAGCAGTCGACTCTCCCAGACCGTGGTCTGGCAAGAAGTAACTTCCTCCTCTTCGGAAGGCGATGGCGTCCCTCTCAGCGAAGGAACATGGCGGGAAGAAAAAAAAAAAACACCCTGAATTAACTTGTGAAGACCCTGTCGATGATTTTCATAGGCAGGTTGGAAATCACGTGGTATCGTTGCACACTCAGATTCGCGGCATTTTTGCCAGCGTCCTCTCCGCGTCCATCCTTGTTGGGGCGGGGGAGAGGTTGACCTTCACATGTTTGCTGTGCGAACCGTTGGGGTTAGTGACTGGCCTTGGGTGGCGACAGCGAGGCGGCCCCATTGTGTCCGTTCACTGGGAATTACCGTTTCACTTCCGTCCCTAGCCTCAGATGTGCGATCCTTCGCTTAAACAAATCTTATGCTCACACATTTTTCGCTGAGCCCTCTTAAATAAATACCCTTGCATATTTATTTAATCATATACAATTTTTGGGCTGCCCGAGATCAATTTTAATTAATTTTAATCTGAATAAATTAAAATTAAACACAACTTAATAAAAATATAAATTGTAGCGTGGCGTGATAACGTCCCGTTACAAACTTTAATTTCTAAAAAAATTTCTGTTACGTTCACATATCAGATGTGTCTATGATATTCTCAATCAGTCCTTAACAACACCTCTTTCACTTAAATATGACGAATAAATTGTGTCTTCAGTAATTACAACTCTTTTCTGAATAAAACAATGGCCTATTCACTGATTTATCGACTTTATCAGCTTGAACAATGACTCCCGATACATCAGGATATATATCAGTTTAAGGCTACACTGAATAATAACTTGTATCGACTAACAGTTGGTACATATTCCTTTGTAACTGATGGCTTCTTTAGGTCTAAATAATAATGGCAGCGACTTGTCGATGATTTTTTTTTTTTTTTTCTCTATGTTTTTTCTCTCCCTATTTTAACACGGTAGTGACTTTACACATTTGTCTCCGGCGCACAACATCCGTTCGAGAAACTACTTAAAATCTTGAAATTTACGAAAAACCGGCGAATGACCAATATTCACTTTCCATTAATTTCTCAGTTTATTTTCAGCGACGTTCTGATCTCGCATTCGGGAGGACGCCGGTTCGAATCTTCATCCGGGCATCCAGATTTGCGTTTTCCATGGTTTCCCCAAATCACTCCATGCGATTGCCGAGATGCTTCCTCCAAAAAATCCATGGCCGAATTCGTTCCTGTTTCTTGCCCGCAATCCCATTTCACCTCTAAAGACCTCGACGTCGACGAGGTGTAAAGCCATAAAAAAACCGTTTCAGCAAACAGCCGGGCACGTACTTTCATTGCTGAAAAAAATTACCGAACAAGCACACATACTTTTTCGCTGATAGAGGTTGAATAGTGGTCATTGTAAAACAAGTCTCCAATTTGCACCTTCTCTCTAATATCTCAAACGTCTGCCTTGAATTTTCATAATTCTCTTAATTCTGTTTTTGCTTCTGGCTTTTAGCCTCGACGACGTCATTAGAGGAGAGAAAAGACTGAGGGTAAGGAACGGGAAGGAATTCGACCATGGTCTTTTGAAGGAACCATCCCGGCATTCGTCTGGATTGATTTGGGGAAACTATGAATAACCGAAATCTGGCTGGCAGGACGGATATTCGAGCCCACTTCCTTCCGAATGCGAGGCCAAAGCGTTACCGCACACTTACCATGCACGTTGTAAGTCCTTTCCTGCTCTAAACCGTTCCGGTGTAACGATCTTTCCCAGCTCTCAATCCAGTGTTACACAAACGGGACTGCCGTAACCGTATGACGCACAGAATTCGCCTTGAATTACTTATTTCGTGTCAGAAACATATCGTTCTACAATTACAAACATCAAACTGTGTTACACAAAAACTTGGCCACTTCCAGCACATTTTCTGAGGCCCCGTCTAGATCATCTTCCGAGCAGGATGCTAGACATAGTCGACACTAGAACATGTGCTGAACATTTTGATTTTCTCCGCAGTTGCCTTTGATGACATCGACTCCGAAGAGCCCCATGTTGCTACGTTGACTTTGAATCTGACCACTCTTGATCTTAGCCTATCAGAGACTTCCATATCAACCATCCCTTGATATAGCCAGGTGGTAAGGATTCAGACAATCTTACAGAACCGTGGGGAAGGGCATCCTTAGCTTCCCACAGTTATAGCTTGGCTATCCCAATTGTAGTTGTGTGATGTTCTTAGGAAACTATTCATAGACTTCAGTCTTTGCCTGTGTGTTGAATACCCATGTAATGGATGAGTTCTTTCATGGTCTACTTTCCTCTTTTCCTTGTTAGCTACTGTTTTTCTTCGAACTGAAGTTAGTGCTATTCCTGTGAGGTGGTGGAGCCATTCGACTGGAGTGGATTCTGCAGGTGTAGTTAAGTGCAATGTCCACCTGCTTTTGCATGAGTTGAGTTGTACCATACAAGGCAAGCATTGTCTGCAGCCGAAATTCTGATGGTTTTAGGTTGGTTACCCCACTGTGATACAGCCAGTTTTCTTAGGAGGTTGTCCCCAGTGGAAACTTCCAGCTTGGAATTCATGCAATGTTTCCAGAATGTAAGAGATCTGTCAAGGGTCACTCCCATATATTTTGGAGTGTCGCAATGTTCCAGTTCGATCCCGAACAATATTACCTATATCCTATGAGTGGCTTTTCTATTCCTTAAGTGAAAATCACATACATGTGTCTTAGCAGGATTTCGTTTAAACTGGCTTTTGCTATAGTGCCTTGACAAGTTTTCAAGAGCGTTAGTTGGGGAGCTCTCCACTTATTCAAAGTCTTTGCTCTGTGTGGTCAAGATATCAGCATACAGGAAACTCCTGCTGTTGGGGAAATACGCTGATCATTGGGTTATATTTTAAACAGTACCGGGGATAGAACACTTCCTTGGGGTAGACCATTCGACTGTAACCTCCAACGGATACGCTGTCCTTGGAAGTGAACGAAGAGTCTGCGATTCCGCAGAAGAGTAGCAATGAACCAGACTGAAATTCCTGGTCAGGTTGCAGAACTTGAATAATAGCAGCTGATGGTTGACGATGTCATACGCTGCCGACCAATCAAAATATACCTTACGAGCTTCGAATCCATCTTCTATTTCTATACACGGAAGCAAAATGGTGGGTACGGGTATGTCTTAATGTTATTTTTCGTAAACATCAGTCATAAATGCTGCTGAAATTATGACGTAAGCCTCAGTTCACGAAACCATCTAACCACGCTGTATCTCGGCGACAGTAATAAAAATACGTTTCATAATACTCTGAAGTCTCAAAGTATAAACTAAAAGATTAATTCTTGTCCTGCTTTCAGCTTTCACTTCTGGAACATATAAATATCAAAGGATTCTGTGTGCGCAGAAGCTTCCTGCGTATAATATTTTTATCTTCACTGTACGGCGAGCCATCTGCTTTCTAATAAACCTAAGGTAGTATCGCGATATTCTTTTTTGCCTCGTTCCAGAGTTTTCTCGGATGAGGTTTAAGTAGTTCTTTGATGTAGCGGTAGCCGGCAGCGCATTCAAGGAGAACTTGAATGAAGCTAAAATAAAGAATACGGAGAAAAAAATTAGTTATTGCCTGAAAATTCCAATGAAAAACAACTGTTTCATTTTTCTGATTTTCTCCGCTCTCTCGTTTAATAATAGAGTGTGGTAGTGCTTCCGATGAAGACAATCAAGCGATAGTTCGAAGAAATCAGATTACTGATGTTTTCAATATTGTAACTTATGCAAGATGACAGATAGATCGTAAAAGTCAGCTTCATTTTGTAGATACCCGTCGATGTAACCCAAATTGAAAACAGGAACTAAACAACCTTAACGTTTCAAGGCGATAAACACTCTTCTAGAATCTATCGATTACCTAGCATGTATTTTGAGCATAAGAATAATTACATCTAAATTCACTCTGCAATTCACAAAATTGTAAGTGATAGAAAGTATTTTACATCAAAATTAATTCTACGCATTCCAATCGCGAATAATTCTAGGAAATAATGAATTTACATAAGCATCCATACTATATGATTTCCACAACCTTATTAATTTTCTTGTTAGATATATGCACTGGCTGTTATACTTCACTTAATTCATTGAAATACCAACAATGTATTCAGTTGATGCCATGCGCTTTCCATTTATTTTACACTTTTAGCAGATTCACAATCGCATGCATAACAATATGTGCTGTGGTTTATTTTAAACACTTTTTCAGTCCTCTCGACATTTTGCACGTGCTAACACCGCACTATTACGTTACCTTCCTCTTTTTCTTCTCAGCCACGCCAAAGATAACTGCACATAGATATTCTTTCATTCTCCACAGATATTTCCTCACAAAAATTTCTCATAGCGATTAAGAATAAATAAGTGAGGACAAATAACTGAGTAACTTTTTCTAATTAAACCAAGCAATAATCTAATTTCATACATTTTAAGTATTTTTCCTTACAGTAGGACACCTAATTTCCTAATCTAATCCAATCCCTACTGTTGTCTACAATAACATTACACAGTACACTCAGAACAGGCATCGACTAAACCAAAGATAATAAACACAATCATACAAATGTTCCAGCGATTCTAACTTTCAATTGACCGTCAACTAACTCGTCTATGCCGCTTGTTTATATAGATGTTACTGAAAGATCCAGAATAATTCAAATAGTTCCGACCGACGTTTCTTGAATGCTAACAATACTTTAACAATTAAATCCGTACAAAATAATTACAAATTGTACAAAATCATTCACAATCCTTAGAAAACCTCTATAAATGAAAGTAAATAGTGATTATATGCGTTTACACACACCTCTGCTCCGCCGTCCGTTCCACCCCGTCCTTCAGCGTCTGAGAGAGACAGCGGCAACTTCGGTGACTGTAAATGCTTTGCCAGGTTGTTCTATAAATAAAAGTAGTCAAATGACTTTTTTATTTATTTCACCCGTGACAGAGAAGTTACAATCCTCAGTGTCCCCTCGAGCAACGATCCATGTGCACTTAGAGTTCACTAACACTGAATAAGTTCACTTACAGTTCGACAGTGGCTCAGACGGACCCGGATGGCTATCCAAAGTGTTGGTGTCCCTACTTAAACAAGCATAATGGCAGCATCATCTTGGTTCCACACTGCGAGGTCGAGGCCCTCTGCTGCCCGCTTTGTTTTAATCGCTTCTCACACTCAGGTACATGTGACTTGGTCCGAAGACCTGTGATTTCCGCAGTGGTAGTCATTGCCCTCCGAATGTTCCATCGACGTTCTGGAAAGCCGCCGCGTGGCTTGAGAATTCTTTTGCACCTAGTCACGTTTGAGCCCTATCAGTCCCCCCGTTTTACGTGACGGCCCGCATTTCTGCTGAACCAGGCGGCCGTCAGCGCTCTTCTTACGCCGCTACGGTTCGCTGTCCCTTTAACGGCTGCCTTCTATTTGCAGACTTTTAAAATATTTATTTACTCCTTTTAATTATCTGTTTGTTGAAACTTCATATTACAAGGTTACGCGACGAGATTTACCTTATAGCGATTGACTTGGTGTCTCGAGAGAATAACACGCAATATGGTGATTTGAGATTGATAAAGAGCATAAGTGCTCCCAAAATTGACTCAGTTTGCGACATGAAACAAGCCCAACCATCAAATTAATAAATAACATATTACTCTTTGTGACTGTATAACTTTTTTTTGCAGACAAAACCCCTTACTTTTAAAAGCATAAATAAATAAATATCCAGTTTTTAAGGGGGTTTGTCGTTGATTGGGAAATTTCACAGGGGTACGTGGAGCTATGAGTTTGAGAAACGCTCGCCTATGATGTAACAAAGCTTCAATAAGTGAAAAGTGAACTCCCTGCCTGACGACAAATTAGAGAGCATTGCGCATGTGACATTAAGTCACAATCTTTCAACCCACACCAGTCCCTTTTTAATTCAATTAAGTATTAGTATATAATTTTAGAATTATTTCTTAGTGTTTAAATTAATTTTTTGGCTCTTATAGATTTTTGCTTGCAGTATTAATTATGATGTTTTCTTTGTTTTGTCGAGGTTGTTAAGAACAGCGCGTGGCAATCTTTTTATTCCATGACAGACTTGCCTGATGCTCACGAGCACAGCAGTGATCGATAATACAGTAATTTTAAGTATGGAGGACTAGTAGGAAAGACATTAAAGTAGGTACGATAGTATGGTTGTGCTGAGGCAAATACCTTAGCGTGTACGAGTGGACTTGATACGAGGTGTAACTTTTAATATTTAATTTCGAGGAATCTGGCTAATTGGAAAATTATATTATGAAGAATTTCGACGTTTAATTACTGCAAGTTATAAATTAAATTGAAATTCTTGGAAGAACGTGCTGTGAGTTGGTAGCAATAGCATCTTTTATTTGAACTGAGAAATATTAAATTATTAAGTTCATTTGGAAGAGTATTAGGAAATGAGTCTGATATGCCATTTATGTGTTCGAGATACTGGTATTTGATACACTCTGGATAAGTAACAGGTGATATATCAGGAGACAAGCGAACGTGCGTTTCTCTACAGTGGAACGGATACTTTGGACCCAAAAGTGTGTGAAAAGGGATCCTTTTAATGCTGGCTTAAAACCAAAGACATAAACGTGTTCCTCGACACTAAGATTTACAGGCAGCGGAGGTAACAAAGGCGGCTCAGGTTGACACAAAAATGACCGCCGCATTCCGAGAAACTGTTTAACAGATTGCTCAGTTGCTTGGTAACGCAATGTGCGAATAGACACCCTGGTGTAATAGACCATGTCAGAGAAATTACAGTAATATAAGATGATTATTTAAAAGTAAAAGCAGACGCGGGCCAAGCAGTGTGCTTGTCGCGATCACGTGTTAGCAAACCGTGACTTGGGAAATGAGGGGGGCAGGCTGGCACATGACGAGACGGGCAGTCACGTGCAGGGCCTTCTAGAAACGTCATCTAACCTGCAGACACGCGAGGTTAATTTACGGGACACGGGAGTATATGAAGCAAGCACTTAGCTCAGCTCAGCCTCACTTACAGACGTGAGGGTACAGCCGAAACTACGTCACGCTGGGGAACGAAGTGTTGTCTGATGACCAGAGCCTGTCGGAACTAGCCAGAGGAGACCAGAATCTAGCCAAGTCTAGCTGACCTACGACTGAATACTGTAAGTGAACTGTAACTAATTCTGGGGTTACTTGGAGCCTTGCCTCGGAGGAATAACTAGTTAACGCCATCTAATGCTTTAATTAACAACACAGCCTGAATACTTGATTTGTGGACGATTACAATAAGTAACCTCGCTTGAAGAGCCAGATCTAAGAGACAGATCCAGAGGACGGCAGCTGAGAGGTTTACCGCCAAGTACGTCTTCACCTTGGTCACCCACAGCCACAAGTAGCGTCTAGCCATTTCGAAAAGCTAGTTCTAATCAACAAAAGGTCCGCTATAATGGAATGCTTTAACAACAAACTTCTGTGCAATGTTTCTGTATTACCATAGGCTATCACGAGCGAGCTTTTGTTTGAGGTAATCCTTCATTGGTTCGCTCATTCCCTTCTCCATGGGTGAAGAAAAATTCGTAGCAACGTGGGGGATTGAAGGGGATTCGAGCCCCGAATAATGACGCTTCAAGCCGGCAGCTTCCTTTGAAGGTACCTTCCCACGGCCCATGTATTTGCTAGCCGCGCCTGTCCATCTATCAACAGCGGGCTGTGGGAAGGGACGCGCCTCTGCTGGCAAGGATAGCGTGCCTTTATCAGTCGCGCAGTAGGTAAACATCAAACGCCAGAGTAGCTGAAACGACTGTAGGCAACGTGGAGGGGGGGGGGGGCTGCGAGGTCGAGGTGGTGAGAGCTACCCTGTGATGCGTGCTGATCTGTACAGTAGGACTGCACGGCGCGTTCTACAAAATTACGCGCCGTGCGAAGCTACAACTACCTGAAGGCGGAGAGTCAGCTCGAGTCAACGCAGACTGCGAGCTTCGGCCCAGCAGGTGTTGCTTTGCCCAGAATTACACGTTACGCTGGTCAGCCGACTACCTTGATGCGGTAATTGGCAGATAAAGAAATTCTGTTCACTACAAATCACAGGACCGTCACACTCCTGCTGATTGGTAACTATGATACAATGAACGAATGTAAGATTTCTCGGTGAGTCAGTTGCGTAAAATCTTCTAGGGCTTACCACCGAGATAGCGCATCAATGCACGGCGGCGTTTCGAAGCCTGTCTCAGGCTCCATCTTCCGGTGAAGTGTCGGATTTTTGAAAGCGTCCCCGACGCACGTGACTGACGTCACCTGGCAAACAAAGACCTTTTAAGCGTAGACGCTTCCAAAAATCCTACACTTCACCGGAACATGGAGCCTGAGACAGGCTTCGAAACGTCGCCCTACATTGACGCGCTGTCTCGGCGGAAAGCCAGAGAAGATTTTACGCAACTATGATACAAATTACTATCCATGCTCTACAGAAAAGTTTATTCGTGACTAAGCAAGAACTACATATTGTTTAATGTCAATGAACGACCATTTTGTTTGTTAAAAATAAAGTAAATAATGCTTCAATTTGTAAACAGAATTAACTGAGCTCTTTCTTGTGTTCTCCCAAGAACAATTATTCATTTTAAATCAATTTTTATCATCACCATAATCATTGTATGCTTTTGCGGGTCGTCCAGCACATCCTCTTCTAAGCCTGGCGGTCACTTCAAGACTTTATCTCCATCATTAGTCACCAAACAACTCCCTTCGTCTCTGCGTTTTTCTTCACTTGGTCTATCCATCTTGTGGAAGGTCTTCCAATTGGTCTGCTTCCCTTCCCACTGTTCAAGAGTGCTTAACTTTGGCCTTCTCCCCTCCTCCATCACCATAACATGCTCGAACCATTCCTTATTAACTTTTTATGACTTTAAGCCTCTTCGACGTCGAGGTCATTAACATTCGTCTGCAATGATTTGGGGAAACCATGGAATCTCAAATCTGGATGTCGGGACGGGGAATCGAACCCACGTCCTCCCGTTGCGAGGCCAGAGCGTTATCCGCTCACCCATCAAGCTCGGTATTAACATCTCGTCCAGTGCTTCAACTTGTAGTCTGTTCCTGATCATTGCGTTTCTGATTTCAACTTTGCTCGTGACGTTCTCTATCCCTCCCAGAAACCTCATCTCTACCGCCTGGAATGACCTAATATCTCTTTTTATGGAAGTCCAGGTTTCAGAGCCAATAGTCAGAAATTGCTGGTAATATTGTTTATACAGCAAAATTTTGGTTTCCTTTGCTATGTTCCACCTCCAGTTTACATCATATCAGTTTTTATTAAGAGATTTTCCTCAACAGAGAGGTTTTACTCTACCATAACAAAAAAAAAAAAAAAAAAAAAAAAAATATAATAATCGGAGAACTTTACTTGATCTTCTCAAAATACTTCTCCAGATATTTCGATCTTGTGTATCTTTCTCTTCTGCAACAAATCTTCTCATTGCTGTTTGTACTCATTGGAGCCAGGTAAATATGGGCCGTCCTATTTTCCTCCTTCCTTTAACTTCCCATTCCTGTACAAGTTTGGATATCCTAGTGTCTTTTGTCCTTCTTACATGGCCATACCATTCCATCTTTTTCGTTCTATAACTTCATACATTTCTTCTTTCACTTCCATTAGCCTAAGTACAGGGCGTTCGCCGGGAAATGCTACCCACTGTTAGCGCTACAAGGAAGAAACTGCTCCCGGCGAGCGAGCGGTCAGCTTCCGACATTGTTCGACCGTCGACCGCGGACTATTTCATAATAATTACGCTTCATAAACTTGTATGTGCTAAGCATTTAAATGTGACGTCAGTTGCGGATCAACAGTGCCATCGTGGGCACCCTGCAGGTACCAGTTGCAAAATCTAATCCTATGCTCTGGTCTATTTCTGTAATTTTATGCACCACAATTGTTTTGTACGGCTTTCCAAGCTGACGTCTTAGATACGCCTGCCTGCTGCCCTAACTGACTTAATGATTTTTTGGGTGACTGTTCTAGTCGAAAAGCGATATCGTCAATTTTCTCCTCTGTGAGAATACGGTTGACCGACAGTCTCTTTTTGTTAAAAAAATGAACCCGTTTCTCTTAATTTTTTAACCAGACGCAGAATTGTTGATTTAGCTGGCAGTAAAGCGCCAGGATATTCGCGACGAAATTTACTGCGACACTTTTTAAACGACTTCTTCTTCACATATGTATCGTAGAGAAATATTCTTTATTGCAAACTGTAACGTACCATAATTTTACTCACACTCAAACACGGTACAGATTAGTAAGAGTATGAAGCCCCAAACATGCCAAACCGCAAAGAAACGTTTATTCACAACACTGTTGGGGCAGCGGAGGTGTTAAACAGTGCGGTGATTCACGGCGCCGTGTGGCGGGAGTTGCTGGACCACTGTCCCAGCAAGTTGCCAACGGCAACAGACTGGGAGGGTAGCGTTTCCCGGCGAACGCCCTGTATTTCGGTATTCCTTACTTTTTCTTGATATTATTGCTGATTATCTCCAGTAATCTATTTGTAATGCTTTCAAATTCTTAACATGTTTTTGGTTGATTGTCAAGGTTTCTGATCCATATAAGACTATAGTTTCCAATAATGACTTAAATAAAATTCTTTTGTTCTATTCATAACTTTCTTGCTCTATAGAAGTCAAATGAGTATCTCGATTACTTTCGGGCCATTGGTAATTCTTTTATTAATTACTTGTTATTAAATTTTAAATAATTAATAATTAAGATAAAAGGGAATTCGTTGATTAATGACAGTCACGTGCATAAGGTAAATTCAAACGTTTCAAGATCTCTTGTTACTTTCATATGGCTTTCAGTTACGACTTTTGTGAGACCCTGCAGACCTCAAATCAACACCTTTATACAGTTTCTCCAGGCACTTGGCCTGCTTTTTTTTCGCGGTTCTAAACCGCGGTATTTATGGGCGCCTGGAGATTTCCAGGCGCCCTGCTGGCCGCTCCACTTCTCGTTACCCCAAGATAAACCGAAGTGGCTTCGTTAATGCTACAGGAGGGCCTAAATCACCCGCAGCGACCACTTGCGGCTTAACTCCGGCAAGCCTGCGTAGTGTCGGTCGCCAGATTAAAAACATTCCACCGCTTTTAATGAGGAAACTCAATTAACCAGTGAATAAGGAGAAAACTCAGTCGCTCCAAGAGGGCCGCAAATGGTCGCGGCCGTTAAGTGGAATGCAACAATTTGCAGAGTACTTCCTTCTCCGGCTGCGTGCTCGTCACGAGAACCGAGTCTTAAAAGCCATTTCCACGGTGTCTGTGGTATTTTTTAAAGTTAATTAAATATAAAACACAATCTGTTCAGAACAGTGTTTGGAGTTGTATGTTCTCCTCTTTGTCGTAGTCACGATCATTTTCATAATGTATTTAAAATTTGGAAGAGACCAGTAAGAGAAATGACAACACCAAATTCAATTTCTCAAGTGTATCTATAATAATATACACTGTCTAGGAATGAAAGGATAATTCTACATTCGTAGATTGGTGACATAGTGTCGCACTATATGACAAAATTTTATTACAGTTTATCACCATTTTCGAGATATTGATTTTTTAATATTTTTTCGAAATATGTGACTTTGTTCAGTTTATTCCCTGCTATTTCTTCAAATTAAGACGTTTTGAAACCATTTTTTTTTGTTAAATTTACTCAGTGATGTTTGAGTCATCTAAAACAATGTTTTTTTTTCTTAAAAGGTTTAAAAAATATTTAAAAGATTTAGGGCAAGCATATGAGCAAATAGAGTCCAGTTTGAACAATTTTTATAATTAACGAAATGAAAAATATTAATTGCATTTATTCTGTCTTTTATTTGTATGCACACCATAGAAAAAAACCTTTTTTAAAAAAAAATCATTATCATCAATTTTAAAAGAAGTCTAAAATGATTATACTATTTAATGTTAATTTTTTAAAAAAAAGGTAAAAATTCTTATATACATGATGTAAGAACGGAGACATTCCCGGCGTATGCTTGAAAAGAAGACTTCACCTTATATACAGTTTTTTAACTTTTTAAGTAAAAATTAACATTGTTTTAAGTGACTCTAATAGTCTATCTTTGAGTAAATTAAAAATAAAGGGATCAAAAAGTCTTAATTTGTAGAAATGGCATGGAATAAACTGAACAGGCACATGTTTCGAAAAAATATTTAAAAAAATCAGTAACTCTAAAAGACTTCTACTGTAATAAATTTTGTCTTACAGTATGACATGATGCGACCCAGTGCTGCCAGCCTCTTGGCTTTAAATATCCGTAGATGGCCGCTAAAATATCCGTAGATTGGGTACAAAAATCTGGAGACTCGCTAAATGAAAGACTGAAACAACAATTATCAAAGAGAGAGTCAAAATTAAGAATACTTTTTCTTTCGACGTCTTTAAAATTACAAAAATAATATTCTTCATTGAAAGTAATAAATATCCCTGAACATGTTTTATACATTTTCACCTTTATCAGCGCTGTTGCTGACCTACTCTCTCTCTCTCCCTTTTTTTTTAGCGAGCATACATTTTTTTGTTGACATTAAATTTAGCATATCTTTTGTAATAGGAAATGTTAAAAACTGCGACCTCTTTAATTCTCGGAAATTGGTAAAGCTTTCTCGGAAGCCACTTCTTTATAAGCCGTGCCAGCGAGCATGTCACCGTGTATAAAGATTGCGTCAGTAGTATTGTATTGCAGTCTTTTAATATCTATAAAATCTGTAACAAAACTAAATATGAGTTTTATTTCAATCGTTGGTTCACACGAGCGGCCAAAAGGAAACGATTCACACTTATTGACAATTCTGTGATGCAGTAACATTATACGCTCAAAGTTTAACAAAACTCCATTATAAGGAAATATCGACAATTGATAAAAGTATAAAAAAAATCCGTAGATACTTTAACAAAATCCGAAAATCCTAACATTTTATAAAAATACGAAGATCTACGGATAAATCCGTAGAAATGGCAGCGCTGATGTGACCTTTCTGAGGTTGCAGGGTTATCCATTCATTGTTGACACCCTGTATATCTGTAAGCGGGCTGTGTGCTTCTGCATCTTTGCCAAGGCATCACAAAAAACTTTCTAACCAATTCTGATATGTTTCCACAGTCTGATAGCTTATGATTTGACTTAAAATTACCGGTACCTCTTATTACTGTAGCACCAGAAATGATAGTTTGTTCGTACCGAGAACAGATAGCCGTCGCAGATCGCACTACAGAACACCCCCTTGCGAGACACCCACCAAAGATCACGCTACAATACACATTAACAATCCATTGTATGGATTATGTTAATACTGTTTTTTCTCAGCAATGCATTGTTTATTTATTTCTTCACTTTTATGGGATATAATAGAGTAAAAACATTAATCACACCACTAAATTTTTGATTACCGATCGATAAGCGTAACGAAATTTTAGTGTTTAATTTACAGTAAAAATTACAAAAGATACTTCATTACAAAGATTTATGCTTTGCTCCTACTAAAAGAAAAACAAAAGGCAAATGCTTTAATACGCACAGCAAGGTCCGAGTAGCGGGATAATGCTAATTGTACACAAAATGATTTTTTTGGTGTACAAATTACCATAAAAAATTATAACAGCTTGTGGAAATTCTTATCGTTAGTCTCCGATAACACATACGGACGGTATTATCGTGAGCATTTCTTCCTGTAATTAATTTGTGTAATCAGTATAAGGTAGTTGAGCAATTCACCTTGACTTGATGAGAAACATTTCTTCCGACTGCACATATTTGTTTCCAATTCATCGTATACCGTCGAAATAAACTGCTGAGCCTAAACACTATGACCACTGCCCACCACGAGACCGAATTCCGTGCACTTGCGGGCACGTAATGCGGTAAGGAAAGTATGTAAGCGGATTCATTCTAGTGTCGATACGTATGGGAAATGAGGAAAATCGGTGACATAAGTTATTCCGACAAAGGTTAGATTGTTATGGCCTGGCACCTGAGAACGACCATATCGGAAACTACGAGGCTGTTTGCGTGCTAGAGGTTGAAGGACGAAGGAACCAATAATCAGCGACAATGTGGTGGACGTCCATGCCTCATCACAGTTCGTGGAGGTAAGAAACTTGCTCGCTCTGTGAAGAAGGATAAGCGGCGATCTGTGACAGGTATGACGGCAGAGTACAATGCTCGTGCAGACACAAATGTTTAGGTCTAGGGTTTTTTAACGCAGGCCATAATTTCGGCTGCGGATGTTCAGTGCTTGACATCCGTGGAAGCTTTGGGGAAGTGGATGCAGAGGTGGGATAAATAAATTAATAATTATTTATATTTTATTATTTTGTCAAAATCAAAATAGAGGTTTATTTTTTATCCCAAATTCA
>CM061919.1:255294866-255441925 GCA_031002005.1 Vandiemenella viatica
AAGACATCTGACTACCACCGTCATCAGAAAAGAAATATATCATAACACCAAAAAAGACGCGGGATCGCCATAGTAGGAAAAAACACTTAAGTAGTCAAATCGTATGAGCTTACTCACACATAAATCATATAAAACAAGGATATATTTACAACCAGAATAAAAATAAAAATAACAACCTGTTTCAGTAACCTAAATGAGATACATGTCACGGAGAATCACTCAATAAAAACAGAGACTAAGGCAAGGTGTACTTCTTTTACAATCATATTCCTGGTTTTCAGATTTCAGGTACTAATTTCTGTAAACGAAATCTTTGTTTTGCTATACTAGTAGCTGTTCGACGACGGTTTAAAGAATTTCTCATTAATAAAAACAGGCTTTTTTGTGTACTTCCTACACCGGATTGCTTTAGGTGTTACATGAGCTTCTTCGCCGCTGTTGAGAAAATCGGTATTGAAACATTCTGTTGCCTTAAATACTTTCTACCTTAAGAGAATTCCAAGAGCCGCGTGGCGCACCGAGTAACCTATCTGATTTATAAGCCCGTTGTCGCCGGATCAACTCTCGTTGTTAGCAGTTTTATTTATTTTTAAATGGGTATACAGATAATTCTAGCAATTAGTTTCTTCCGTCGGAGACAATAAATACCTGTAGTATCGATTACTAGAATTTCCTTCAACCAAAACCAATAGCCGAGAAATACAATAATGTAAAGTGATACATCGATCTATAATCGAAAAACCTCTTAGTTTAATTAGGTAGCCAAATTTCACAGTTACTGGATAAATCGGTAGCACTATCAAACATTATTTTTTGCTTTAATACCTAAAAAAACAAAATAAAAAAAAATGGTTTCGCAGCTCTTAGACTTTAGACATCTTTTTAAGTATCTAATTGTTTCCTTCGTCATTTTCATTGTATTTAAATCCTGCATCGCTATTTTGCTAAGAACAATGTATAACATATAAGCTGGTATAATATTTTCTCCATTATCTGCTCCAAATAGATGAATCATACGAGACAAGCTTTATCCTGAACCCATCATTTTTTGATACAAAATCGTTGCTTTCGATAGAATACGCCATAATTATGTTCAACAAAATACAACACGATGGCTCCGTAATGCATGGTGAGATCCAGTTCCGTCAACACGGAAATGTCAGAAGTTGTGCGAGTTTTGACGACGTGGAGATCAACAAGGAAATGCCTGACGTTCTTCCTTACACTGGATTAAAGAAAATGCCCTTAACAGTCCATTGACAAGTGGCAGTTTTTTTCGTACCATATCGTATTCTGAACTCACCTCAAACGTGAAAACTTTTCCGTCGATCACGAGCAATACGGTCGCCGTACAGTTTCTTAAGTAACTGTCCTCCTGGAATAAATCAAAACCGGGAGTTTGGGGAGTATCGTAAATAAGGAATGACGCATTTAATCCATCATGTAAGCAGGAAAAAAAAACAATTCTTTAGTTGCTATGTTCGTTATGACAAATATGTGATAGGAGTAAAGCCTATGTGGGGGGAGGGGGGGCGTACTTCTGTTACTTATAAAAACATAACTAGATCCAAGCTACATTGTATCGCGCTTAAACAGTGATTCAGAAACCAGTTCAAATGTCAGTTAACGACAGCAAGAACCAAACAGACTTTAAGAAACAAACTAAGTAATCCTAGACGAAGCGAAAATGTGTAGTGATTGTATGCCGCCGTAATAAGAAAATATTGTTAATAATAGAAGAAAAAAATGAAATCAATGACGAGAGAAGTACTCGCAAGTTTAACGTCAAACAAAAATGGTTACAAGAGAAATATGAAGTAATGAAACTAATGTAGAAGCAACATATAAGACAATGAAACAGAATTAGGGGAAATATGATATATCATAGAGATGTATTGGAAACCATTTCAGCTTAAGGATTTACGCTTCGTCGACGTCGAGGACATTAAAGGCGGAATGGGACTGGGGACTAGGAACGGGCAGGAATTTGGCCATGGCCTTTCGAAGGAAGCATCCCCATACGTCTTCCATTATTTGGGAAAATTATGGAAAACCAAAATCTGTATTCCCGGACAGGGATTCAAACCCGCCTCCTCACGAATGCGTTATCGCTCACCCACCACTCTTGGTCTTCCAGTCCTAAAGCACTAACGAAATTGTTTTTCCGGATGTCCGTGTAGGTTTGAATTTTTTTAGGCTTATGCGGTTTCGGATCGAATATCACGGGGGTTGAAACATGTGCGTTATTCATTTGATTGGTGTTTTTATACTGAAGCAATCCAAAACAATTAATAAAACTAAAGGCTTAATTGATAAGCATTTAACTTCCATAGGAATTAACCCGCAAGTGAAAAGAATGAAAAAAAAATTATCGGAAGTTGTGTCGACCCAATGACCAGTACCACCGCAGATCAGCACGATTCCACTGAGCCACTCTGTCTCGCATGACACACGTCCTCGTCGATCGTATAAGCGAAGTAAATATATATAAAGAGATAAATTTGCGTGCTTGAATAGTTATTGATAATCTGTATAAATAATCGTACTGTTATAAAGGAACTGATCAGTTAAATAAAAATAAAAGAGGCCGAACGCGAAGAAACACAATCTTTCACATTACAAATGTCTCCGAATGTTTGACAACGTCTAGCTATATGACATGATTCCTTGCGTACGGAAATGCAGCGCTAGCAGGTCGAATACGTGACAACGCTTCAGGAAATAAATTTGGCAACGTAGTATGAGGAAGGAAGTCTTCTGAACTTCCTTCTTGCGGCCTTTACGACAGGCAAAGGAAATCACTTATAACGAGCGACACATTCAGTTCAAAATTTGACTACATTTATACAACTTAAATAATTACTTTGATTCTTATAATAGCTGGTGTTTAAAACTACTGTGGGAATCCGTGTTAATTGTACGAGAGCAATCCAAAAGTAAGGTCTGCAAGCATTTATAGATACAAAATCGGTTTATTTTCTGTAATATACATCATTTAAAAGCTTGAGGAATTATCTATTTTTCTAATCAATTAAGATTGCGGCCTACGGAATTTTATAGACGCTGTACCAGTTTCTGAATGACCGACCGTGGTGGAATTCACAGTGAAGCTCTAACTTCGCATTCTGGAGGTCTCAGGTTCAAATTCCCGTGCGGCCATCCAGATTTGGGTTTTCCATGGTTTTTCCAAATTACTCCAGGTTAATGCCGGAATGGTTCCTTTAAACTACTATGTCAGAAAACGTTCAGTTCTTTCCCGCCTCTAATGACCTCGATGGCAAAGAGGCGCAAAACTAAACGGAGTTTTTTTTTTTGAATGCTCTGATCACACCAGTTCACCACCATGTCTCTGAACAAGCAATGACGCTCATCTTTCACGTCTGCATAGGGTTGGTGAGTTACGATTTTACAACTAAGTTTTGCAAAAGAGCGACGTTTTTTGAGCGAGCTGAATCGTGCTTAAAATTCCTCTTCTTCAATTTAGAATTGCCTTCTGAGTTCCTTCAGTGTTACACAGTACCCGTCTTCGTTCATTGTGGTCGCAACTGGCAGAACTCGACTAACAATATCTCCTTCCGGTCCTTTTGTCTTTGGTTATGGCAATACGCCCCGAGTCGTCGGAGGTCATTAGATGCGAAAAAAGTTCGGATGCAAGGAACAGGAGGCAAGGATGCGACACGAGAGTATTACCGCTCACTCATTAATTTCACTTTTTCATCATTTGTGGTATTTGGTCTATGATGACATCCATAAAATTATTTAAAATTCTACTTAAAACAAAGATAATCGAAATGATAATATATCTGTAGAAGTGAAATGATTTGATGGGAGTGTGGGTTTCCTAAACACTCTCTAAAATCAGAAACGAAATTCAATTTCTCTCCCTCTCTCTCTCTCTCTCTCCTTCTCAACCCCTTTTTTTCTATGTTTAGCAGCTCTCAATTAAAGCAATTAGAGGTGTTCTGGATGCTGTATATTCTGTTACGCTTATAAATTTCGTATTTTACTAATCTGGTAGGTAAACCTAGTTTATCACGCACTGCTGTGATATGAGATGTAGTCAGCTACTTCAGTGGAAATTACGCCTCCGTACCAAACAGCAAGTGTAGGAGGTGGCAGGCTGATGTTTAAATGCAATACTTCTATAGGCAACTTCTTCTGATCGGGTCATTATAGCAATGTGATACGGCCTGATTTGAACTCCGGTGGTTGCAAAACTTTTTAGAACTGGGACATGTGTCTGAATGGGCCGGCACCGTGTCATCCTTATGGCTTATTTCATCTCTTATTCTTATTTTGCTGTCATCATTAACTCGACTGGTTTGATATGATCCTCTACCCCTTCTTATTCGGATTATTGAAAGTTATCAATCAGCAACAGTTCAACTTCCGGAAAAGCAGGTCAACACAAGAGGCCATAAATGAAGTTCAGCATATAGTTAACGCGACAAACAAAAAATATGTCATTGCCATATGTATCGACATTTCCGGCGCCTTTGATAATTTATGGTGGCCGAGTACGTTCGCCCGACTAAGAGAGTTAGGATGCCCACGAGTGTTATGAGAGCATGAAAGACCACTGTCTCGGAAGAACTGCAATCCTTCACGGCTCTGGTCAGCAACTGGCAAAACATCTCATGAAAGCATGTCCACAAGGTTCAGTATATGGCCCAGATTTCTGGGATATAGCTTAACAGACTCGTAGGTCTAGCAGAGCTTGAAGGAATCGTTGCATTCGCAGATGATATTTTGCTGCTACTTGGAGGAAATAATAGAAGAGAGGTCGAGAAAAACACAAATGAAATTATGAAAATAGTGAATGCTGGTGCAAACAAGTTAAGCTCCAGCTAGCACCAACAAAAATCCAATACCTATTGATGAAAGGAACACTGAAACGCAACTGTGAAACTTGGAGAAAATTCTATCAAAAGATGCAAAACAGTAACATAGACTACTTAGGGGTTATTCTGGATGAACATAGGAATTTTAATGATCACGTTGATTATATATACTAAGGAATGACTGCAGCAATTAATAAGCTAATTACCATCCGGCAAAGAAGATTTCCAATACCACTGCCAACCATAAGGTTATATCATGGCACCATAACCACAGCTATTGCAAGTTATGGAGCAAGCACATGGGCGCATAGATTAAGATTAGTTAAACCTGCAAGGGATATCAAGCATCAGACGGATGCAACGAGGAATTCTCTTGCGTTTTACAGTGCATTCGGAACTACCCCAACTGATGCACTTATGGTCATTCTCGGAATATGTCCTTTAGACCTGGAAATAAGAAATAGGGCAGCATTTAATAGGCTATGTAAAGAAAAATCTGACGATAACGGAGATCCTGGATCAAATGGCTTCCAAGAGGGTGGACATTAAAAAGTTTATCTTAAACGAATGGCAACAGCAGTGAAACAATTCGGAAACGGGAAGGACCGTATGAAACATACCTCTACAGGATCAATAGGGCAGAGAATGAGCTGTGCACCTGCGGATCCCCACCTGATCATAAACTGCTTGAATGTTCATTAGTTGACGATCGAATCAAACAGTACAGAGTGAAGCTCGTTTGAAAAACTACATCGGAAATACTGCATGATAACGTCATCTGGGAAGATCTGGACAAGCTGGCAGTGCTGTGTCAGATGCAGCCAGGGAGCGGTATCGGCTTCAGAATAGCCAGCAACCTGTCAGGATACAGCAAACCATATTAGGATTGAATCAAAATACCCGAAATGGACGAGAAATGTTACAAACAACTAAGCGGAACGCCGATGTCGGAAGTGTGGCTTCTGCAATTACCGTCGCTTATTCTTCATCGGATACCAGCGTGAAACGAACCTAACTTTTGGAAGATCAAGTTAATTAGTTCTTTAGTATTATTAGGTAATAGTTTTTGTAACAGGTTGTACTAACAGGTTTCAGTAACAGTATGTAGTTAGAATAGTAAATTATTTGTATCATTTCGTAGTATATTGGATTTGTGTTAACCATAAAATGTGATTATAGTATTAAGAAATAACGGTTCGTTGTACACTCTAGTGAACGAACCATCAGATTGTACAAATTAATAAATGAATAAAACCCCTTCTTATTTTGCAATAACCTCTTCATCTCAAAACACGACTCTCAAACTCGTTCTCCGTTATCTGCTTCAATACATAAACCAATCCGCATAACTTAAAAAATCAACCACCATCCTGATCGTCTTTTTGTAAGATTCTTCCGCAAACTTCTTAGTCAGCCGATTTCCAAAACATGTTAATTTCGTGGCTTAACTGTTCACTTAATTTAACGAGCGTGGTGGGTGTGCGGTAACGATCTGGCCTCGTATCGGGAGGACGACGTGGTTTTGGAATCCCCGTGCGGAGCATCCAGATTGGCAGATTTGGATTCCATGGTTTCCCCAAATCATCCAGGCGAATTCCGGGATGCTTCCTTCAAAACCACACTGGCCGAATTCCATCCCGTTTCTTGTCGTCAATCCCATTCCTCCTCTAATGACCTCGACGTGGACGAGGCGTAAAACCCAAAAGTAAAAAAAAAGTCACTTCTAACATTATCAAAGGCTATTTTCTAAATCAACAAACGCCATAAAAGTATCGTTTTTTTTCTTGGTTGGTAAGGACAGAATTGTTTCTCTTACAGCACGGTTTTCCCTAAACCCAAACTGTAGCTGCTGTTTACATTATAATGTATGTCTCGGAATGATCAGCAACAATTTATTTTGCAAGTTTAAATATTTCGAAGTCTTATAGGCATTCAATGAGAACATGAGGAAAACTGAGGCTTAAATAGAAGTTCAGTGCAGGAATGTCAGTGTGGCAAGACCTGTGTCAACAAGGAAACCCGTATTAAACGCTTTGTAAACACGTAAATGTTCCCTTCTACAACGAAATTTGAGAATTACGCTCCAGCTGCGGAGGGTAATAGAGCCGATTTATAAAATTTTGTAACAATTAGCCGTGTTATTGCTCAGAGTGATAATTTCATTTCAAAAAATTCTTAATCTTTACTGAAAGACATACGTGAAGAAAATGTGAAAACATTATAGGAGAATTAGTTCACATCCAATATTGGAAATTTCTTATTTTACAACATTTTATTAGAGACAGCAAATTACTGCAGTTTAACATTTTTTAAATTCTACGAAGAGATTAAAAAGTAACCTGTTTGGTTACAAGGAAACGGATTAATTTTGCTCGTCACTTTTGGTTTAATACAACTTCATTAAACAACGGGATTAATATAATATATCTCCCAGAATCTAGGGGGCTTATCTTCACTTTGTATTTGATAGCTGCAAAAATAGAAAAAAAGGGAGAGAGGTGCGAAAAGAAGAGAGAGTAAATTAAATTTGATTACGTTTCTGATTTCAGAGACTGTTTTACGAATGATGAAAACCTGAAACTAATGGGTGAGCTGTAACACTGTGGCTCCGCATTCGAGAGGACGCGGGTTTGAATCCCCATCCGGCTAGCCAGATTTGGGTTTTCCTTGGTTTCTCCAAGTCACCCCGGGGTGAATGGCGGGATTATTTCTTCGAAACTCAATCTGAATTTTCATCGTTCTATTATCACAAAAAAAAATAAGAGCTTAACTTGCAAACCAAATACAGGAATCAAAATCCGATTGCTGTTGGTGACTGGTAACGATTTGAAGCGAAGTTTGGTAGTAACCATTTTAAACTCATGGTCCTGCCATCGATACTTCGGTTTTAGTGGGGTTTTATTTTATTTTTTATTTTATTTAATGGCATTCAGTTACTGAGGCCACACAGCCAGCTCAATGTGATTCTGATTCTTTCAATGTATTAGTTTCTCCAGTGTACTTATTTTTAAGTGTAATCACAAGGACACTATATCACAAACATGACATTCACAGACACAACACTTTAACACCCATGCCCGCGGCTGAACCGGCGACCATCGGCGCGTGGAGCTAGCACTCTAGCCGCTACGCTACCGAGACCGGCTTTCGTGGGGATCCCAGAATCACTCTACCGAACGGGTAATCGATCTTACTTAAACAGTGAGACCTAACTTGTTCATACACACCAAATATTTTCCGGGTCATTGCAAAAGACACACGCGACACCATCTACTTAAAGCAAAGTTAATAATCGTAAATGATAATATGTCGGTAGAAGTGAGATGTTTTGATGAGAGGGCGTGTTTCCAAAACAATCTCTGAAATCAGAAACGCAATTCAAATTTAATTTTTTGCTGTCTCACTTACTCATTCTCAACTCCACTCCTTTTTTCTATTTTTAGCAGCTCTAAATTAAAAAAATTATAGGTGTGCCGGATGCTTTGTATTCTGTTAAGCTCATAAAATTCATATATTACTAATGTAATAGAAATAAGAAGTTTATTTTGCACTGCAGTGGTATGAAATAGAGTCAGCTACTTCAATTGGAATTTACGCCTCTGCACCAATCAGCATGTGACGAAGGTGAAAGGTTGATTTTTAAATGCTATACTTCTATAAGCAACATCTTCGTTTCACGGCATTATAGCTCCTTGATGACGCGCGGCGCCAGAAACTGCGTGACCTGATTTGAGTTCCGGTGGTTGAAGAACGTTTTTTAACTGGTACATGTTTCAGAGGTGGTGCATTATTACTAATCACCAGATGGTGCACAAAAGTCCTGGGTTAAATCCCAAACCTCTCTGTAGCGCGTATGGAGTGAATGTATAACACCCTTTTGACAGTGACTCGTTCGCCGGATTTTGACGTTAAGCTGGCGGCCCCCCTCGATGTGTTTCGGAAGAGCAGGTCTCAATGGGCCAGCACCGTGTTTCACCCTCTCGCTTATTTCATCTCTTATTTTAGTGTCGTCAGTCTCTCTATTGGTTTGATACAATCATCCATCCCTTCTTATTTTGCACTAACCTCTTCATCTCAAAACACCACTCTCGATACTCGTCCTCCGTTATCTATTACATACATAACCAATCCCGCATAACTTAACCACCATCCTGTATCTTCTTTGTGTAAGATTCTTCCGCAAACTTCTTCAGTCAGCCGATTTCCAAAACATGTTAATTTCGTGGCTTAACTGTTCACTTAATTTCACCGAGCGTGGTGGGTGTGCGGTAACAATCTGGCCTCGTATTCGGGACGACGTGGTTTTTGGAATACCCGTCCGGGTATCCAGATTTGCAGATTTGGGTTTTCCATGGTTTCCCCAAATCACTCCAGGCGAATGCCGGGATGCTTCCTTCAAAACGCTATGGCCGAATTCCATCCCGTTACTTGCCCCAATCGCATTCCTCCTCTAATGACCTCGACGTCGACGAGGCGTATAACCAAAAGTAAAAAAAAAAAGGTCCACTTAGTTTTCAGCATCCTTCTATAGCACCCTATTACCAATACTTCTATTTTCCTTGTTTCTTTCATTCCTGAAGTCCATGCTTCGCTACCATAATGTTCTGTACTCCATACATAGAGTTTTAAAAAGTTATTTCTGATTCTTAGACCAATATTTGCAACTAAAAGATTTCCCTTTTTCGTGAAGTTTCTATTTGCTAGTGCCATTTACCATTTAACATCATTCCTGATTCCGCCATCAGTTGTAATTTTAGTTCCTAAATAATACAGATTATTTACTTCTACTATTTTCTCCGAACCCATTTGTATATTTAATCTACTATTATACTATACCAGTGAAGACTTCGTTACCATTATTCCTGTTATTTCTTTTACACTTTAGTCTTGCTTGGATTTGTATTTATTACAGAATCCTCCATCAGTATATTTTTTTTTTTTTCATTTCTTACAGTAGTTCCTGCTAACAGGTCATCAGCAAATCCTATTAATCTGGGTTTGTCTTCGTAAACACCTAAGCCACATTCATATTTTTCTTTACTTCTTTTATTGCTTCCTTCAAATATAAGTTGAATAATAGTGGGAATGAATGACAACCATGGCTCACATACTTTTCGACTGATGCGTGTCTCTCATGATTTTCTACTTATATTATAGCCACTTGATTCTTTTTATAGATTATAAAGTATTCTTCTATCTCGATATTTTAGACATGATTTTTTTTTTGTAATTTTGAATATCTTGTCCCTTCTAACATTATCAAAGGCTATTTTCTAAATCAACAAACGCCATAAAAGTATCGTTGTTTTTCTTGGTTGGTAAGGACAGAATTGTTTCTCTTACAGCACGGTTTTCCCTAAACCCAAACTGTAGCTGCTGTTTACATTATAATGTATGTCTCGGAATGATCAGCAACAATTTATTTTGCAAGTTTAAATATTTCGAAGTCTTATAGGCATTCAATGAGAACATGAGGAAAACTGAGGCTTAAAATAGAAGTTCAGTGCAGGAATGTCAGTGTGGCAAGACCTGTGTCAAAAGGAGCCCGTATTAAACGCTTTGTAAACACTATGTTCCCTTCTACGACGATATTTGAGAATTACGCTCCAGCTGCGGAGAGTAATAGAGCTGATTTATAAAATTTTGTAACAATTAGCCGTGTTATTGCTCAGAGTGATAATTTCATTTCAAAAAATTCTTAATCTTTACTGAAAGACATACGTGAAGAAAATGTGAAAACATTATTGAGAATTAGTTCACATCCATATTGAAATTTCTTATTTTACAACATTTTATTAGAGGCAGCAAATTACTGGAGTTTAACATTTTTTTAATTTCTACGAAGAGATTAAAATGTCACCTGTTTGGTTACAAGGAAACAGATCAATTTTGCTCGTCACTTTTGGTTTAATACAACTTCATTAAACAACGGGATTAATATAATAATATCTCCCAGAATCTAGGGGGCTTATCTTCACTTTGTATTTGATAGCTGCCAAAAATAGAAAAAATGGAGAGAGGTGCGAAAAGAAGAGAGAGAAATTAAATTTGGATTACGTTTCTGATTTCAGAGACTGTTTTACGAATGATGAAAAACTGAAACTAATGGGTGAGCTGTAACACTGTGGCTCCGCATTCGAGAGGACGCGGGTTTGAATCCCCATCCGGCTAGCCAGATTTGGGTTTTCCTTGGTTTCTCCAAGCCACCCCGGGTGAATGGCGGGATTATTTCTTTGAAACTCAATCTGAGTTTTCATCGTTCTATTGCCACAAAAAAACTTGCAAACCAAATACAGGAATGTAAATAAGAATGCTGTTGGTGACTGGTAACGATTTGAAGCGAAGTGTGGTAGTAACCATTTTATACTCATGGTTCTGCCATCGAGACTTCGGTTTTCGTAGGGTTCCCAGAATCACTCTACCGAACGGGGAATCGATCTTACTTAAATAGTGAGACCTAACTTTGTTCTTACACAACTAATATTTTCCGGGTCATTGCGAAAGACACACGCGACACCGGAGCGTTACCACTCACCCATTAACTCAGTTTTTCGTTACTAGTCGTATTTGGTCTACGATTACATCCATAAAATTACTTAAAAATCTACTCAAAGCAAAGTTAATAATCGTAAATGATAATATGTCGCTAGAAGTGAGATGTTTCGATGAGAGGGCGTGTTTCCAAAACAATCTCTGATATCAGAAACGCAATTCAAATTTAATTTTTTCTGTCTCAGCTACTTCAATTGGAATTTACGCCTCTGCACCAAACAGCTTGTGACGTAGGTGAAAGGTTGAATTTTAAATGCTATACTTCTATAGCCAACATCTTCGTTCGGGTCATCATAGCTCCGTGATGACGCGCGGCGCAGATACTGAGTTACCTGATTTGAATTCCGGTGGTTGAAGAACGTTTTAGAACTGGGACATGTTTCGGAGGTGGTGCATTATTACTAATCACCAGATGGTGCACAAAAGTCCTGGGTTAAATCCCAAACCTCTCTGTAGCGCGTATGGAGTGATTGTATAACATCCTTTTACAGTAACTCGTTCGCCGGATTTGGAAGTTAAGCTGGCGGCCCCATCGATGTGTTTCGGAAGAGCAGGTCTCAATGGCCCGGCACTGTGTTTCACCCTTTCGCTTATTTCATCTCTTATTTTACTGTCGTCAGTCTCTCGGATTGGTTTGATACAATCCTCCATCCCTTCTTATTTTGCACTAACCTCTTCATCTCAAAACACCCCTCTCGAAACTCGTCCTCTGTTATCTGCTTCATACATAACCAATCCCGCATAACTTGAAAAATCACCCACCATCCCGTTCTTCTTTGTGTAAGATTCTTCCACAAACTTCTTTTGTCAGCCATCATTCACAAAAAATGTTCATTTCGTGGTTTAACAGTCCACCAAATTTTCAGCATCCTTCTATAGCACCACATTTCGAATGCTTCAATTTTCTTTCTTTCAGGCATTCCTGAAGTCCATGCTTCGTTACCATAAAATGCTGTACTCCATACATAGAAATTTTAAAAGTTCCTAGGTCAATATTTGAAACTACTTTTTCATGAATGTTCTTTTTACTAGTGCTATTCTGTTTTTAACACCATTCCTGTTTGGGCCATCAGTTATAATTTTACTTCCTAAGTAACAAAATTTATTATTTCTAATTTTGAATTCAATCCCTCTTTTATAAATTTAACCTACTATTATTTCTTTTATACTTTTGTCTTGCTTCGATCTGTATTTATTACAGAGTCCTCCGTCATTATTTTGTTCATGTCATTCAATAACTCCTCCATATACCCAGTCCGTCCTGCTCTCAGGACAATGTCATCAGCAAATCCAATCAGACCGGTTACTGGCTTTGTCTTTGTGAACACTTAAGCCACATTCAAATTCCTCTTTTACTTCTTTTATTGCTTCTTCTTTTGAAAGTTTAAATATTGCGAAGTCTTATAGGCTTCAATCAGAACATTGTAGGAGGAAAACTGAGGCTTAAAATTGAAGGTCAGTGCGGGCAAGGTCAGTGTCAAACAAGGAAACCAGAATTAAAATCTTTCCGTCTACTACGACATTTGATAATTACACTCTAGCTGCGGAGAGTAATAGAGCTGATTTATTAAAATTTTTGTATCAATTAGCAGTGTTATTGCTCAGCGTGATAATTTCATTACAACTAACTCTTAATCTTTACTGAAAGACATAGGTACCTAGAAAAAAATGAGAAAACATTATAGAGAATTAGTTCATATCCATATTGAAATTTCTTATTTTACCACATTTTATTGAGACAGCAAATTTTTGTAGTTTAGCAATCGATTTGAGGTCTTTGCCTGTTTGGTTACTAGCAAACCGATCAATTTTGCTCATCATTTTTAGTTTAATACAACTTCATTAAACAGATAAGAGGGGGCTTATATTCAGTTAGTATTTGATAGCTGCTAAAAATTGAAAACAGAGAGAGAGGGGCGAAGAGAATAGAGGGAGAGAGAAAATGAAATTTGAATTGCGTTTCTGATTTCAGAGATTGTTTTGAAACCTCCTCTCTCATCAGATCAAATCACTTCTGCACATATATTTTCATTTACAATGTTTAACTTTGTTTTTAGTAGATTTTTTTAAAATAATTTTATGGATGTTATCATAGACCAAATACGAAAAATATTGAAAAAGTGAACCTAATGGCTGAGCGTCAACGCTATGATTCCGCATTCGGGAGGACGCGGGTTTGAATCCCCATCCGGCTATCCAGATTTGGATTTTCCTTCGTTTCTCCAAGTCACTCCGGGTGAATGGCGGGATTATTTCTTCGAAAATCCGTGGTCCGAATTCCTTCCCGTTCGTTGTCTCCATTCCCTTCCCATCTTTAACGACTTAAAAGTAGACGAGTGTTAAAGCCAGAGGAATAATAAGAAATTGCTACAGTAATATTATTTAGTATTTCTTCTCGTTGACGACTGTGCGATCTCGTTGTAGTCCACCTAACGTCACCAGATGATGCGATTTCGACGAGGTTGAAACCCGAGGTTTCTTCCAGTGTCACCTCCATTAAAGCTTTCATAGTTACGTGTGCTGTTTGTTAAGAAGCACTCAGTTCTGTGTCTTTCCTTAGGTATACTATTCCCTGACGCAAGTAGGTAAGATTCGACGTTATATTTTATGGATAAGTCATTTGTAGCTTCGACTTGTTTAAAATAAATGCAAAAAAGTAATTGGAACGCCTGGAATCGAACCGAGGACCTTGCGTTCAGAAGACCAGAGCGTTAACGATAAGGCAACTGAGTTCGTGCAGATAGACAGCTCGTGCAGTGTGTAAACAACTTTATCCTGTCTCGGAAATCAGTTACATTCGACTGGTCTTAGACAAATTTCCGAAATAATCTCTTTATAATCATTTCTATAGTTTTGTAGAGCTAAAAATTCTGGATCTTTGAACATTTCCACCCAATTCTTGGCCCACACATCTCATTATGTGTATTATTATTGGAAGGAATTAGGCAAATCAATATATAAATAAACATCGTTATAGTTTTACGCTAATCATTTGGAATAAAATAATCACTGAACCTCATGTTTACCGCTCTTTATTGCAATCTTGTTCATTACAACTTTAGTGACATGTTTCACGATCCGAATTTAACAAAAGTATAGCTGGAACCGAATTTCGTTCGATTCGATGGTCGGCCATATCTTGCCGAATATGATAGCCAATCCCGGGACTGGAAAATGCATTACTTGACTCAGGATTGGTCAGTAGCCTTTTACTGAAACGTAGGGGAAGATTGATGATCTACCCTGCCAATAAGAATCTTCGATGGGCGGAGTCTTCCTGTTATGTTACAGGCATTGATTTAAGGAAATGAATTACAGATGGCGCTGAATTGAATACCCGCCAATGGCATGGTTTGATGGGCGGAGCTAGTAGATGCGCTAAAGTTTCCTGGGAAGACAAACTCTCCATTGATGCCACATTGTGCAAAATAACAGACTTAGACGCAGGCGCGCACAGTCAATTTTTTTGCCAAAGAGTGTACATGTGACTTGGCCCGAAGACCTGTGATTTGCGCAATGTCAGTCATTGCCCCCCGAATGTTTCCTCTGTGCTCTGGAAACCATAAAATTAATCAATAAAATATTACTCTTTGTGACTGTATAACTCTTTTTTAGACAAAAACCCTTATTTTTTAAAATAAATAAATAAATAAAAAGTCATTTTTAAAGGGGTTTCTCATTGATTGGGAAATTACACAGGGGTATGTGGAGCTATGAGTTTGAGAATCGCTGATCTATGATGTAACAAGGCTCCAATAAGTGAAAAGTGAGCTGCCTGCCTGGCAACACTTGACAAATTAAAGAGCATTGTGCGTGTGAGGTTAAGTCACAAACATTCAACCCTTTAATTCCATTAAGGATTAGTATATACGTATTGCAACAAAATCTTCTAGGGTGTACAGCCGGATGGTGGTGTAAAAACACGACGTTTCGACAGCTGACTCTGCTGTCTTCATCAGGTATATGGCAGTTGTTCTCAGCTGTCTCTGCCTCGACTGACGCATATATACTTATTTCTTAGTGTTTAAATTAACTTTTTGGCTCTTATAGATTTTTGCTTACAGTATTAACAATGATATTTTCTTTGTTTTGCAGAGGTCCCATTGTTAAGAACAGCAAGTGTCATTCTTATTATTCCATGACAGACTTGCCTGACGGTCACGAGCACAGCAGTGATCAATAATACAGTAATTTTAAGTATGGAGACCGAGCGTGGTGGTGTAACGGATAGCGTTCTGGCCTCGCATTCGGGAGGGCGGTGGTTCGAATCCCCGTCCGGGCATCCAGATTTGGGTTTTCCATGGTTTCCCCAAATCGCTCCAGGCAAATGCCGCGGTGCTTCCTTAAAAAGGCCATGGCCGAATTCCTTTCCATTCCTTGCCCCATCCTTTCCCGTCTCTAAAGACCTCGCTGTTGAGAGACGTAAATCAGTTAAAAAAGCAGTTAAGTATGGAGGACTAGTAGGAAAGACATTAAAGTAGGTACGATAGTATGGTTGTGCTGGGGCAAATACCTTAGCGTGTACGAATGGACTTGATGCGAGGTGCAAATTTTAATATTTAATTTCGAGGAATCTGGTTAATTGGAAAAGTATATTGTGAATATTTTCGACTTTTAATTAGGAAGCGTGCATAAACCACGTAGCTCCATTTTGGCCTGCTGTGAACCCCCGCTCCTCCCCACGTAGCCCTACGTGGCTTTTGCCTCTACCCCCCTCCCCCTCCCCCACGTAGCCCGTAGCTTTTTTTCCCTTTTGATTTCAAACGACATTTTGTACTGTTTCTCTTGTTAGACTATTGTAAATTATATACGGAGATAATTAACTGAGGGAAATAAATATTCACATGTTGTTGTGTGTTCTGTTCCTCTTTTTAAATGTGAAAAATGTTATGTAAGGAAAGCTACGTGGCCTGGCTCGGAACCCCCCCCCCCCCCCACGTAGCCCAGCGTAGCCTTCCAGCCAACCCCTCTCCCCCCCCCTGGACCAAGCCACGTAGTTTGTGCACGGTCCCTTACTGGAAGTTACAAATTAAATTGAAATTCTTGGAAGAACGTGATGTCAGTTGGTAGCAATATCATCTTTTATTGGAACTCTGAAATATTAAGTAATTAAGCTTATTTGGAAGAGTAGAAGGAATTGAGTCTGGCGTACCATTTATGTGTACGAGACACTGGTATATGATACACGCGGGATAAGTAACAGGTGATATATCGGGACGCTAGTGAACGTGCGTTTCTCGACAGTGGAACGCATGCCTTGGGCCCAAAATCGTGTGAAAAGGGATCCTTTTAACGCAGGATTAAAACAAAGCCATAATCGTATTCCTCGACACGAATAGTTACAGGCAGTGGAAATAATAAAGGCGGCTCAGGTTGACACAATAGTGAAAGCAGCGCCTAGAAGTTCAGAGAAACTGTTTTACAAATAGCTCAATCAGTGAAAAGAACCGAGTGGATGAGACCTCGGTAACGCAGTGTGCGAATAGACATCCTGGTGTAACAGAACATTTCAGAAAATTTACAAAAATATAAGATAATGGTTTAAAAGTAGAAGAAGTCGCGGGCCAAGCAGTGTGCTTGTCGCGTATCACGTGTGAGCAAAGCGTGACTTCGGAAATGAGGGGGGCGGGGGTGCAGGCTGGCACGTGACTAGAGGGACGGTCACGTGCGGGGCCTTCTAGAATCCCCATCGAACCTGCAGACACACGAGTTTAATGTACGACTCACGGGGGACTGCCTCGTGACACGGGAGTACATGAAGCGAGCACTTGGCTCAGCTCAGCCTCATTTACAGACGTGAGGGTACAGCCGAAACTACGTCACGCTGGGGAACGAAGTACTGTCTGATGACCAGCCGACATCCTCTCCAGCCAGAGCCTGTCTGAATTAGCCAGATCAGGCCAGAGTCTAGTCAACTCTAGCTGACCTACGACTGAATACTGTAAGTGAACTATAACTCATTCTGGGGTTACTTTTGAGCCTTGCCTCGTGGTAAAATACCAACTGCCTACGGGAGGAATGAACTAGTTAACGCCATCTACTGCTTAATATACAACAACACAGCCTGAATACCTGAGTTGTGGATGACTGCAATTAGTAACCTAGCTTCAAGAACTACATCCAAGAGGCGGATCCAGAAGACGGCAGCTGAGATGTTTACCGCCAAGTAAGTCCTGACTTTGAAATGAATTCGTCACAGGAGTTCAGCCGGATAGCGTCGTAAAAAGACAACGTTTCGACAACCGGCTCGGTTGTATTCATCATGTGTATTACTTCTGATATTGTTACCTGAAATCACAAACTCGGTTGTCGAAACGTTGTCTTTTTACGACGCTATCCGGCTGAATTCCTGTGAAGAATTCATTTCATCAATACGCCGGGAAAGTCTCCATACACATATAAGTCCTGACCTTGGTCGCTCGCTGCCACAAATAGAGTCTAGCCATCTTGACTAGCTAGTAGTTTGCCTAATCAACAAACAGTCCGCTATACTGGGATGCTTTAACAACAAACTACCGAGCGTGGTGGGTGAACGGTTAACGTTCTGGCCTCGCATTCTGGAGGACGCCGGTTCGAATCCCCGTCCGGTCATCCAGATTTGGGTTTTCCATGGTTTCCCCAAATCATTCCAGGTGAATGCGGGGATGTTTCCTTCAAAAGGCCATGTCAGAATTCCTACCCGTTCCTTGTACCCACCACATCCCGTTTTTAATGACCTCGACGTCGATGAGGCGTAAAGCCATAAGTAAAAAAAAAAAAAAAAAAACTTATGTGCAATATTTCTATATTAACCACGGCCTATAACGAGAGAGGTTTTGTTTGAGGGAATCCTTCATTGGTTCGCTCAGTTCCTTCTCCGTGGATGACGAAAACTTCGTAGCAACGGGGAGGAGTGACGGAAGAAGGGGATTCGAGGCACGAAAATGGACGCTTCAGGCCGGCAGCTTCCTGTGGAGGTAGCTTCCCACGGCGCATGTATTTGCCGACCGCGCCGATCAAGCTATGAACAGCGGGCCGTGGAAAGGGACCTGCCTCTGCTAGCAAGGATGGCCCGCCTCTATCCGTCACCCAGTCGGTAAACATGAAACGCCAGGGTAGCTGAAACGACTGTAGGCAACGTAGTGGGGAGGTGGCTGCGAGGTGGTGAGAGCTACCCTGTGACGTACAATAGGGCAGAACGGCGCATTCTACGAAATCACGCGCCGTGCGAAGCTGCCACTACGTGCTACGTGAGGATGGAGAGTCAGCTCGAGTCAACGGCAACTGCGACCTTCGGCCCAGCAGGTGCTGCCTTCCCCAGAACTACACGTTACGCTGGTCAGCCTAAAACCATACACGCAGTGCAAGAAACTCTGTTCACTATAATTCACTGCACCGCCACAGTTCCGTTGATTGGTAACTATGATACAATGAACAAATGTAAAATCTTCTAGGGCTTACCTCCGAGATAGCGCATCAATGCACGGCGGCGTTCCGAAGCCTGTCTCAGGCTCCATCTTCCGGTGAAGTGTTGGATTTTTGAAAGCGTCACGACGCACGTGACTGACGTCACCTGGCAAACAAGGGCCTTTTAAGCGTGGACGCTTCCAAAAATCCTACACTTCACCGGAAGATGGAGCCTGAGACAGGCTTAGAAACGTCACCCTACATTGACGCGCTGTCTCGGTGGAAAGCCATAGATGATTTTACGCAACTATGATACAAATTACTATTAAACTGAATTAACTGAGCTTTTTCTTGTGTTCTCCCCAGTGCAATTATCCATTTACATCAATTTTTATCATCACCATCATCATTGTCAGGCCCTTCTGCTTTTCAGAGTCGTCCAACACATCCACTTCTAAGCCTGGCGGTCACTTCAAGAATTTTCCTCCATCACTTGTCACCAAACAACTCCCTTCGTCTCTGCGTTTGTCTTCACTTGGTCTATCCATCTTGCCGAAGGTCTTCCGAACAGGTCTCCTTCCCTTCCCACTGTTCAAGAGTGCTTAACTTTGGCCGTCTCCCCTCCTCCATCCCCATAACATGCTCCAACCATTCCTTATTAACTTTTTATGACTTAACGCCTCTTCGACGTAGAGGTCATTAACATTCGTCTGCAATGATTTGGGGAAACCATGGAATCTCAAATCTGGATGCCGGGATGGGAATTCGAACCCACGTCCTCCCGTTGCGTGGCCAGAGCGTTATCTGCTCACCCATCAAGCTCGGTATTAGCATCTCGTCCAGTGCTTCAACTTGTAGTCTGTTCCTGATCATTCCATTTCTGATTTAATATTTGCTCGTGACGTTCTCTATCCCTCCCAGAAACCTCATCTCTACCGCCTGGAATGACCTAATATCTCTTTTTATGGAAGTCCAGGTTTCAGAGCCAATAGTCAGAAATTGCTGGTAATATTGTTTATACAGCAAAATTTTGGTTTCCTTTGCTATGTTCCACATCCAATTTACACCATATCCGTTTTTATTAAGAGATTTTCCTCAACAGACAGGTTTTACTCCACCATACCAAAAAAAAAAAAAAAATCAAAAAAATCGGAGAACTTTACTTGATCTTCTCAAAATACTTCTCCAGATATTTCGATCTTCTGTATCTTTCTCTCCTGCAACAATTTTTTTTTTTTTTTTTTTTTTTTTTTTTTTTTTTTTTTTTTTTTAATGGCATTCGGCTACTTGGGCCATACAGCCAGCTCAATGTGATTTGTTGCTGTCAAGTATTGACACGAGGACACTACAACACGGACAAGACATTCACAGACACAACACTAAACACCCATGCCCTCGGCCGGACTCGAGCCGGACTCGAACCGGCGACCTTCGCTAGCACCCTAGCCCCTACGCTACCGAGGCCGGCCAACAAATTTTCTCATTGCTGTTTGTACTCATTGGAGCCAGGTAAACATGGGCCGTCCTCTTTTCCTCCTTCCTTTAACTTCCCATTCCTGTACAAGTTTGGATATCCTAGTGTCTTTTGTCCTTCTTACTTGGCCATACCATTCCATCTTTTTCGTTCTATAACTTAAAAATACTTCATACATTTCTTCTTTCACTTCCATTAGCCTAAGTATTTCGATATTCCTTACTTTTTCTTGATATTATTACTGATCATCTCCAGAAATCTATTTCTAATGCTTTCAAATTCTTAACATGTTTTTGATTGATTGTCAAGGTTTCTGATCCATATAAGACTGTAGATTCCAATAATGACTTAAATATAATTCTTTTTGCTCTATTCATAACTTTCTTGCTCCATAGAAGTGAATTGAGCATCCCGAGTACTTTCCGGCCATTGATAATTCTTTTATTAATTTCTTATTGTTAAATTTTAAATAATTAATAATTAAGATAAAAGGGAATTCGTTGATTAATGACAGTCACGTGCATAAGGTAAATTGAAACGTTTCAAGATCTCTTGTTACTTTTATACGGCCTTCAGTTACGACTTTTGTAAGACCCTGCAGACCTCAAATCAACACCTTTATACAGTTTCTCCAGGCACTTGGCCCGCTTTTTTCGCGGTTCTAAACCGCGGTATTTATGGGCGCTGGAGATTTCCAGGCGCCCTGCTGGCCGCTCCACTTCTCGTTACCCCAAGATAAACCGAAGTGGCTTCGTTAATGCTACAGGAGGGCCTAAATCACCCGCAGCGACCACTTGCGGCTTAACTCCGGCACGCCTGCGTAGTGTCGGTCGCCAGATTAAAAACATTCCACCGCTTTTAATGAGGAAACTCAATTAACCAGTGAATAAGGAGAAAACTCAGTCGCTCCAAGAGGGCCGCAAATGGTCGCGGCCGTTAAGTGAAATGCAACAATTTGCTGAGTACTTCCTTCTCCGGCTGCGTGCTCGTCACCAGAACCGAGTCTTAAAAGCCATTTTCACAGTGTCTGTGGTATTTTTTAAAGTTAATTAAATATAAAACACAATCTGTTCAGAACAGTGTTTGGAGTTGTATGTTCTCCTCTTTGTCGTAGTCACGATCATTTTCATAATGTATTTAATAATTCGAAGAGGCCAGTAAGAGAAATGACAACACCAAATTAAATTTCTCAAGTTTATCTACGTTATTACAAAGGGTGTCTATTAATGAAAGGATAATCCTACAACTGCAGATAGAAAATTTTATTTTAGTAGAAGTCTCACCATTTTTGAGATATTGATTTTTCAATATTTTTTCGAAACTTGTGGCTTTGTTCAGTTTATTCCCCGCTATTTCTTCAAATTAAGACTTTTTGAGCCAGCTTTTTTTTTTTTTTTTTTTGATTTACTCAATGATTTTTGAGTTATCTAAAACAATGTTCTTTTTTCTCTTAAAACGTTAAAAAAACATTTAAAAGATTTAGGGACTGCATAAGAGAAAATGGCGGCCATTTTGAACAATTTTTATAATTAACGAAATAAAAAATATTACTTGCATTTATTCTGTCTTTCATTTGTATGTACACCATACCAAAAACCTTTTTTAAAAAAAATCATTACCATCAATTCTTACTACATGTATAAATGCACAATGGTCTTTTAGCGGATTGAACTACTATAAAAAAATCATTTTAAAAGAAGTATAAAACAATTATTCTATTTAAGATTTTAAAAAACCTTATATAGGTTTTTTTTAACGTTTTAAGTAAAAAAGAATATTGTTTTGTATAACAATAATATCTTTTGGTAAATTAAAGATGAAGGGTTCAAAAAGTCTTTATTTGTAGAAATGGTATGGAATAAACTGAACAAAGTCACATGTTTTGGAAAAAATATTAATAAATCAATAACTCGAAAATGGTGAAACTTTACTAAAATAAAATTTTGTCATAGAGTAGGACCTATCTGCGGTTGTAGGATTATCTTTTCTTTCCTGTACACCCTGTGTATATCTGAAGGCGGGCTGTTTGCGTCTGCCTCTTTGTTAAGGCATCACGAAAAACTTCCTAACCAATTTTGATGTGTTTCCACAGTCTGAAAGCTTATGGTTTGACTTAAAATTTTCGGTACATCTTATAACTGTCGCACCAGAAATGATAGTTCGTTCGTACCAAGAACAGATAGCCGCCGCAGATGACAGTACATCTCATAAGAACACCCGTTTGCGAGACCCCCGCCAAACATCACGCTACAATAAACATAAACACTCCATTGTATAGATTCTGTTAATATTGGTTTTTCACAACAAAGCATTGTTTATTTATTTCTTCACTTTCATGGAATATACCTGATACCCGCGACATCGTTCGCGTGGATTAAGAATTTCTTTGCCAGAATTGAATATAGAAAGTTGTTGGTAACGAAGGATTGGTCCCAAACAACACCGAGTCTGCATAATATGACCGGAAAGCCATCACTATATCACTCTACCGTCGAACCTATCTCTTGAAGAGAACAAATTTCCAATATATTTAATGCTCTGTTAGGCATCTCAAAAAAGAAGGCAAAATAAACTGGTGCCAGAAACATTTAAGCAGACACAAAGTAATAGGACAGAGAAAATAGACATCTATACTAAATAATACGTTTTTTCTCTAAACGAACTTTATTAAAAAATTATACACTAGCATAATGCGCGAGAAGCACACCTTGAAAAACCGACGTAACATTACAGACTAACACACACATCCGTCCCTCTGTCACCATTCGATAAGTTCTTAATATTTCGGGACTACAACTGTTAATCATACCGAAAAAAAATGTCCTGTGCCCTCCCTACAGATATTCTTGTCAAATTCTGTCAATATCGGTATAGGCATTGTAATGATCCGAATGAAAAACATATGTGCGTGTTTCTTTTCTCGTCGTAAGTGTGTCGGTCCCAGGGGAGGTTCTGCTTGTGTTTGGAGGACGCCAGGCCTTGAGTGTTGCCATTAGATGTGACGGATGGCAGAAAACAGTCCCGTGACAGGACCACAGCTCAAGAGCAGCATGGACTGTTTCGGTAAACAAATAAAATAAAAAGTAAATCCGTATCCAAGGGTGAAGGGAAGCCGGGGAGTGCAACCAATAGGAAAAATTTGTATTTTTAGTATGAAAAAAAGGGCAGTTTTGTTGCATGTGCTGAGCCAACCAGCGAAAAGAGCTTCCCTGCAAAGACAGACATTGGCGGACGTCACCAAGAAGGGGCGGGAAACGACGATTCTTTGAGGCAGCGCGAGAAGACAAGAGGACTTGTTGGCTACCGACGGAGAGGTGTAGATCGACCGACCAGCTGACCACGGGAGAGACAGCAGTGAGGCAGCCGGCCGTGATGGAGAGCTGGTCAACCCACCGACTGCACAACTTAGATTCGCCTGCACGGTAACCACCATTCAGAAAAAGGAACTTTTGCATCATCATCGTTTTTCACCATAGTTAGCCCCGAGACAGACTCTCTTGCTCCACAGAAAAAGCGATGTAAAAAAAGGAAATTTAATCTTTATAAAATTTTGTCAAGTAAACAATTCAAATACATAAGTAAATCGTAAAGTCAGATTGTGAACTTCGTTTTCACAAGATCCCATCCAGTCTTGTAATGTGTCATTTGACTTTATTCATAATTCTAGTTGCTCAATAATTCATGTTTAAATAACAATACTTTGAGATCTGGATGTCGCTTCCCTCAGAATAGTGTACACTCCAATCTCTGGCGCCCACCTGATTTTTTGGTTGTTCCTAATATTATTTTGAGATCAATGACAGGTAGCAAACGGCCACAGTGAGGTCGAGAAGTCACTTTCCTAACATAGGGAACACTTCAGCATTTAGTCGTCAAAACGTAACAAAAAGACAGAGACTTACTTCCGCATTTATAGTATTATTACTGCATATCACACTGACTGCGAATCACCCCTGAGGGATCAATATAACGCAAAAAAGTGTTCACCAAGACTACCTACGATTTTCCTCGCATTGCACCCCTAAATTTGTGATATCTACAGTTTAATATTCAATCCGAATAACCGACAGTCCAGGCGTGACTCTTACGATCTAAAACAATTTTAAAAAATCTTTGCCTCCACAGATATTTGAACCGGGGACCACGATCCAAACACCAGTAAGAAATCACTTTAACCACTGAACAACCTGACCGCTGTATCGAAAGGCAGTACAGAGACCTAGACATCCAACGCGTCTGTCTATCGCCGTTCAGTAATCTTTCGAAATTATAAGACAACATGTATTATTTATACAGATAATTTTTCAACCAAATGTAGATAGTATTTTTCTCCTTGTTTCAAAGGCTAAGTGTTCAAAGAATCATCGAGATCAGATGAAAACTGTGGATTTGTATGAAGAATAAACAAACAAACATACATACTATGCAATGTTGTTGAAGGCCATTTTTCCGCAGTTGCTCAGTAAATTAATTCATAAAATAACGCCAATGCAACTGTATTATGTAGGTTTATTGCCGTACGCGTTTCGCCTCTATCCTGAAATCCACTAATGTAAATAATTCGTCGCTGATGATGCCTCGAGGAGAGGCGAAACGCGTACGGCAATAAACCTACATAATACAGTTGCATTGGCGTTATTTTATGAATTAATAAACATACATACATTCATCTTTACATATATAGATATTACATTATAATGCAGCGAAAACGTTAATCATACCACTACATCTTTGATTACCCCTCTAGTAAGCGTAACGAAACTGTAGTGTTTAATTTATAGTAAAAAATACAGAGATACTTCATTACAAACATTTATGCTTTGCTCGTACTAAATGAAAAACAAAAGACAAGTGCTTTACTATGCACACCAAGATCCGAGCAGCGGGATAATGCTATTTGTATACAATATGATTTATTTGGTGTACAAAATACCGTAAGTAATTATCACAGCTTGTGGCAATTCTTATCGATAGTCTCCGATAACACATGCGGATGGTATTATCTTTTTTTCTTTTACTTATGGCTTTACGCCTCGTCGTCGTCGAGGTCATTAGAGGCGGGATGGGACTGGGGTCAAGGAACAGGAAGGAATTCGGCCATGGTCTTTTTGAAGGAAGCATCCCAACATTCGCCTGGAACGATTTGGGGAAACCATGGAAAACCCAAATCTGGTTGCCCGGACGGGGATTCGAACCGGCGTCCTCCCGAATGCGAGGCCAGAGCGTTAACCGCCCACTCAGCACGCTCGGTATGGTATTATCGTGAGCATTTCTTCCTGTAATTAATTTGTGCAATCATTATAAGGTAGTTGAGCAATTAATATCGACTTGACGAATAAAATTTCATTCCGACTGCACATGTTTGTTTCCAATGAACCGCACGCGGTCGAAATACATGCTGAGTCAAAACATTATGACCACTGCCCACCATGAGAGCGAACTCTGTGCACTTGCTGGTGCGTAATGCGATATAGAAAGAAAATAACCGGAGCATGGGGAGTCTTTCTAGCGTTGATAGGTATGGGAAAGTCACTGACATAAGTTACTTTGACAAAGTTGTTATGGCCTGGCGCTTGAGAACGACCATCTCGGAAACGGCTAGGCTGGTCGGCTGTCCGCGTGCTACTGTATAGAGAATCTAAAGTAAGGGGTTGAAGGACGAAGGAACCAATAATACGCGAGAATGTGGTGGACGTCCACGCCTCATCACAGAACGTGGAGGTCGGAGACTTGCTCGCTCTATAAAGAAGGATAGGCGGCAATCTCTTGACAGTTATCACGACAGAGTACAATGCTCATGCAGCCACAAGTGTTTCGGACTATGGTTCGACCGGAGGTAATCTTTTCCGCTGCGGATGCAGAAGCGGATGTTCAGTGCTTTACATCCGTGGATGCGGATGTTTTGCGAAAGCGGATGAGGAGGTGGAAAAAATAAAATAATAATTATTTAGTTTTTAGTATTTTATAAAAATTAAAGTTAAAATAAAAATAAGCTTATTTTTTTATCCTAAATTCAACATTTTTTCATAAGCAAAGTCTATTTCCATATAATACTGCAATACTGATTGACTTTTTGCCACATCTTTCAACAATAAAAAACGTTGGATGATTTCACAACTGAATTAAATTATTTACATAACTACGCACGCATCAAAAAAAGAGAACAATGTTTGTCACATGAATTTCTTGGCCCTACTAATTCAAGCGTAAATCACAAGGTCACGTTACCACACTTCTCCGTGCCCGCCAACCGCCTTTCTACCGCTCTAGTGGCCCATTCACAGTTCAACTTGTTGGACCAACGATATATCGATATATGACTGTTAATGGACCGTGAAAGGGGTTACAGAACTACACGTAGGACGTGTTGGATGTTTTTGGGCTGCTTGCCATCCAACAAGCCATCGCGTTCGATCATGATTGGAGGAAACATTCTACGAGTGTACGGTAAGGACACTTGTGTGCCAAGAGAAAGTACGGGTGGAAAGGATTGCTTGGAACATTTCATTGTGCCCCTTCTAGCAGCGGGAATTGGTGACCGAATCCAATGGTAGTTGTACATGGATGTCCTTTAAGTTGGGCTGTGGGCAGGTTGCTTTACTTTACATACAAGTTCAAATATGTAAATTCGTCGCTTAGGTAATGTTCATTGCTGCATTTATTGTAAGATCGTTTGAAAAAAATCTTGTTGTTTGATTTGCGACGGTGAACCGAATCTCGTATAAAGAGAATAGAATAATATATATTGCAATGTAAAAAAACAACCGTTATACACCCACGTAAAAATTGCGGAAGCAGAGTTAGGATTACACGCGAAAGTTCCGCACTTGCGGATATGGAGCTCCGTTACGTCCCTATTTCGGACCACAGCGTTCAGCGCACATTGTTGAACATAGGGCTGCGGAGTAGATGGACGTGTTGTCCAAAAGTATACCGTCAATTACGACTGCAGTTGGCGCAAGATCATCGATACTGGAACATGGATCAATGGAAACGTGTCACCAGGTCGGATGAATCACGTTTATTGTTACATCAGGTCGATGATAGTCTCCACATTAGCCGGCTGTTCGAAACATGCACGAATACACGGCGTTGAGTTCAATATTATCGTATGGGTGACATTGACCTGGGCTTCCATGCGACCTATTGTAGTATCATAGGCACCATGTTAACTGTGGACTACGTGTGATATAGTGGAGAACACCCGCATTCCTTTATCCTTCATGTCTTCCACGACATCGATGCATCTTCGAGCAGATTAACAAGGCCAGAGACGTGCTAAAATATTTGATGCGCCATCCCCGCCCCCAAAAATCACCGGCAGGTAATTTAAGGGAATTGCGTGGCCTTTACTTAGACGTCTGGTGCCTGACCCCTCCCGAAAGCTTCCAAGGATTTGTCGCAGCCATACCGCCCCGAATGATTGCTGTATTGCGTTCCAAAGGCGAACCTTCTCATACAGTAGTCAATCCTGGGATTGGTGTGCGGCAGTCTTCCATTCAGGTCTACACTCTGCCCTGCTCTTCATGTCTACATATCTTCTGCAGCCAACTTCAGACATTAACTGCTGGATGCATTTTAAACGTGGTCTCCCTTGGTATATCTTTCCTCTAGTACTGTTTCAACTAAGCTGTCATGTCTAAAGATATGTCCAGTTAATGTTGTCCTTCGCATGTTTATACTCTTCCATATAGAGTTATACTTTACTGCTTTCTCAAACATTTTCTCATAGGTAATCTTGTTCATCTGTCTAATCTTTAACATCTTTCTGAAGCACCATTGCTCAAATGAAATTAATCTTCTTTTCTCTTCTTAACCAACTCTCCAGGTTTCCCATCAATACAGGGCAATACTCCAGAAATAAGCTTTTAATAGTGTTTTCCTCGCTATCCAGCTGATGTTATTTGTTGTAAAAATTCATATGTTTGTTGGTTGAACACTGTTTTTTCCTGCACAATCCTGCATTTTATTTCATTCTTGGTTCTTCCATCTTTTGTGATTTTGCTTCATAGATAGCAGAATTCTTTCACATCTTCCACTGTTTCTCCGTTAAATTTAATTTCTACTTTCGAGTCTCTATCTTTTACCAGATACCATGACTTTCGTTTTTATTTTATTAGTTTTCATATTTTACACATTTCCCTTTGTGGTATACGTACTTTCCAAAATTTTCTAAAGATCCCCTTCACTTTCTATTACTATCACAATGCCATCTGCGAATCTAACCATATTTACTAGTTTTTCCTGTATTTTATCCCAGCGTCAATTTTGTCCTTGATGTTACCCAGTGAGTCTTGAATATAGGCACTGAAAATTATGGGAGACAGGGCACAACCTTGTCTGTCTCTTTATGTATTGCTGCTTCCTCTTTTTATTTCCAGTTTTTATTACAGCTGTTTCATTTTAGTAAGTAATCCATAGTAGCGGCCTATCTCTGTATTGTATACCTTTTTTTCTGAGGATCTCAAACATCTTCACCCACTTAACATTATCAAATGACTTTTCAATATCTACGCAACCTAAATACGTTTATTTGCCTTTCTCTATCATCTTTTCTAATATTAGCCTCAGTGCAAGAATTGCTTCCCTTGTACCTTTTCTCTTCCTGAAACCGAATTGGTCTTCTGAGACTTTTCTACTTGTTTTTCCATTGGTTATAGTACTATATTGGTGACAATTTAACAGATGTTTGGGTTCGCTTTTTACGTATACATCACAAATGTTGTATCAGTACCAATGTGTTCATATAGCCTATTATCGTACTAATTTTTATCTGTTTACAAAATATATAAAACAATAAAAGTATAAACTTTTTGTTTGTAATTAATATTGCAGTAACTACCGGCATAAAGTTATGATTTTGTGAAAAAAAAAATGGTTTGAGCTACTCCCTTTTCTTGATTAATTACTAAGTGCACTGAAAATTTGATGAGAGCAAAGAGAAACGAGATGTTTTTTTCTGACAAGGTTTTAGAGGCTTTTAGAGATAAAATTCGGCAAAGAGTTTTAAAGTTTTTTTTTGTACCCTTCAACAGGTGAATAACGCAGAAAACAGAAGCTTGTTTTCTCCAGTGAGAATGGAAGGCTTGTGGACTGTTACTTTGCCATGCATTGCATGGCTTTCAGGTAAAATAAGTGGTGGTAGAAGATTTGCAACGATTCATTTTGCTTGTGACTTTCAGTTTGATTAGAGGATACACATCCCTTGAATTTGACTTCCTTAAATACGCTGAAAGGTTTAAAGTTATTGAACAAATGGTAAAAAATAATGTGAATGCAAGAACTGAATAAAAAGTTTTTATAAATTTAAGTACTTCCTCTCTTTGTAATTTTCTCATCCCTTTTCTCATTAATACTTGTTTTATTACCGTGACACGTATGACAACATTGGAAAGTTATTACAAGATTTAAAAATTTGGAACTTATTTTAATCGAAGAAGTTTTCAGTGACTCTGTCCGGATTACTGTTGACGAATTTTCTTGAACACTGCATCTCTCTTTTATGGTATGCAGCTGTGCATCTCCGTTTTCATATACAAAGCATGTTTAACTTTTAACTAAAATATCTCATGCCCATAATTATGTAATAATAGGATAAAAAACATGCTTTGTATATGAAAACGGAGATGCGTAGCTGCATATCATAGTAACAAATGTAAATAGTAAGTAGCTTTTAGCTATAAAATATCTCATGCCCATAATTATGTAATAATAGGATAAAACTGTATATAAAAACTGTAACACAGACTCGTCGCTGATGATGCCTCGATGAGAGGTGAAACGCGTACGACGCAGCAATAAATAAATTAAACAGTTGCATTGGTGTTATACATATTTTCAACTAGAAAGTTTTTAACTTTCACAAAAGTTAACACCATCTGGTGACGAATAATGTGCAATCCTCAATATTATCTTACTAACGTTTGCCATAGTGTGTTATACTAATTTCTTTAATTCAATGTAATTGCGATGGGTCTCACACCCCGATGGAAATTTCTTGGTTCCCTACCATCGTATTTCACCAATTTTTTAGTTTAATTCTTCCATTGTTTCAGATAAATTGTCCGGCATTTCACCAGGTAATTTATTTCAGTCCACGACTCTTAAACAACAATTTATACAAAATAATTAATTGTATCTAATATTACTTTTGCATAATTTATTTTTAAAGGTTAATATTTTTTTTAAATTTAATATCCGGATGATGTGGATCATTTTCCTCAAATGCTGGTAATATTAAAAAATAAAAGGGGACACATATAGACCACCTGTAAAAACAATTTTTTTTATATGACTGCAAAGTTTTGTGGCGTTATGTCAAATAAAACAGCTACAGCAAATTTGTGAAGTCATTTCAATAATTTATAATAACCCTTTACTTTAATAGTAATATAAATGTGCCTGAGTCTTAATCTTATACAACCCACAGTTCTTAGCTGTCCTTCGCGTGCTACTTTTTAGTATTAGGGGGCTGTATAGGCTGAGTAAAAAAACTGATTTTACATTGGTATGCCATGTTGAGTCATGGATGATATATGGGGTGCCACAAGTAGAAAAGGGTTGCCAACCACTATCCTGTTCAATTACTGTAAAAGGTAGGTATATTTAAAACCGATGATAGTGCATCGTTGCATCAGCCTATTCCACCACGGTGGGCTTACGGGATTACGTTCAGCCAAGCGGCGGCACTATTTTCTTAGTCGATAAGCGTCCAGAGATTGCTCCGCGCGCTGCGACTGAAATAGCAACCCTGTTGAGTCTGTAAACAGACCCTTCCAATTCCAATGTCTCCATCAAACCATTCCACCGCCCCGGGTTACTATTTTGTGTGTGGGTGTGTTTGGTTGTTGGAGCGGCAGTAGCGAACCGACAGGCTGCAGCCACAAACCGCGAAAAAAGTAATCTATATGTAAATGCGATAGGAGGAAGATGGAGTCGATGAGGCGTGCGTCAGACTTTGAAAGGCTCGTCGACTGGACCGACGCCCTGACGGACGCCAGCTTTGTTTGGCGTCGGGCCCTCTGGCCCAACTCGTTTTACAACTCCCCCTCTCTCTTTGCCTAAAAGTTTGAAGGCATTAGAATTATCTGGAAAACTTTGGCGTTGTCCGAAGCACGTTCACTAACTCCGCAACTGGGAAGTATTGGGAAACGCAAATTTACATTCTTTGCTTGCGGTGAAAAAATACCTTGCGATCAATGGTGACGGAGTAGAAATGGAGGGGAGATTGGAACTAGTGAGCCATCAGGTCGACCCTAATGTATCTTAGATTCTAGTAAGACCAAAATACATCAGTTACTAGCGAGGACTTATAAGTTCTTTTACATGTTTGTACCTGTTGATAGGTATTTGGTTACTAGAAATGACAACTCCAACGAATCACTTTCCACTTTGTTTATTTTCCCGTCCACTCTAAAATAACATTACACAGCAAGGCATCGTCTCGATCCAAAGATACAAACTTGCATGTTCCACTTTAGAAACATCCAAAATAATTCAAAGAATTCCTTCCAACGTTTCCCGAATTCTAACAATGCTTTAACAATTATATCCATTCGAAAATAATTACAATTGTACGAAATCACTCACAATCATTAGAAAAGATCTTGAAATGAAAGTTAATACTGTTTACATGCATTTACACACAAAATTATCAACATACCAAAGATCGTAGCTCAAATCAGTACTTACAATTACAAACTTTTACTTATTTTTTCATACATAATACTGTCCTTGATGGTATTACGTCTCATTTGCAACAGTTTTTGATCATAAATCAAGGTTCATTTGCATGACCGATATACACAAATGCACAACTAATTACAAGAAAAATATAAAAAATCAAAATTAATCAACTCCAATCTTGCTATACAAATTATTATTTGCGGATAAGCCCATTAGGACTACGCAAAGTACTCAGAAGCGTTTGTTCGCTTTCCTTTGTGCCCATATTTCCTTCATACGCTTGCAGTCGGCTTCTTTTCTCTCATCTGACCATGTTGTTCCAGGTATTTTCTTTAATCTTTCCTCCCGGTCCTCTTGCCACTTGTGAATTTTGGATTTAAATATGTCTTTGTTTTCGATACCTTCTGGAACAATTCCTGTTAACTTGAGGTCTTTCCTGATTTCTCCAACCCATTTAATTGTATCCAATATTAATTTGCTTCGGTTTTCATAGAATTGAACTATTTGTCTTGTCAGTCTGTTAGGGTTCATTCTTTTGATGTGTCCTTAGAATTTTGGTCGGCGTTTTCTAATATCAATGTGAATGTCTGCATATTGTAAAATTTCTGATTACTATGGAGTCTTTTTGGTCTCCTATGAGTCTTGGGCTCAAAATTGTCCTTATAATTTTGCGTTCTTTTTTCTCAATACTTTCTATATCTTTTTTCCTGTTCAAAATTAGTGTTTCTGATCCATAAAGACATTCTGGTTTAATAACTGTATTTTAATGTCTCAGTTTTGTGTCTGAGGATTTTTGTTGTAGACATTTTGTGTATACATAATTTTTGCTATACATAATTCTTAAAAAAAAAAAAAAAAAAAAAAAAAAAAAAAAAATCCTGAAAAGGCAGGATCTGAGGGATGTTATACTGAGTCACCCAAAGATTTTCCGCGGTCTCTGTTTGAGTTATAACTATTGTTTCTTCCACCACCATTATAGAATTTATATGCAAACATTTTTTTATATCCTTTCTCAATTTTTGATTTTAGAATCTTATGAAGATAAACCAATTCAACTGAAATATTTGAACACTAATTCTGCTAGTAATCAATGTAAGTTGAGTTACTATTTTAACGTGGTTTTACATTATTCTTTCCACTGCTCACCCAGGAATTTCACCTAACATACGATCTGGATCAACCAAAACTTTAGGCATTTTATTTTGAAACTTAATATTTATTTCTCTGGTTTATTATTTGGAGTTAATGAATATTTCCTTCATGATATTTGTTGAAAAGAAACAATAATGCAGTGTTATGTTTCTTATTGTATTCTTATTACTTGTTCTAACAAAGTTGGTGGAGGGTTTCTTCCTCTTTTTATGAATTAAATTAATTTTTGTTAGAATAAATTACCAACAAAATATTATTAACAGATTGCTGATTGAGGAATCGGAATGTTGCTTTGCACATGAACAACATCGTTTGACATTAATATCCTTTTTTTTTTTTTTTTTTTTTTTTTGACTGCTTTACATCTCTTAACAGCGAGGTCTTTATAGACGGGAAAGGATGGGGGCAAGGAATGGGAAGGAATTCGGCCATGGCCTTTTTAAGAAAGCATCCCGGCATTTGCCTGGAGTGATTTGGGAAACCATGGAAAACCCAAACCTGGATGCCCGGACGGGGATTCGAACCGCCGTCCTCCCGAATGCAAGGCCAGAACGCTATCCGTTGCACCACAACGCTCGGTTAATATACGTTACTTTTAAAATAATAATAATAATAATTCATCAAATGTTATTAGTCCAACAGTGGGCTCATTTGTCATCAGTTCTCATGGTTTTCTATATGTCCATTCATAAAACTCAGCGGGGCTATGAGGTTTTCTCCATGGCGACAGTGACAGTGATTTGGTCGATACGATAGTGATTTGCAGTGATCACCATATCGGCGGGGTTACCATTTAGCAGTAGGCACCGAGTGTATTGCCCGCAGTCGCCCGACGCGATGATTCCATTTCCTGCTTGGCGTTGCAGACCCACGTCCACTCGGATAATATCATCAACCACACACCGCACCGGCGTTAATCGTCGCAAATCTCTTACTGCAGGCTGGCCACGCACCCAACAAACAGCTCGCAATCCACTGTACCATCCCCACCGCGTCACCCTGGCGGCACGTTGCGTTCCTTCACAGAAGGCTACGCGGCCCGAGGTCACATTACAGAATGCAGCTGGGCTGTTACCGTTAGGCCGGGCGCACATTGACGCGCAGTTGACGCAGGCGGGGCAGCACAGTTTCTGAATGTCTATCTTTTGGAGTGGAATAGTGTGTATTGAGACGCAGGCCAGGGCAGTACTGGGGCGTGCATGGACTGCGCCACGCTATGTTCACAACACAGAAACTGTGCCACGCCGCTCACTCGTGCCGGTTTTTGCCGTAACACTTCTTGTGTTATTTATGATCTAACTTTAATTTAAAATCATTTTTCAACTATGTAAAAAAAAATTGATTAATCTGGTACGTAACCACCCTGCGATTCACAATACCAGTCACATTAAAAACAAAAAATATAAACAAGAAACTTGGATAAGGATCACCAATGGGCCCAACAAGTGGCGAGTAAATTCAGCATTTATTTATCATACAACTGTCCACCTACAATTTGAACTTTTATTTTCTCTTTTTGGATCACCGAGCGTGGTGTGTGAACGGCTAACGTTCTAGCCCAACTCTCTCCAGGCGAATGCCGGGATGCTTCCTTCGAAAGGTCATGGCCGAATTTCTTCCCGTTCCTTGTCCCCAGTCTCATCCCGCCTCTAATGACCTTAGCCATCGACGAGGCGTAAAGCAATCAGTAAATATAAGCATTATTTATTTTTTTAAAAGATTGATATATAGGGTATTATTAAATTATTTGTTTTCTTATTATTTGCACTTACCATTCAATAGTATCCCCGAAAAACCCTTTTTTTTCTAACCGTGGCACACGTCCAACTGAATTTAGGATTTCTGCTTCTGCTCCTTCAAGGCAACCTCCGTTTAACTCCTAACGAGAGAGAGAGGATTCTTGTGAAGAAAATTTCCCGAATAATTTGTTGAACACTGATTTTTGGCTCCAAGTGTTATATTTCCTTAAAATATAACATGAAATAAAAAAGAATTACATTCTTATAAATGTCATCTACCATCAAAGGCTAATTAATGAAATAAATAACCTCGAAAATACTGACAGATTTTCTTCAGTTAAAATAGGTACTGTAGAGAAAATAACGGGTTGGATTATACTGTGAATCTCAGCCCGTGTCATCAGAAAATAATACATATATCTTTTGAGAATTCTCTTGTCACTACAAAAGTCAGATGAGAGTTTCTTCTTTCATATACTCACTTTACATAATTTTTTCTAACTCAGCTTCTGATAAAGTAATAACAATTTTCCAAGCTCGGTATCCCTGTCTGATTCAGAAATAAAAAGTCGAGGTTTTGCGTCAACAAGTTTCTGGTTACGCTTTTTTCGCACAACACAACAATGCTTTGAAAACTGACGCACAAAACTGCGGTCTAATAAGAGCGGGTAAGGGAGCGTGCATAAACCACGTAGCTCCATTTTGGCCTCCTGTGAACCCCCCCTCTCCCCCACGTAGACCTACGTGGCTTTTGCCTCAACCCCCCCTCCCCCCCACGTAGCACGTAGCTTTTTTCCCTTTTGATTCCAGAAGACATTTTGTACTGTTTTCTCTTGTCAGATGATTGTAAATTACATAAGGAGATAATTAACTGAGGGAAATAAATATTCGCATGCTGTTGTGAGTTCTGTTCCTCATTTTAACTGTGAAAAATGTTATGAAAGGAAAGCTACGTGGCCTGGCTCGGAACCCCCCCTTCCCCCACGTAGCCTAGCGTAGCCTTCCAGCCAACCCCCCCCCCCCCCCCTGTACCGAGCCACGTAGTTTGTGCACGGTCCATAACTGCCACACGCAGTTTCTGTTTTCGTGCTGTCCTGCCCTGCCCTGCCCTGCCCTTGCACAGACACAATCTTCTGGGATGTCTTCTGTCCGAGAGTATGAGGAAGTTTTTACAAAGTCAATTGTGTCTCCTTCCAGTTCATCTATGGTTGTCTTCGCTGATGATGTGGCTTTGTTGGATGCGCTGTCCCTACTGTGCCACGCAGTTCAATGTGCGCCCGGCCTTACATCTGTTCGCACCGACCACATATGCGAGTTTCTCACAACTATGTTTCAATGTAGTGTGGCAATACACTACATGATCAAGCGCTTGAAGATAAAGCACAAGCAAGTACCGTGCGTGGTGGGTGAGCGGCACCTTCCTGCCATACAGATTTCGATTCGCCATGGCCAAATTCCTTCCCTTTCGTTGCCGCCAATCGTTTCCTGCATCTATAGACCTCGACAAAGAGGAGGCGTAACGCCATAAGGAAAAGAAATATGTTTTAATGACCTATTGCGTAGGATATACGAGGCGCGTCCACAAAGTAAGTTCCGTTTCAATTTATCTCCGCTGCAGCGCTGCGATTGCAGTTCCGCACATGTGCTGTAGATGATGTGTATCAAGGGGAAGAACGTCCGCCATTTGGAGATCGCTGTCAGTTACGTACGCTTTGTTGTGCTTGTTTGAAATGTCGGCGTTGATTGAAAATCCCGCCGCCTGTGAAATCAGGTCGGTGATTCGGTTTCTGAATGCGAGGAAAGTGAAACCAAGTGAAATTTATCAGCAAATTTGCGATGTTTACGGACCAAATGCGATGAGTGGTTCGATGGTGAGAAGATGGGTCCGACAGTTCAATGGCGGGCGTAGTGATGTGCTCGATGAAGAACGAAGTGGGTGACCACCTTTGGTTACAGAAGAACTGGCAAGACTTTCATCTGTTCTTACATCTCAAGTCTTTCCTTGGCGGTCATCACTTCACCAATGACGACGAGCTGAAAGAAACTGTTTCCAACTGGTTGAAGACACAGGCGGCAGATTTATATGAAGAAGGTATACAAAACCTGGTGCCACGCTATGACAAATGCCTGCAGTTATGTGGAAAAGTAGTTTAAGAGTTGTAGAATTTTGTGAAATATAAATTTCTTCTGTATCTGTGTACAATTTCATTTTATTACCAAACGGAACTTACTTTCTGGACGTGCCTCGCATTTTGTATTTATCTGAGTATAACAAATAGTGTGGCGGATTATCCTATTTCAGTAAACCACAATCAACAAAAGTATTTTGATGTACAAGTAGGACAAATACCGCAGTATATCATTATTTACTCCTTTTTTAGGATTTTACGTCTCGTCCTTAGTGAGATCATTCGAGGCGTCAAAGCATTGAGGGTGAGTACTTTTTTTTTAAATTCGCGCTTTACTGCTCATCTGCTTCGAGGACATTAATGCCGGTAGTTGGAAGGAATTGGATAGAACTTTGCCATAACCTTTCGAATGAACGATATACACCTGAAGATACTTCGGGAAACCATGGGGAACAGCGACCAGGGAATCAGAATGGGACAGAATTCTGACACTGCTTTTTTGAGGAACTATCCCGGCGTTTGCCTGTAGTTTTTTCGGGAAATCTTCAGAAGGAGAACTTTGTATTCCCGAGCGAGGAATCGTTAACCACACACTTTCGAAAGTCAGATCTGAGCGTTAAAGTCATGAGGTTTTGTGACCTGGTGACGTAGTTTCGATGGCTAGACCTACAGTTTAACGTGGAATTCGAACCAAGGAACTTCCGGGGTAGCTCATACGATCAAACACGTACGATCCCAATGGGATCGGTTAAACTTTCCTATCAACTGCGCGATGAATAACTGTGGTTTTATATAACTATACCATGTCACAGTTAGTGAAAGTAATTTGATATTTCGAATTTCTAATAACCATGTGTTTATCTTAATTTTTTATGCAAAGCCTGCGCTAGCTAGAACTGAAACAAGTTTTCTCTGGCGTAAAAGTCCGCACTCTGTTAGTTCTTAAATAATTTACACAAAAATTATAAATTTATATTGCAATTTAAAATTAATTACCAGCTAAAGCTTCTTCAATGCTGTAAAAATTTCTGTTAGCTAGAACGACGCTGCAACTTCAAAAAATTGATAATTCGTGTTTCCGTAATTAGTATTAAAGACTTTCCATAACCAGCATTAGCATAAACATGTATGACCTAGAATTGAAAGCATTGTAAAAATAAATAAATAAAACTAGAATCAGAATCTGATTAGTTCGTATTAAAAACGACTTAAAAACTATTAAATACTAAAAATAAATGTTCATAAGATATAATAATACTTTCATTAAAAAGTTGGTCTGTGTTTGTGGTGTAACAATCACTACGTAGGTTATAGTTAATTATATATTACTATTAATATCATTATTTGGAAAAAGAGGAGTGGTATTGGTGGCAAGAGAATAGAGTGCATACGATTTGATGATGGTATGGTCTTGTTGGCAGAAACCGAACAGAATGCTGAAAAATCTAGATGAAGCTTGTGAAGAGTTTGGAATGAAAATCAATACAGTAAAAACCAAGAGTATGGTGATTGAAAAAGGAAGGAAACTAATAAATATTAGGATAGGACAAGCTGATATCAGCCAAGGCAGTTCATTCAACTATCTTGGAAATACAATAACTGAAGACTTGAGATGCCACCAAGAGGTAGAAACTTTCATTGCCGTAGCGAAGGAAGCGTCTAATAGGAAGAGGTAACTATTAACTGGGAAAGTGCTCAGGAAAAGACTCGGCAAATGTTTTGTATGGAGTGTGGCTCTTTATGGGGCAGAGACGAGGACACTGAGGCGAGAAGATGAAAAACGGTTAGAAGTTTTTGAGATATGGACGTGGAGAAGAATGGAGAGGATAAGCTTGATGGATAAAGTAAGTGATGTTGAAGTGCTAGAAAGGGTGCTGAAAGGAGAAAACTATTCCAAGTAATAAAATAGAGAAATAGGAACTGGGTTAGACACTTGCTGAGAGGGAAGTGTTTGTTAAAAGACGCCTTGAAACTAGGAGAGTGAGAGAAAGAAGGAGGTACAAGATTACAGACAACATCAGAGAAAACGGCAACTCCATGGACATGAAGAGAAGGGCAGAAGACAGAAGAGCATCTATGTGAAAACCTGCGTCAGGGGAGAAAGCTTATGGTGATGATGATTATCATTATTATTAAATGTGAATTGCCACTATAAGATCATGCAAAGTCTTGATCTTCATTATAGTTAGTTATTAGGAATTTGTCCAATGTTTCCACACGGGTAGATGGAAACAGGGATTAGGGATTGTCAATTCCTGGAGCAATTGAGGTTGAGGGAGAGGAGGGGAGCTTACGTGTTGACATCTGTCAGCGATTCGTACAACTTATGTTTTCTATGATATGTGTCTGAAATCCGTAGTTCACGACGCGGCAATGGGAACGATCAAAATATTCGCCTGGTTGACCTGGTCCCGTTGTACCTTTCCGATTCAGTGGGATGACGCCTAAACGGGAGCAGACGCACACTGATCATTGTTTGATCTTATATTGTTTAATACTTATTGTACTTATTAACAACCAAACAATATATCAGATTTATATTCGATGTTTTTATAATATTACATTGTATTCATGATGAAAGATTAATATCTGATGTATTTAATATCCAGTATTTATTCGTTTAGTTATTAAATATAATATATTATAATGACAGAATTATTGTTAGGGTCTTTATAACATGTCATATTTTCCCCTTATTTTTGTGCTTCAATGATGAATTAAACATTTAATGAACCTTTTTGATTGTATTTAAATGTATTTTATGTTCCTTATAAATCCATATTCAGACTATTTTGTGGTTTTTGTCATATTACGATAATATGTATGGTATTATTTTGAAGAAAAATGTGGGTATAACACCGGGAATTCAGTAGAAGTTATAGATGAGAACGAATTAAGATAATAATTCATAGAACTGTACGCCTACTATACGTTGGAGGAAAAAACAAAACTAATTGTCTATGAATTGGTCAGAATTCACCAGTCAAGAATTTAATGTATACATTATTGTCACTCTCTAAAAGTTAGTTTTCCGCCCGCCTTCTAATCTCGACAATTCAGCAGTAGCATTGTTGTGTCGATCTGCGTCAATCAATGTCTCATTGTCGCCAATAATTTTGAAAATAATCACTGTTAAATCTGCAGTGGAAATGAGTATCGCCATGACCATAACAAAATTTTCTGAAAGGGCTAAGTTACGGAGTTATGAAAAGGAATTTGGAGAGGAATATTTCAGTGCAGACGAAAGGGATCTCTTCTGTAAATTATTTGAAATACAAGTGACTTAACAAAACGATTTAAAAATTGATTTTCCGTTGGTACACTGAGTGCACGGAAGCAAATTATGCTTTCTACATGAAAGCAATACTATTACATAAAATAAATGATGTAAAATTGAGGATGTATTAATTCATTGTAAATTTATATATTTGGTAATTTTTTTTATTATTGGGTCATATTTACCCGTTTTACATATCTGCATACATATTTCTATATTTCTTTTGGTCCCGAATCGTAGTCATAATAATTTAATATGAATAACAATAAAAAATACTGTGGCAAAGTATCCAACAAATGCTCATTTAAAATAAGGTTAAAATAATCACAAATTTATTTGAATTTATATTTAATGACGCAGCAACAGCACTTCAGCTGCGAGAACAGCACTGGATGTAAGTCGGCTGGCCGAAGACAATTAGGGAGAGCCAGAAAGCGCTGGATGGACACATTGCAAGAGGACATGTGACTAGTCAATGCCTCACCTAAGAATGCGCTAGATCGGCACAAATCGAAAAAGAATAGAGCATGCAGTGGGCATTAATGCTAAGAAGAAGAAGAGTTGGTTGACGGACAGCGTCCTCTGTTGTTGCTTCCAGTAGTTTGCGATATGAAATTGCGGGATTGCGAGTAAAACAAACAGTAAATATTAACGAGTCATGAAAACTATATGAAACATAGTTGCCCATATAACGTCTTCTTGAGCTTAAAGTTACCAAACTCTGATTTAGTACAAATATGTTAATTCCGGGCCAATCACTGAACATCATTCACATTCTGATCACGATTCTTAGTATGTCCCTTTACTTTTGCCTTCAGTTGCTTAACCTTTGCCAGTTGCAATAATAGAAAATTAATTTCGATTGTGTCCTAATCCATATCTAGATTCTCCGGTTTTTGTAGTCACATTCAGAGAATCCATTTGGTTCCAGTTTCTTAGTTAAATGTCTCCCTACATTTTTCGACGAACTACATGTTTAAATTAAATTTGTGAGAAATTTACGACTAACCGGAGATAGTGCCCCGCCAGTGCGATAAGTCACCACCACATTGGATGTGGAAGGTTCAAAGGGACCAGGTTCTATTCCTGGTTCCCGCGTATCGGACGTCCTGTACGCATTATGAAAAGGTAATTGTTAAAACGTTTAAACAGAGAAGCTAATAGCACTTAAAGTTAGCATCTTCTCCGGTAACACACTAACACGGCGGAACCTACAAAAATCGTCCTGCCGATGCCGGACTGAAAATTGGTACACACGTTCCTTAGGTGGTATTATTTGAGAAAAAATTGTCGGAAGAAGCGAACAAATAAATACAGATGAAGTAAAGTTACTCGAAATGTGGGTAGATGCGTACATGTTATTACGCAAGAAATATTACCTGTCGATATTTATTCCATGTGTATCTTACTCCCAATTCTTGGTCCAGGCTGCATCTTAAAGTAACCGCAACTGCTAGTAGCAAAAATTTAAAATATCTCAAATGCTCTGTATCAAACCGTCGGTTACGATAGAAACAATCTTTCCTACTTGAAGGTAGGCTGCCAGGCGATATATATTAGCACCAAATCCAATATGTCACCTAAAGGAATTTTAAATGGTACTGATTTTCCGCTTTTTAAGTACCTGTAATTATCATGTGGGAAGCAGTTCTTATCCAACAATGAAGACTGAAGAAAAAGTGAAATAAATATCAGCACCTACTAACGTGTATTTCTTACATAACAACATAAATCTAGGATGTGACATTGTACCTTATGTTGAAATATTATTTAAATTGGGCCTGGATACTTGCTGCTTACCACAGGACTGGAAAAGTGCAATAGTAGTACCGGTACATAAGGGAGGGGTGAGAAATAGAGTTGAGAATTACAGGCCAATCAGTTTGACATCAGTGGTAGGTAAATTAATGGAAAGATTGATATGCAACCACATCAGAAATATATGTGAGGAACGTAAGTGGTTTTCAAGCAGACAACATGCGTTCAGGCAAGGATATTCATGCGAATCTCAGTTGGTGGGATATATGCAAGATATTTCAGATTAAATGGAAAAGGGAGGCCAAATTGATAGTGTAGCACTAGATCTGTCAAAGGAATTTGACAGAGTAAGCCATAAAATGGTAGTAAATAAGGTAAAAACCATTGGAGTGGATGAGAAAGTGATTTTCTGGGTAGAAGAATTTTTAAAATGTAGAAAACAGAAAGTTAGGGTAGGAAATGTAGTATCAAAAGAAGTAGAAGTAAAATGGGTGTGCCACAGGGTAGCGTATTGGGACCATTGCTATTCATTATTCTAATGAATAATTGTGTTGATTGTTTACTGTCTGAAATTAGATTGTTTGCAGATGACATAATGCTGTATAAAAGAATCAAAACCATAGAGGATTGTAAACAGTTGCAGGGTGATCTGGACAGGATATCTAGTTGGGTTGGTAAACATGGGATGAAGATAAATGCAAAGAAGAGTCAGCTTATTAGATACACAAATAAAAAACAAAAGGTTAATTATGAATATAAGGTGGCGAGAGAATTGCTTGCTGAAGACTTGAAATGTAAATATCTTGGCATTACTTTTGATAACAAGCTTTACTGGGCTAGATACATTGGACAGGTGGTAGGAAAAGTTTCAAAGTTCTGCACTTGTTGGAGAGAGTGATGAGGGAATGTACGGGAGAAGTAAAGGGTTTGGGTTACAAGACTTTGGTGAGACCATTGCTCGAATATGGTAGTGTAGTATGGGACCCTCATTTTACGTATCAAATACAGGAGTTGGAGAGAGTGCAGAGAAGGGCTGTTAGATTTGTTTCTGGAAATTATCGCAGAATGCAATCAGTGACGGATATGATAAAGGAGCTGAAATGGGATTCATTGCAAGAAAGTAGGAGGATGAGGAGGGTCATGGGAGTGTACAGGGCTTATACTGGCGATGATGCATGGAAAGATATTGCACTAGGTATGAAAAGTAGTGCATGGAAGGGAATAGATGACCATGACCACAAGCTGTCACTCGATTTCAGGCACAAGGGTGTGGGAAGATTCTCTTTTTTAGGTAAGGGTGTCAGGGATTGGAATGAGTTACCAAGAGAAATGATGAATAATTTACCGAAAACTTTGAAAGAATTTAAAGATAAAATTTGTAGAGGGCAAATGTAGTTGGGTGCAGGATAGTGGGAAGATGGGTGTGTAGGGAAATTGGCAGCGGAGCCTGTGCTCCATTGCAATTAAATTAAATTAAATTAAATCTACCCACATTTCAAGTGATTTTACTTCATTTCCATGTACTGGAAGTTTATTTTCTACACTTTTAGTCAAATTTATTTATTTAGCTTATGGACATGGCACAAAATCAATAATACAATTTAACCTTAAATTATAATTAAAATTCAAAATCAGCATGGTGCAAACAATGTAGAGCTTCATTTGAAATATTAATAAAGTCTATTGGTGATCCCCTGAAGGCTCGAAGTGGGAAATCAAAGGTCACGTGACAGATGGGTTGTTTTTCCTCACCACAGTCGCAATTCGGCGAATCTCTCATTCCCCGCGTGTACAGAGCTGAGGCAGATCTGTCATGGCCAGACCTAACTCTGTTAAGAGCTGCCCAGGTCTTGCGAGGAAGGTCGAGTCCCTTTAGTGCCTGTTGACTGTCAAACAGGGAGTGCCATTCTGGTGGGGCTGAGGCTATCCACTCCAATTTCCAAGCTTCTCTCCCTTTAAAATTCCCAGTTATAATCTATTTCGCAGTTTTTATGCTTGGACTTTTTGATTTAAGTCTCTGAATCTGATTTTCCATGTCGTCGTGGATGGGCAGATCCAAGTTACGACAGATCTTATTATATTTGGCAATTAGGCGATTGTGTCGTCTTATCTTAGGTGGTTCGATGTTACACAAAACGGGTAGCCAGTATAGTGGAGTTGTCTTGATACATCCACTAATTATCCGCATTGTCTGGTTCAAAACTGTGTTGATCTTTTTGATATGGGTGCTATTCATCCAGACTCAGCTGCAGAATATACAAGGCTCAGTGCTTATGTGCGAAGTATGGAGGCGGATTCTCCCCAAGAGGTGCCAGTTAACTTCTGCAGAATATTATTTCTGGTTCTTAGTTTTGATGCAAGGTTGTTTAGATGTTTATTGTACGACAAGGTGCGATCCATTACGACTCCCAAATACTTGGGGAAGGGGTTGTGTCGGAGGAGAGAGCCATCAAGAAGAACGTCAAGCGAGAGACTTGTCAAAAATCACCACATCATGAAAGTGTGTACCAAATTTCAGACCGATAGGACTATTTTTGTATGTACGGATGTATTGATGTTATTTTGAATACAATTCATATTTTTAGTCATTTTTGTGGTGGACTAGTTTGGTCGGTATAAGGTATAAGGTATGTGAATTCAATGAAGGCAACAAAAAAATAACCCTGAAATCCGCGACACGATCTGAAAGGTTATTTACACGTTAATGTACTGTGCAATAAATATATCATAATGCCAATATTCGCAGCATGTGCCCGAGAGCATTTTCTGCTGTTCTTTTTATAGCAGATACTGGGAAGGCTTTGTTGATCGACATTTCCTTCAATCTTGTTGGTTTATCATTATTTTTCTCCTGCTCGTTCTCAGGTGTTAGTCAAAATTGACAGTGATCTCTTGAATTTATCAAAGGTGCAGTAGTATTTCCCTAGATTGACAATTAGTGGATTTATTGATTGTCGTGTTGCCCTGTAGAAGGATTTTGTTATTTCAGTAAACCTCTGTTTGAGTAGCGGAATTCCTTCGGCATCATCCAGGTCAGCTGTAGGGAATCGGGTAGGCACGTGTAGTGCACGCCGAAGCGCGCGGTTCTACATCGTCTGTAGTCTGTTCAGGTGGGCCTTGGAAGCGTACCCCCACACGGGGCACGCATACTACATCACCGGGCGTATTAAGGCGCGTTCCCACGATCCCTTGTAACGAAGGCGAGACGGGAATAAACCTCTTTAGCCGAAGTGTAGGGACGTCCGAGGGCCGCAGTTTAGTCCTAGCTTACCTCGCCGCCACCTCCTCACCACGTTGCCTAGTGTCGTTTGGCACTGAGCACTTTACAGCAACAGAAGGGGTGCGCACCGCTGCTGCAAACCGATGGCAACAGCGCACCGCAACACACGCCTGTGATGTTTACCGACTCAGAGTGGGTGGCTGCGTCTCGTCTCCGCTAGCAGAGGCGGCCCTGTTCCCATTGCGTGTGGTTGAGTATTCGTCCTGTCCCGTCTTTCATTCGTTGCAAGGGATCGTGGGAACGCGCCTTTAGGGCGCAGTGGATACTGACGGCGGTGGTGGCTGACAATGAGCTGTCGCTGTTGAGTATTGGGTATAGCGCTTGTAGCCTAGCTGCAACTCTATGTCGTATCTCTTCGATGTGATGTTTCCAGGAGGTTTCACGCCGAGATTTTAAGCTGTGGTCGACCACTCGATGTCTTCACCATTTAGGTGCAAGTTACGGGTACGGTTTTGCTGGCAGCCACGCTTCCCCAGGCGCCTGGTCAGCATAATTGCTTGAGTCTTTGTCTTATTCAGGGTTATTCTCCATCGTCTGGCCCAGGCTTCGGTACTTTGGAGGACTTCTTGTATTCTTCTGATAACAGCAGCTTTACTTCTGTGTCCAGTGAAGAATGCTGTGTCATCAGCATATAGGGCGGTGCGTACTGTGGCTGGTATGTCAGCGGTATAAAGATTATACACGCACCTCGTTACATAAACGGTTGATACACACTCACCAATTTAGCATGCGCTTTGCCCCCGGTCATGCCAAACTGAAGCTGCTGCCTGGCAGACGTGCGGTCTGAGAAGTCTTCCACAGGCGTGGGGAGAATGCCTGCCAGAAGTGTGTCAGCGCTTCTTCCTGGTGATGTGACCACAGAAATGTCTTCTTGAGATTACGCCCTAGTCTGCTGCATGCATGGTCTCGAACGACAAAATGCAAAATCGGTAGATCTGCCCGATAATAACGATATATTTGTGGCCAAAATTGGTATACGAAAATAACACAACCCAAATAACCACATTTTGCTGGGCGAGATCTGTTGTCGAAGAATTTCTACCAGTTTGATACCAATTTAACTACCAGAATTCAAGCCTTGCCACCAATTTGACATCAAACGCTGCAGCCAATTATTGGCAACCTGCTGCCGCAACTGTAGTATGAATTAGTCATCAAAAGTTGGAAAGAAAACTTTGGTTTCAACTTGCATTCAAAGATGGGCTTGATTTTCATATTACCTTTTTAGCTTGGTATAGTATAAATTGAAGTCAGAAGATGGCAGTGAGGGTTATTTTGTTGTTGAAGTTAAAGTATGACATACAAGATATTTAAGTTTATTTAAAACTTCATTACATTACTACACTAAATTATTTTAAACTTTTTTATCTTTGTAAAATAATAGGGAAATTTAAGGGTATATTTTAAATTTAAAACTAATACCAGAATTTTTTAAATAAAAATAGTCAGTACTAGTAAAACATAATCAAAATAATAAAAACAACAGACATTGTAATTTTAAATTCGTTTATTAAGTCACTTAACAATAAGACATTAACCTCAGTCAAATAGAAACACACACAGGGCTAGGCCCCAAACGATATACGGAACAGTCAGCAAAAGGTAACTAACTACTTAACATATAATCTATCGAATAATTCCCCATAAAACATGAACGAAATGGGTTGCCAACCTGAAAATATAAAATCGGGGTAAAAATGGGGAAAATTTCGTTGTATTCTCAGAAATCGTGTAAAAAATTATTACATTTCGGTAGGACAGACTCCATGTCGGTAGAAATACCCCTGGCTGCACGGTTCGAGAACGTACAATTTCATCATGTTCCTGAAGGAGGGGAAGTAATGAAAGTAGCCCCTCCCGTCAGTGACCGGCACAGTAGGAGACTGGTGGCGCCTCTATTGGCCTTGCCCTCCAGCGATGCCTACCATGTTGCAATGCCGGGGATGTTAGGTTACTACAAGGGGTGATCAAATGAAAAGGTACGAAACGACACGGTGGATACAAATGTAGACTTCATTCGAAATATACACCATAGGCCTGAGCACAACCATCCCACTGATGTACAAGCCGCAGGATTCCTTGCTCCCAGAATTCCTGTGGCCGTGACGAGACCCAGTCCTTCACAGCGTCCTTGAGTACGTCGTCCGAGTTGAAGCGCTTCCCTTTCAGTTGTTTCTTCAGTGGACCACACACATGGAAATCGCAGGGTGACATGTCCGGAATGTAGGGCGGATGGTCCAACGTCTCCCACTTGAACTTGGCCAGTTCCATGTATGTGACTCTGGAGACGTGTGGACGCGCGTAATCATGGTGTAGAGCCACACCCTCCGTGAGCAGCTCCGGTCTTTTGTTCTTGATGGACCTGCGTAGGCGTCGGAGTGTCTCACAGTACACATCCCCCATCTGTACGCCATCCTGTCCTCATACGGACTGCCGCATCATTTGGACGCCGCTTTTGATAAGAGCCTCTGCTCTCTACTACGCATGCGGGCGCCCGCGCATGTTCCGCTCCCAGTCAGAGACTCCATCCCGAGATGTAAATATTTAACTGTTACGTTTTTACGTCGATTCGTACCTTTTCATTTGATCACCCCTTGTACTACTTAGTAGTGGTAGTTTTCTTATTTCCATAAGAATCACGGAAGCGTTCTGGTGTACTTCACATTACACAGCAAGCTGTACCAGAGGTGAAGGTCAGGTTAAAGGCTTACGAAAATCCCAGCCAACACCGGGACTCAAAGCGCGTACCTTCCCTTCCCCAGTCAGACGCCTTAACTTTCTCAAAGCCATTAATCCCTACATAGCAATCTTAATTTATGTCGTTTAAACCTGTTAATGGAATGAGTTGCATTAGAAATGGCTCTGTACCATCGTATTGTTTTCATACTAGATGCGCAGTGAAATTAATTTTCAGGTTCGGGATATCGAAAGGAATTATGAAATGCAATGTGTATGTACTAATAGGAAGATATAATAGTTTTTCAATTAAAACCATACAAAAATATTTGTCTTTATGGCTTTTTGGAAATGTTTCGTAAGTACATTAAATTTTTTTTTTTTACACATAATCTGTAATTAAAACTCATTATTTGCGTCAACAGCAGCAGTTGCGTACTAGCAAGGGTGTTAAAAAGTAAAATATTTTCTTAAAACGTTAAAAAAACCTTTTAAAAAATCTTAAATGGTATAATTATTTTATAATTCTTTTAAAATGATTGTTTTACAGCAGTTCATTCTATTAAAAAGACCATTGCGCATTTTAAACATACAGTAAAAAAAATGATGACAATCATACAAAAGAAGGTTTTTGCTGTGGTGTACATACAAATAATAGACACAGTAAAAGCAAGAACATTGTTTTAAATGACTCAAACAGTTTTGAGTAAATTAAAATAAATAAAAAAAAAATGGTTGAAAAAATCTTAATTTGTAGAAATGGCATGGAAAAAACTGAACAAAGTAACATGTTTCGAACAAATATTTAATAAATCAATATCTCCAAAATGTTGAAATTTTTACTAAAATTTGTCATATAGACATGATGTGACCTATCTGCAGATTCGGGATTATCCTTTCATTCCTAGACACCCCGTATATATATCTTTATATGTAAAATCGAAGACGTGAGTAAACCGCATCATGACAGACATCATTCACGCCATATTCAAACGAAATGATATTGAGGTAACGCTAGAAGGTCTTTTTTAACAATTCATTTCAATAGGTGGCGCTGAAGCATAATTCCCATACGTACAGTTAGGTTATGTTTGCCGCGGTGAATAAGCAAGGCAAGAAACAACATACCAAAGATGATGATGCTGAATATCTTTGACTCGAAATATCTTGTTAAGTTGAACTAATGTCTGGAATTATTTTCTACCTGACGCAAGAAAATAGATACTTTTAGTTAGCACAGGAATTATATCAGTGGATCAGAAGATATATGAAATATTTTCGATAGCAGTAGTTATATGATAACGAGTATGGTCCCTGGACCAGAATTTACCCTAGAGCACAGTTAACGGAACTCAATGTTTTGAATACGTAACATCTGTGGTAGTTATTTCTACAACACGAATGCTATATAAAAATTTAATGCAATTTGTTTCTATTATAGAGTGGTTGTAATTTATTAAATAACAGCATTAAAAATAGTAAAAAGGAAAATGTGTGTGAGATTTGTTGTGATATTCCGTCATAGTGTGCTTTGCCCTCTGTTGGTAGCGCTAAAGTCACATTTTAAGTGTTAATAGAATATACAACTAGTAAAATTCGTGCAGACGGAAAAGTATTTAAAAAAAAATACATTAAGCCATACAGCCAACTCACTTGTTTTTTCAGATTATCCAGTTTCTCCATTGTATGTATTTTCTAGTAATTATAGACACTACAGGACAGACACCACATTTACACAAACAACCCTTGATACGCAAAAAACAAAAATGTATGAAAATGTATCATTTCACTTATAGATTAAGCTTTTCAATAAATTACCCCATAATATAAAAGCAACATCAAAAAGGGGACATTTTGAGAAATTGTTGATGTCATGTCTTTAATACCACAACTTTTACTCTGTAGAAGAATATTTAGAATGTACTAACTGAAAAAATTTAATGTAAATTTCTTAATTTATAACTGACGTGTCTGATATCATTTTGTTTATTGTACTTGTATATGATTTACAGGACAAATAAGATACTACTACTACAATTAAACAAAAGCCATGTCCAGAAAATCCAGCATCAGACAACAGTAGAAGGAACCTCCTGTACGCTAATGACCCCGCTGTCGACGCACCCTAAAGCAACAACAACAACCTCCTGGAACTGTAAACAACAGTGCAGCAATACCAGCCAGATGACGCTACGCTGTGCTTCTTCAATATATACTGAAGATCCAAGGAAACTGGTACACTTGCCTAATATCATGTAGGACATCCGCAAGCACGCGGAAGTGCGGCAACACGACGTGGAATGGAACCGACTAATGTCTGAAATAGTGCTGGAGGGAATTGACTCCATGCATCCGGCAGGGCTCTCCATAAATCCGTAAGAGTACGAGGCGGTGGAGATCTCTTCTGAACGGCACGTTGTAAGGCATCCCAGATAGGCTCAATAATGTTCATGTCCGGGAAGTTTGGTGGCCAGCGGAGGTGTTAAAACTCAGAAGAGTGTTCCTGGAGCCACTCTGTAGCAATTCTGAACATGGGGGGGTGTCGCATTGTCCTGCTGGAATTGACCAAATCCGTCGGAATGCGCAATCGACATGAAGGGATGCAGGTGATCAGCCAGGATGCGTACGTACGTGTCACCTGTAAGAGTCGTATCTAGATATATCAGGGGTCCCATGTCACTCCAACTGTAGACGCCTCACACCATTACAGAGCCTCCACCAGCTTGAACAGTCTCCTAGTGACATGCAGAGTCTATCAATTCATGAGATTGTCTGCATACCCGTACACGTCCATCCGATCGATACAATTGGAAACGCGACTCGCCAGACCTTGTAAACATGTTTCCAATCATCAACAGTCCGATTTCGGTGTTGACGGGTCCAGGCAATGCGTAAAGCTTTGTGCCGTGCACTCAGCAAGGGTATAGGAATGGGCCTTCGGCTTCGAAATCCTATATCGATGATTTTTTGTTGAATGGTTCGCACGCAAACAGTTGTTGATGGCCCAGCATTGAAATCGCAGCAATTTGCGGAAGAGTTACGCTTCTGTCGCGTTGAAGGGTTATCTTCAATCGTCGTTGGTCCAGTTCTTGTAGGATGTTTTTCCGGCCGCAGCGATGTCGGAGATTTGATGTTTTACCGGATTCCCGATATGCACGATGCACTCGTGAAATGCTCGTACGGAAAAATCCCCACCTCATCAATACCTCGGAGATGCTGTGTCCCATCTCACGTGCGCCGACAATAACACCGCGTTCAAACTCATTTAAATCGTGATAACCTAACATAGTAGCAACAGTAACCGATCTAACGCCTGCGCCAGACACCTGTTTTCTTATATAGGCGTTGCCGACCTCAGCTCCGTACACTGTGTGTGTACATATATCTGAGTTTGCACACGCATGCCTATACCAGTTTCTTTAGCTCTTCAGTGTAAAATCCTATGCGTGGGTAAGCCGAGTCATCGCTGACAAAACACTTTACATGCTGATGCCATACTCACACTGTAAGTTATTGACGTGAATTTTAAGGTTTAACTTAATTTTAATTCTAATACGCGGCCGCTGTAATATAACTGCTACATTTCACTGTAAGGTGCATTATGTTTTGTTGACCACAATTCTGTCTGGCCGCTGTTGCTCATACTTAGAGCTATAGAAGTAACGAGAAATTGTGTAGCCGTATTTATTCGTTACTAAACCAATCAGTACTCGTTATTGTAGTATCATTACTCGTTACTTTTGGTGCAATCTAGCGCTAGCATGAAGCATTGTATCGAGTACGGGGCGATTTCGTTACTACCGTATCGTTATTTTTAACACAATCGAGCACTAGTACGAAGCATCGCATCGAACAGCTTCGCGTAAGGATTACGGGATTACTTCGTTCGTAATTTGCAAAGTGTTATGTCAATTGTTCATTTAGTAAAGTAAGTTGAGCAAAAATTTGCATCGTAAAATAAAAAGAAGTTAGAATATAGGGTTTTAGAATAAACATTTCACAAATGTTTGAAATCAATAAAGTCTCACTAAGGTATGATCAACAAAATAACAATAACCATCTCAAATGATCTATACACATTTTATATTTACAGATTATGATCAATAAATTAAATATCAACACACGTAACAGTAATTTTTTTTTTTTTTTTTTTTTTTTTTTTTTTTTTTTTTTTTTTTTTTTTTTTTTTTTTTTTTTTTTTTTTTTTTTTTTTTTTTGCAGCTTAGGCCATACAGCCAGCTCAATGTGATTATATTATAGCTTCCAGTGAATCAGTGGTCATCCAGTGTTTGTATATTGTATTCTTCTAAGTATGGACACCACATGACGGACTGGACATTCACACAGACGCGCAACACTTAACATCCATGCCCGCGGCCAGATTCGAAACGGCTACCTTCGGCACGCGATTTACTGGTTAGTCAGTAACGAATACATACGGTTTGCTACGGCTCTATTTATACCGGCACTAAATGTTTGTTGGTTCACAAGAAATTGGTTTCTTGTTCTTAGCATCCAGTAGATAAACTAACGTATGCTTCTTTTTTATGTGAAGTTGGAAAACTGAGAAATTAAAGATAATGCTATCCACAAATTAGTAAACACTTTTTGTCGAACGCGACTCTGGCGTTGCGTAATAGGTTCAACAGGAAGGTCCGCTCTTTAACGTCCTACGTGATTGAATTTGCTGGAAATATTCCGAATTTCTTTGATAGCTTATCTGTGAACTATCAGCACAAATATCAAATTCCACGTGTATGAAGTCGCGGGTAGCATATTGTAATGGGTGCCTTAGTGGGAAAACTACGTTACAATTATCTTTCATACCTTTATGATTAATAATAGGGGATTTTTAATTTTAATTTTTATGAAGGAGTGAAAATTTATTAATTTTGCAAGAATGTCGATGTTAGTTGGAATTTAGGAAAATTGTCACAATATGACATTTATTTTCTTATCATTGGCGATTACAAGTCTGAGCGAATTTGCCGTTAACATTACCATAAATTGGTAAAATAATAAAAGCAACGCTCAGAGGTACAATTAGCCGTCATGAGCAAGCAAACAATAATTGTATATTTACTTTTAAATCCATCTCAGAATTAAAATGCAAGAAATAATGTCATTTGGAAACAATGAAAGAATACAAGTTATGACGACCTCAGACAAAGGTATCATAATACTGTGACTTTACAGTTAAAAGAAAATCATGGACGCCACGAATGAACAATATATCATTCGAAAATGACTAGTTCTGGCAAATTGTGCCGCTAGCTCAGGGGTTTCTACAATTACAAAGTGAGAAAATGGATCTATCCTCTCAAAGTCGCTTAAGGGTTCTGTTTCACGGAATGCACAATCAGATGGGTTGGTCGTAATAAGTTACCATTGAAGTTCTGCGTCTGATGTCTGCGGTGATCGGAGATGACCCACGGTATGTGAGATTATCTCACACGGCGGCTCCAGACACGTCCTGTCTGTTAATACGCATCATCGCATTACTGGTGGTGTCGCCGTGATAAGCCTGCTCCGGCAAGCCGGCCGTCAGAAGTCGTACAGCGGCAGATGGCGAGAGAAGCCAACTTTCCAAGTCCACCTCAGACTAGACTCGCCTAGAATCGCATGTAGAATGTCCAGCTCCTCGCTCTTCGGTCCACGAGGAAAACTTCTCGCTCCGCCCCCTGTAGTCTCGAAGATCACATTCAACAGAAAATTTCCAGGATTTTAAGTTATATGCTGATTTGGATTGGATCTTCAATTGGCACCTAAAGTCACGTGATATCCCCGATATCTCATTTGCCCCGCGTAACTAACAGAGGTCGGACATATTCGGCTGCGTTCGGGGACGACTCTGTGTTCAGGCGGCAGGCATTTCCCGCCAGGTGAGTGACCTTGTTGACCGCCCACCCACAGGGAGCAGAGTGTGTCGTCCGGCAAAACCCTAAATCCGCGACTTCCTGTCGCCATGGTTCGGGAAGACCACGATTAGCTTCAAGCCTACACAGCTCAATAATTCTTTAATATTCGCTTTAACAAGATACACTGAATGTTCACCATTGCATTGCAGTCCTAACTTGGAATCTTGAGTACTTTAGGACATTACAACAAAAATCTATCTAGGTGGTCGCCCAAGATTTATGTAAATTACTCTTATATTATTATTTATATAATAAAAATGCACAATGGAACGTGGCGACAGCGCGTCACGTTACAATATATATATATGTATATTTAATAGTGTTAACTACAAATATTGATGGTCTTTACGGCCTCTGAAGATGCTCCACACTGTATAGCTGAAACACTCCTGAAAATACATAGATCAACATTGTTTCAATAGAAGACCACTTTTTTCAATTAAAGTTTTTTCACTGGGACCTCCTCGCTGATAAGGATGTTGATAAAATATCGATATTATTTTTTGAAAATATCGATATTTATGAGTTATATTTTTTGGACGATATATTGATATTTTGATACTGAAATCTGACTATCAACGTCGATTTTTTTTTTTGAACAAGTTACCATTTTCCTTTTCCTTGATATGTTATGTTATTATTGGAGGAAAAGAAAACATTTATCCGTGTTCCACATGCAATAAATTAACCACAGATAGAATTTGAAGAAACAATGAAAACATTTAATACCTAACTGATCAAATAAAATTGAATGCACCTTATTTTAAACACCCAATTAGTGCTTCTGGTTAATCACGATCCGAGCAACATGCAGAAGTAATAAAGAAGGCCAAATGTTAATGCTCATTCAAGCAGTTAGTACTCGTTAGAATTGTTTTCTGGACACGTTGCAAACATTTTTAAAATTTGTTTTCAATCTACGCAAAAGTATTAGCACTAGGAATTATTAGTAATGTACCAGATATTGTAGTACTCTACAGTTAAATATTTTGTGCGAATTTATTGTACTTCTTGATCCATATCAACAGAACAATTGAGCTCCAAAAGTATGTCACAGCCAGTTTGGTTATACCACTAATGAATTTACTAAGAGAAGCATCTGAGAATAAACAAATATCTACTGCTTTTGGATTGTCTCAAAACAAAAACAAAGAAAAGTGTTTTGTTGAAAAGTAATAATGCATTAATGTCTTTAAAACACAATTTACAAACACCAATGCTACCATCTTGAATTTCCGATTCAAAAAAGTGCATTTTGGTACATAATTTGCCATTTCTAATGTAATATCAAAGAAGGGAAAATATTTCACTTATTGTAGGGGCTTTTCCATGGATAGCAGGAGAAACAACGTCATCTCTTTTTTAAAAAATGTTTGGAATCTTCTGCCATAACTGTTTCATCTAATCGAGTAGAAACATTGACAATAATTGCAGTCGTCTGATAACAAATATTGATAGACACAACTTTATTTTTTATTAGTAATTCTTGGAAGCACAGTCCACACTCATACCTTAAACCTTCATACGCTACAAATTTTATTTTAAACGGAGTTTAGTAAGCTTAACTAAAGTATGATATTTTTTATTATATCGGAAGTTTGTGACATTCAAACTATTTGAAACTATTAAGACACTCTCCCATCATAATTCCATACAACTTGCAGTTGTCACAGAATTTGGCACACATACATGATTTCACCCAAAATTATAAGAAAAGTTCCTGTATTTATCGAATGGCAATCCAAAAGGTGAAACGTCTGTCTAGGAGCAAATTTGTTGATTAATTGTTTTGCTCTTGATGAGGCTAATTGCCTTAAATTTCTATTATGCAGAAATATTAAGAAATACATTAAATTTTACTTTTTTATTTTACTTTTAGTAAAAATGTGTAACAAAAAAAAAAAATATAAAAAAAGCCATAATGTTTTAGAAATTGAAGAGTTAATTCAAGAGAATATCTCAAAACTTTTTATTAGTAAATAGCCTCAAGACTTGCCCCTATTTTTACACGATTTGTTTTTGTAACAATGTTTTTATAAAATAGGGTCAATATATCGATACATAGAAATTTTGTCTTCGATTATCGAATCCGATATTGATACTTTTAAAAATATCGATACATCGAAAATTCAATATTTTCAAAAGTATCAATAGCTCTACTCACTGGCAACAAACAATTAATTAGCTTTGTGAAGTCACTTGCTCTAAACCTCTCCAATGATAGAGATATTGCTATCTACTTTCTTTGTGAAAAATCGCTACATGAAAGGTGGCGGTACTGTTACCAAATCTTTATATATAAAGATGAATGTATGTTTGTTTGTTGGTTTGTTTGTTCTTCATACAAATCCACAGTTTTCAACCGATCTCGATGATACTTTGCACACATATCCTTTGATACAAGGAGAAAAATACTGTCTATATTTGGTAGAAAAATTATCTGTATAAATAACACATGTTGTCTCATAACTTCGAAATACGGCAATAGACAGACACGTTGGATATGGTAGTCTCCGAACCGTGCTTCCGTATAGTGGACTGGCAGCTTGGTGTTTAAAGCGCTTGCTTACGAACGTCGCGGTCTCCGGTTCAAATCTCCGTGGAGGCTAAGATTATTAAAAATTGTTTTTCATCGTAAGAGTCAGACCTGGGCCGTAGGTTATTAGGATTTAATGTTAAACTGTAGATATTAGAAAGTTAGGGGTGCAATGCGAGGCAAATCGTAGGTAGTCTTGCAATGTTGTAGCTGTACCACTTTTTTACGTTATAATGATCCCTCAGGTGTTGTTCGCAGTCAGTGTGTGAGTGTGAACCACAGTAATATTATTATAAATACGGAAGGAAGTCTCTGTCTTTTTGTTACGTTTTGACGACTAAATGGCTATATCGTTGTGATGGAATTTTGTAAGGAAATCTGTATGAAGGGCGCAGGATATTTTTTCCAATATGATTAACAGTTGTAGTCACGAAATTTTGAGACCTTATCGGAAGTTGACAGAAATATGTTGGAAATTGATTTTCTTCAAGAGACAGGTTCGACGTTACAATGATATAGTGATAGCTTTCCTGTCATATTTTTCCTACTCGATATTGTTTTGGACCAATCCTTCGTTAGAAACTTTCTATATTTAATTCTGGCAAAATCATTCTTATCCACGCGTACGAAGTCGCGGGTACGGGCTAGTCTTTTCTAAAGTACAAAAATTTTATCCAAAAAGTATGAAGATTCAGAATAAGCTATCAACGTACAAAAATAAATTAAATTCCAGAAGAAACAATCCTTGTAAAAAAAATGCCTCTACAGTGTTGCATTATTGATCTTTTAAATTCGCAAAAGCTAAGATTTCCCTGGGATTCTCTTTCAGGATTAACAAATCTTCGAGTAAATCATACACATTATGAATTTCCTTTTAGTAAAGATGTATAATACAAATTCTTCGCGGGTTTGCCGCCGGATTACATTTTTTAATGGCAATCTTTCGGCGACTTGCACTGCCGCCATCATCGGGTCCGTTGTATTTAAAGGAACAACAAAAACTGAACTGAATAGTGGAACTGAAGCGAGCCAGGATCGTTGTCGACGTCCGATTGGCTGACTACAATGACGTTACGGACCCGATGATGGTGGCAGTGCATGTCGCCGAAAGCTTGTCATTAGAAATGTAATCCGGCGGCAAACCCGCGAAGAATTTGTATCAAAGATACGCCGGGAAAGACTTATCTTTCATATTAAAGATGTATAATGGCTAAATCATAAAAAAAAGATTTATCTGTACGTCATGAAAAACCATTCTGTTTCAGAAAACCATACCTTGATTAAGAAGAATATCTCACAACTCTTCATAAATAAATAGCCACAATCCTTCGTCTTTTTTTAAAATTATTTGTTTTTGCAACATTGTTTTTGTATAGTGGGGTCGATATATCCATACTTTTTCTTCGATATATCGAATCCGATATTGATGCTTTTAAAAATATCGATATATCGAAAATCCGATATATTTTAAAATATCAACAGTCCTAGTCGAAAGACAAAGTCTCCATTATACGCTCCACATGGAAAGAGAGGGCAGCAAATGGCATGACGACGAAGATTCCGCTTATCGGATATTTGGTACAACAAATTTTTTTATCAATTAGGGAGGATTTAGATAACCGTATTCAATGAATCAAGGAAGATTAATATAACGGTATGTAAACTTATATTGAATATAACGGTATTTAATGAATACATTCAAATCTTTGAATATAATATATAGCTGGCAATAAACATATTGCCTGCGAGAAAAGGTTACGTTTCGTTGGCAGTGCATCACGCCAGGCCGAGCAGTGATGTTTGTTTGGTTTATTGTTTTTTTTCTGTCGTCAGTCTTTCAAATTGTTTGATGCAATCCTCCATCCCTTCCTATCTTGTGCTAAACACTTCATCTCTACATATCCCTTACTACCGACATCCTCAATTAACTGCTTCGTATATTCTAATCACTGTCTTCCTCTGCAGTTCTTACCTTCGACTGTTCCCTCCACCAACAAATTAACCAATCCAGCATGTCTCAAAATATGACCTACCAGCCTGTCTCTTCTTTAAGTAAACTTCTTCCACAAACTTCCACAACACATTTTTTCCAAAACTCGTTTATTTCTTACTTTGTCTTTCCACTTAATTTTCAGCATTCTTCTGTAGCACCACATTTCAAATGCTTCAATTTTCTTTCTTTCCGGTATTACTAAAGTCCATATTTCGATACCATAAAGTGCTGAACTGTGCTCCACACAAAGAGTTTTAAAAAGTTTCTTTCTAATTCATAGATCAATATTTTAAACTAAAACATTTTTCTTTTTCATGAAGGATCTTTTTGCTAGTGCTATTCTGCTTTTAACATCATTCCTGCTTCGGCCATCGGTTGTAATTTTGCTTCCCAAGTAAAAGAATTCACTTACTTTTCTTCTCCTATTGCATCCGATCCTATTTTTATATTTAATCTACCAGTATTGGTATCATTTGTGCTACATTTCATCACTTTTGTCTGACCACTTATGCCACATGGAAGTTTTTCTTTGACTTTCTTTATTGCTATTTCTACATACACGTTGAATATTAACGGGGATAGACTACAACCTTGTCTCACACTCTTTTTAACTGATGCATGTCTCTCCTGATTCTCTACTTTTATTGTAGACACTTGATTCTTAAATAGTTTATAGAGTATTCTTTTATCTCGAGATTTTAGACCTGACTTCTTTAAAATTTTGAAAATCTTGTCCCACCTAGCATTATCAAAAGCTTTTTCTAAATCACCAAAGGCCATAAAAGTATCTTTGTTTTTCTTGATCCGTTCTTCAAGTATTAATCTTTAAGACAGAATTTCCTCCCTTGTATCGCGATTTTTCTGAAACGCAAACTGATCTTCACCTACTATCTCTTCTACTACCCTTTCCATTCTTCTGTATATTATTCTGTTTAGTAATTTTGAAGCATTTGGTGTTGGCCTGATGGTGCATTAATTCTCATTTTTGTCAGCTTGTACTTTCTTTGGAAGTGTGAAGATGATATTTTTATTAAAATCAGTTGGAATTTCTCATGTTTCATAACTTTTTGATATCAGCTTGAATAATCTTTCAATTCCTTCTTCTCCTAGAGATTTAAGAAATTCTGCAGGGATCTCATCAATTCCAACTGCCTTATCTGCTTTCAAGTCATTCAGAGCCTTATTAAAATTTGTCCTCAAAACAGGCAATGTTGACATCGGATTGAATGTTAAACTGTAGATATTAGAAAGTTAGGGGTGCAATGCGAGGCAAATTGTAGGTAGTCTTGCAATGTTGTAGGTGTACCCTTTTTACGTTATAATAATCCCTCAGGTGTTGTTCGCAGTCCGTGTGTGAGTGTGAACCACAGTAATATTATTATATAAACTGAAGTAAGTCTCCGTCTTTTTGTTACGTTTTGACGACTAAATGGTTATATCGTTGTGATGGAATTTTATAAGTAAATCTGTATGAAACGCGCAGGATATTTTTTCCAGTATGATTAACAGTTGTAGTCACGAAATTTTCAGACCTTATCAAATGGTGACAGAAATATGTTGGAAATGATTCTCTTCAAGAGACAGGTTCGACGGTACAGTGATATAGTGATAGCCTTCCTGTCATATTACTCCGAGTCGATATTGTTTGGGACCAATCCTTGGTTACCAACAACTTTCTATATTTAATTCTGGCAAAAAAATTCTTAATCCACGCGAACGAAGTCGCGGGTACGAGTTAGTATATGAGAAAAGATCTGGAAAGGGATTCACTGGAAGACAAGAGGAGGATGAAGAGGATCATGGGATTGTAGAAGGCAAATTTTTGCGATGGGACTTGGAAGGTATTGGTCGAAGAATTATGAATAGTGCATGGAAGGGAGAAGATTACCGTTACCACAGGCTGGTACTCGATTTCAGGCACAAGGGTGTAGGAAGATTTTCTTTTTGGATAAGGCTGTCAGGAATTCAAATAAGTTACCAAGAGAATGATGAATAATTTACCCAAAACGTTGAAATTTGTAGATGGTAAATGTTGGTGGGTGCAGAATAGGGGGATGATGGGTGTGAAGAGAAATTGCCACCAGAGCGTGCATTTCAATTTAATTAAATATTATTATTATTATCTAAGGATACAAAGCCTGGAGTGAGACGCTTACATTTTATTTCATACAACGAATACAGCCAACTGGTAGTACATGAATCCGATATTTTTCTTTGGGTTTTCCATGGTTTCTCCAAATCACTTGAGGCGAATGCCAGGATGCTTCCTTCAAAAGGGCCATGGCAGAATTCCTTCCAGTTCATTGTCCCCAGTTACAGCCGCCTCTAATGACCTCGACTTCGGCGAGGCGTAAAGCCATGAGAAAAAAAAAAAAGTTTCTTTGAAAAGCAGTAAATACTGTTAGAAAAATGAAATCATAATAATCACAAATTTTAGCTAACTGGAATGGGTGTAGAACGTTATGATTGTGATTAATGTTAGTTCAATAATATTTTAGTACAGCATCTACTGGGATACTTCTTATTTTTGCTATAGAATCATTAATATTGTAATTTTGATGTTAGTTGTGAAGTGTTGAATTTAATTTAATTTAATTTAATTGCAACGGAGCACAGGCTCCGGAGGCAACTTTCCCCCTTCCAGCATCCACCTACATTTGCCCTCTCATTTTATCTTTAAATTCTTTCAAAGTTTTCGGTAAATTATTCATCATTTCTCTTGGTAACTCATTCCAATCCCTGACACCCTTACCTAAAAAATAGAAACTTCCCACACCCTTGTGCCTGAAATCGAGTGCCAGCTTGTGGTCATGGTCATCTTTTCCCTTCCATGCACTACTTTTCATACCTATTGCAATATCTTTCCATGCCTCATCGCCAGTATATGCCCTGTACATTCCCATGACCCTCCTCATCCTCCTCCTGTCTTGCAATGAATCCCATTCCAGCTCCTTTATCATATCCGTCACCGATTGCATTCTGCGATAATTTCCAGAAACAAATCTAGCAGCCCTTTTTTGCACCCTCTCCAACTCCTGTATTTGATACTCAAAATGTGGGTCCCATTCTACACTGCCATATTCGAACAATGGTCTGACCAAAGTTTTGTAACCCAAGTCCTTTACTTCTTTCGTACATCCCCTCACCACTCTCTCCAACAAGTGCAGAATTTTGAAACCTTTTCCAACAACCTGTCCAATGTGTCCTGCCCAGTTAAGCTTGTTATCAAATGTAATTCCAAGATATCTACATTTCAAGTCTTCAACATGCAATTCTTTCACCACCTTGTATTGATAATTAACCTTTTGTTTTTGAATTGTGTATCTAATAAGCTGACTATTCTTTGCATTTATCTTCATTCCATTTTTACCAAACCAACTAGATATCCTGTCCAGATCACCCTGCAACTGTTTACAATCCTCTATAGTTTTTATTCTTTTATACAGCATTATGTCTTCTGCAAACAATCTAATTTCAGATAGTAAACAATCAACACAATTATTCATTAAAATAATGAATAGCAATGGTCCAAATACGCTACCCTGTGGCAAACCCATTTTTACTTCTACTTCTTTTGATACTATATTTCCTACCCTAACTTTCTGTTTTCTACATTTTAAAAATTCTTCTACCCAGCAAATCACTTTCTCATCCACTCAAATGGTTTTTACCTTATTTACTACAATTTTATGGCTTACTCTGTCAAATTCCTTTGACAGATCTAGTGCTACACTATCAATTTGGCCTCCCTTGTCCATTTCATCTGAAATATCTTGCATATATCCCACCAACTGAGATTCGCATGATTATCCTTGCCTGAAACCATGTTACCTGCTTGAAAACCACTTACGTTCCTCACATATATTTCTGATGTGGTTGCATATCAATCTTTCCATTAATTTACCTACCACTGATGTCAAACTGATTGGCCTGTAATTCTCAACTCTATTTCTCACCCCTCCTTTATGTACCGGTACTATTATTGCACTTTTCCAGTCCTGTGGTAAGCAGCAAGTATCCAGACTCAATTTAAATAATATTTCAAGATAATGTACAATGCCACATCAGACTATCTTTAAGACATCTGTAGTAATATTATGTTCACCAGTCCCTTTATGTTTTTTCAGCTTTCTTATTTCCTTCATAATTTCCTCAGGATGGATATCAAATTTTTTACTATCGTTATTTCTAATTGTGTTGTTAAGCTCGTTCTCCGAATTAGACCCTCCTGTTTCTGATTCATTGTCCCTAATGCTTTCACTGAACCAGTTACTTAAAATATCTGCCTTTTTCAAATCTTCAGTAACTTCTTCTCCATCCTTATCTATAAGTGTTTCTACACCCTCCCTTCCCCTCAGTTTCCTGATATAGCCATAGAAGTTTCTAGATGCATCAGTCAATGGTCCTCCTGCACTGACAATACTCTTCATAAACACATGTTTAGCCATTTTCTTTGCTGTTATTAAGTGCTTGTTTAGTTGTTTTAAATATCCCCTACTACCCTGCTGTCTCTTAACTCTGTTATGTTCTTTTCTTACCAACTTCTTTAACCTCCTCACTTCCCTATTATAGTACATAGGTTCTCTACTTCTCTTTATTTTCTGCCTTGGAATAAATTTTTCATCCCCCTTTCTTATTATCTCCTTGAACTCTTCCCACCTTCACTCTACTGTACTTGAGCCTTCCTTCCATTTGCTGAATTGTTCTCTGAAATATCTCTTCAAATTCGAAACTTGTGCCTTTTTATAATTGTACCTATTTCTCCCTTCAATTTTGGCTGCTGGTTTACTGAATCCACTAATATCCATCAGAACTCCTTCATGGTCACTTATTCCTTCAGTTACTTTATACCTCAAAAGGTTTTCATCGGGCTTAATTAGTAATATATCCAAAATATTTTGTCCCCTAGTGTTTTGCTCAACCTCTTGTGTAAGTCCTCCTTCCCTTATTAAGATATTTGCAAATATTTGTTCCCTTGTGTTTTTTTTATCTTATTTCCTTCTGTTAAGATGTATGATCAGCTTTCCAATATTAAAACGTTATGGGAGTGCTATTAATGCACAACATCAGTTTCTGTTAGGTATATTAACATTCCTTTCCTAGAATAATCTACATCTTGATACATAGTGCTCATGAGATTAATAATACTAATAATAACATAATTTATGGTGTCTTATGCTATAGCAAAAACATTTTGGACAAGGATACATTTAAACCTAAACACATGAAATGAATCGGGAATTATACTATTACGGATAGTGAAAACGTTTCCTACATTAGGATTACTTGTTCGCGAAGCATTAGTTATAACAACCAATTTCATCACACACCTACACTAACGCACCATTGCATCGCGATGAAAGCTTGACCGTCCTATTCTCCAACACTATGATCTAATTTTCTTATACTTAAAATAAGCATAACTGATACAGTTATATCTTTCTGGCAGGTTCTGAACTTCATTATGCAAAAGCAGACATCCAAACCAATTTAGAGTTCTGTAGTAATAGGATGGATATCAGAATACACATACAACTAGTACCCAATTGAATTTTTCACATCTTCCAAACAGCTAACTTTTTTTACTCATTCCTACCATGTGCTAACTTTTTCATCTCAACATATCCCTTACAGTCTACGACCTCAGTTATCTGCTTCGTAAGTTCCAATCTTTGACTTCCTCTACAGTAGTTACCTTCTACTGTTCTGTCCACTCACAAATTAACCAATCCCACATGTCACAAAATATGAGCTACCATCCTGTTTCCTCTTTCTATAAGCTTCTTCTATAAACTTGTTTCCACACCCATCATTTCCCAAACTTATTCATTTCGTATTTTATCTGCCCACTTAATTTTCAGCATCCTTCTATATCACCACATTTCAAATCCTTCAATTTTGCTTCTATTTGATATACCTAAAATTCTGGTCTCCACACATGAGTTTTAAAAACTCTTTTTCATGAAAGCTCTATTTGCTAGTGTTAATTTGCTTTTAACACCATTCCTGCTTCGGCCATCAGTTGTAATTTTACTTCCCAAGTAGCAGAATTCACTTACTTCTTCTGATTTATATTCAGTCCATAATCTTCCTTCAGTATTTTGTTCATGCCATTCAGTAACTTCTCAATATCATCAACCTGTTCTGCTAACAAGACAATGTCATCAACAAATCGTGGCATGCTGATTTTTTTCTCCTTGAACACTTATGCCACATTCAAATGTTTCTTTCATTTCCTTTATTGCTTCCTCCACACAGTTTAATATTAACGAGGATAGATTACAACCTTCTCTCACTCCCTTTTTAATTGATTCAAGTCTCTCATGATTCTCTACTTTTATTATAGCCACTTGATACTTAAATAGTTTATAAAGTATTATTATATATCGATTTTTTAGACCTGACTTCATTACCACATTAATAAATTGTAATTTCCAATTTGTGTATAACTTCGTTGTCAATATTTGTTGTTTTTTTTTAAATTATTACTTTTTACTATTATTTTCTTGTGGCGATTGGAAGGTGAATCATGAATGCCTGAAAGTTTGGCTCAGTTTTACTGGTTCATTAAAACACCTCTAATGAACGTCATATGAATGAGATGGGAAATATGATATCGAAAATCGATGTTGGTGAGAATTAAAACGCTTGCAAAGGCACGGTCACATCTGTTTCCATTAGCGCCGCTAACGAGAGGCCCTACTTAAAAGTGTATTTACATAATTACGAAACATTTATTCTTAATTTTGAGATATGAAATTAATTTCGTTTAACTAATGGAGACAATATTTGCTACCCGATGAAACGCTTACTTAACGCTTAATTACTTTAAATGTTGTGTTCGTGGCATTTGGTGTTGTGTTGACTGAAATATAGGAATATCTGTTATTCACAGCTTCTACAGCTTCAAAAGTAATCATGGTTCAATAAACATCAAAATGACTATATAATCGGGGGAAACAATGTACGGTAGCAAAACATAAAATCATTTGAAATTTACCAGCGTTCAGAAATCATTAGTTTAAAAAGTTTCAAGGTGCCCATGAGATCAAATCGTTACCACCGAGAGTGGTGGGTTGGCGGTAACGCTCTGGCCTCGCATCCTGGAGGAAGGAAGCTCGAATCCCCGTACAATCATCCAGATTTATGTTTAGTGTAATTTCCCGAAATCACTGCAGGCTAATGGGTCCTGCAAAAAGCATTGGCTGAATTCATTCCCTTTCCTCGCCCAAAGTCCGCTTTCGCCTCTAACAACTTCGACGGCGATGAGGCTACACTTACGCGCCACCATGTAGAGTGAAATATAACTCTGCGCTTTCTTTCGTCCTATGCTAATTTTTATTTTAGATTCTTCTACATGTTAAACTGATTTTTTGAGTTTCCGTCGGTAATCTCCTACCGACAAAAGAAAATTTTTCCTTCTCCGTTATGCTTGAAATAAGTGCTAGTTTGTGGTCAAGGTCAGCGCTTCCAAAACAACATACTACTCCCATTCTTCTACCAATATCTAGGAGTTATTACCAATATATCCCCAGCCAGGGGCGCAGGATCCAGGGGGTGGCTAGATGTCTCAAGCCCCCTCCCCAAAAGTATTTTTGTTTTATCTTTTAAAGGAGCAGCAATCTGAGGAGACTATAAAGACTACCACTACCAGACTCAAGTCCCCCCCCCCCCCAAACAAAAGTGGGGCTGAAGGAAGTTCTGGGGGTCCAAGCACTCCCTTTAGCCCCTTCCGGACTCCCAACCCAGCTACTTTATCATATAACTAGCTGTTACCCGACTTCGTACGCGTGGATTTAGAATTTGATTGCTAGAATTGGACACACAAAGCTGAAAAAAATATCCTTTTTCGTTCTTAATTATACAAAGTATTTTGGTATATCGGTATACATATACAGTTTTCTTAAAGAAGCAAGCACGTTACCACTGCGCTACGCTGCCATTGCTCTCTAACGTTACGCATTACAAAGACATATAGATATTATACGTTTGTCTTTCACAGTTCAGATAGTTTTCATAATTTAATGAAAATATGTTCTTATCTGTACAGAATATGGTATCCCATTTCCATCCTAATGTCAAATAGCATTTCCTTGTCAAATTTTATTACGATTGGAATAGCCGTTTAGCCTAAGAAACGTAACAAAAAGACAGAGAGAGTTACTTTCGCATTTATAATATTAGTACAGATTTACTGATCGAGGTCTGCAATAATTTCCACAAACTATTGTTGGTGTTCACAACAGTTATTTCGGATTAAGAAACGTACCTGCACCTACTCTTTGTGGCGCTTTAGGAAAACCTGATTTACTGCTGCTTTGCTTCTTCACTGAGTCTGATTTTACGTTTAAGAATATTAACTAACAACTTTTTATGAAGTAATAACATATCTCCAATTGAAATAACACTTCAGTTGTTCTGGTAGAATAGATACATTAACTATTCCCTCGTGATAAATAGTTTTAAGGCCGAATTCATGACGCTAAATTTACTATTGTGGCATCCGAATAACATTAAACGCCGTTGCCACTCTAGACGTTAGGTAGTTAGTTAAAATGCTGTCCTTGACTCTCCATCCTTTTACTCCAACGATTTTTCTCTACTGCGACCGCGTCGTGACTTTGTGTTACATCCATTAAAGGCCATGCGGACCTTGCCCCGCTCATGTGCCGGGAAAGGAGTCCCTAGTCTTTCCAGACAACTTCTCCGGAAGGGTCCGTATTGGAAAAAAATCATAAAAGGTTTATTTAAGCAATTTTAATACTGTTATACATACGTTCCGTAATTTGAATTATTGAATTGGTTCAAGAAAACACTGAAAGAAGATTTTGCGCTAAATATAAACCAAGGCCAGGCAAATGTGATGAAATGTAGCAGAAATGATAGCAACTATACTACATTAATTGTAAAAATAGGATCGGATGTGATAGGAGAAGAAAGTGGATTCTGTTACTTAGGAAGCAAAATTAGAACTGATGGCCGAAGCAGGAATTATCTTAAGAGCCGTATGGCACTAGCGAAAAAAGCCATCTTGAAAAAGACCTTTTAGTTTCAGATATTGATATAGTACACAGAAAGAATTTTTTTAAACTGTATGTGTGGAGCACAGAGCTCTATGGTAGTGAAGCATGTATTTATAAAAAAAAATTCAAGCATTTGAATGCGTTATTATAGAAGGATGCTAAAATTTAAGTGGAAAAATGATGTTCGAAATGAACGTGTTGTAGAAATAATGGGTGAGGAAATAAGTTTGTGAAGAAGTCTTACATGAGGAAGAGACAGGATGGTGGCTAATATGTTAAGGACATTTGGGACTAATTAACTTGTCAGTGGAGGCAACAGTCGAAGGAACAGAGGGAGACAAAGATTAGAATATATGAAGCGAATAATGAATGAATGAATTTATAAAAGATTTTGCCGTTTTCGCAGCCCTTCATATTAATGTAAATGGCTTCAAGAGTTTCACTATCAGTCTAAGTCCCCTGAGGAAGAACTATGGCCTGGTAGAAACGTTGGGAAGAAGAAGAATGAGCACTTCGACGCATCGTGAAACCTGTGAAGCTATTTATTTCAGTGAATATCTTTGGTTCTAGGGGATATGTTGATATGATGAAATTAGCGCTACACGGGAAGAGATGCAGGTTTGCATCAAAGCAATTTTTTTAAGGTTTTCTTGACGTCGTCGACGTGTAAGTCTTTAGAGACGGGTCAAACCAATCGCAGCAACAGCATTCATACGGTGTATCACTGTGTTCAGCTCTGCAGTACTGTCCCGTGAATTTTAAACATTACATTTTAGGGGACTGGCGGTGTTTAGTGGTCAGTACAACAACTCAGAACGTAGCCAATCAGAGCGGAGAACGCCAAGATAATGGCAGACACCTGCGATAGGTTGAAGCATACCTTCAAATTATTGATGATCAATTGTTTTACGTAACTTCTTCATCGTACACTCATCAAACATGAAGTTGTGATGTTCTTTTCGGCTGTTGTTGGCGCGTCGGTGTTGTTGTTGAACGCTCACTGGAAGTCTAGCGCTGCCGTTGCTGTTGTGGTGCCCGACGAGTTGGCGACAGACTATCCCCCCCTCCTCCGCCCCTCTCGACCCTTCCAGAGCGCCATCCATCATTTCTAGACGGCCATTAGTCTCCGTTGTCAAGGCCCTAGACTACCTCAGGAACAGGCGGTGGGCAGGTACCACCTACAACACGTACCGCACAGATCACCACCCTAAATAAACAAACGGTGCAAAGTTGCCACCGCATCAATGTGTTCATCTCAATTCACTACATGTATTTTACTACATGCAGATGCGTACGATCATTTGACTTAATTAACCCTTTGTTAAGGACGTATATTTCCAACTGTGATGTAAATGTATTTTATTATGTGTATGAATTGCCATAAATTGCAATAATAGTACTGTTCTAGGCCATCTTTGACAACAAGGAATACAGCTGACCACGGAAGACCCAATGACAAGGATGAATTTTTTATAACAAGAGAAGAGATAAACAAGATAGATAGATGTAATGGAAGCCACAAACTTTGAGCTGCAAAAGATGTTATGTTGATTAGCTGTACTTTAAATTGTCAGAAAGACAAATTGCACAAACATTGTTGTGGCTGCTGCCTAGAAGAGTGATATTGTTGCATAAAAAAAAAAAATATGTTGAGTGAAGTATAATGTATGTGAGGTTGCAGAATAAATATGTATTCAAGTGGAACTCATAGTGACTAATATTTGTCAAAAACGTGATGAATCTTTCTACGTAGACGAGAGAAAGAAAGTTAGACCATAATCTTCCATTTCAGGTAAAAGAAAGTAATACTGACATAAAACATTACAGGAGAGCTCACATTAGACGTCGCCTGGCGCGTAAGGTACTCTTTTTGCTATAAAGATGCAGAGTAAAGTAAATTATTGTATTTGTCGTGAGAGATGGTTTGGAGTAGTAAGTTATGTGTGATATGTAGACTAAATAAAAGCTGAAGAAGCTAAAAAGCATCACTCAATTAACCATTGTTTACTAGATTTTTCACCTTACTTTGTCTGTAAATATTGGATCTATAATTTGTAACAGGAGTTGGAGAGAGTGCAAGAAAGCGCTGCTAGATTGTTTTGTGGAAATTATTGCTAAACACAATCAGTAACAGATATGATAAAAGAAAAGCTGAAATGGGGTTCTTTGGAAGACAGGAGGAAGGTGAAGAGTGTACAAGGCGTATTTTAGTGATCAGGCGGGAAAAGATATTGGTGTAAGAATGACCGTGACCATATGCTGGCACTCTATTTCAGGCATAGAGGGGTGGGAGGATTCTCTTTTTTTTTCGGTGTAGGGTGTCACGGATTGGAAAAAGTTACCAACAGAAATGACGAATAATTTACCAAAAACGTTAAAAGAATTTAAAGTTAAAATTTGTAGTGGGCAAATGTAATTGGGTGCAGGAAAGGGGGAAGATGGGTGTGTAGGGAAATTGTCACCGGAGCGTGCACTCCATTGCAATTAAAATTAAATATTAATATTAATTATTCAACAAATGTAACTTCGTGCAGGTAAAAAGTTTACTGCAGTGTTTGTTTTATGTTTCTTCTAATGAACGCCTTGTCCGCGGCCGAGTGTAGTAGGCGGCTACCATGGTGGTTGTCTATCGGTCCATGGTAGGGATGTATTTCGCGTTCTGGGCGTATACGCTCCCACCCGCCTATCGCAGAGGCGGATCTAGGAATTTTCCGATCAGGGGCCGCCCCAATTGTTAATTTTCTAATGTCGCGTTACACTTCCATTGTCGCCCGGCTGTAGTGGACCTTAAAAAAAGGAAAAAAGGAAAGGTCGCCACATGAAATGCCTGCAGCCCTTATCTGCGACCTGCCGCCCCGAGCGATCGTACCCTACGCCCTTAGGAGAATACGCCACTGTTCTATGGTGACGTCTGTGTAAACGAACTGGGTGGACACTCGTTGCCTTCCCCAACATGACAGTTGTGGTGGGCTGGCGAATCTTTTCGTTTTCATTCTGCCACTTCCCGAGAGATACATTAAATTGTGGGTACGACTCACGTGAGTGGTAGTTTTTCACAAAAGATACTCTCAGTAAGGTATATACACAATTTACATTTATTTACGCAGTTCTTTATACATAATTATCCTTGAATCCTTCAACTTGTAAGTCTGCTACTACTTGCTTCTAATGCTTGATATCCCCATTACATGTTCCTAAATGTTTTCACCCCACCTGTTGGATTAACGATGGTGGTGTATGCTTCTCGTTGCTTCCAACACTGGTTCTGCTGGTCTCGACGGATACTGCCCGTCTCTATCACCTCCACTGCCGACTCCTCATCGACCTGAAGCAAGAGCCTCGAGCCCAGCTTGACTTGGCTCGCCAACTGGCTGGCTCCTCCGTAGCAGTATTCATCTGGGAAAGCTTTGGTCCCAGAGTATGGGGAAGTTCTTGCGCGGGTTGCGCATCTCCGTCCATATCACATGTGGTTGTCATTGCTTGGTTTGCCATTTCAGGATCTGCCGGGTCCGGTTGCTGATTGTCTTTATGTTTTGCTAAGCTGTAGTGCTTTCCTTTGTTTGGTAGTTATTAGTATCAGAAGGTCGTCAACGTATCTGCAGAAAGGCTCTTATGACTGGGTGATGAGAGTTGTAGTGAGTTAAGTCAGCAGTTCTATGACTGTATTAAACTGGGTCCCTTGTGTACCTGGAAAGAACTGTTGCTGCCATGATTTGGTGCGCCATCTGCTGAAGGGCTCCTCCTCCGTGCACCTGGGTTTTGATCCCCGGTCTCTCACCATCCTTGAGTGGTATGGAGGCTTTTCGACCAATCGCGGCCGCTGCGCCTCTCCCATCCTCTACCAAATGACGTCGTGTTTCAACGTATTCTTGCTAACCTGCTTACTTGGGCGTTGGCTCTTACATAGACACATTCCAACGTCTGAAATTGTATTTCTTTGCTGTTGCAATCGACCTGCTTTGCTAGAGCTATATGAAATCGTAGTTACTGCCATCCGTTACCAAAAGTCCCGTGGGCTACTACACAGTGTTCGTAAGTATTGTAAGTGTTGATCACTGTGACAGTGTGTGTTCAGTGTAGAGTGTTGTTTGTGTTGTAGATGAGAGCTGAAAAAAGGGAAAGGGTGAAACCTGGCGCTGGCTCCTTCGTGCCTACTCTTCCAAAAGACACTACGGCAGCCATTCGTCACCACGAATACTCGAACCAGCTCCATGTCAGCGCTGGACACAAACACGGTGCCTCAACCAACTGAGCCAACGGGGCGTACTAATTCCTTCAACAGAATCGCAAATATTGCCTAGTAGGAAAGAGGACTTGGAACTTTGTATAAGTGGATTAGTTTTCCTAAGTGAACACCTTTACATACGCTCCAAATTTCACAGTGTTGTGGGTTTCCGAGAAATATGGCTGACCAGTAAATTCTGTATTTTCTGACTATGGAATACTTCATCCATGCTCGATCTATCCTTTCCTAGTTACTAGGCACAGTTTCTCGTAACAGAGTAACAGATGTGGTACAAATATTTTATCTGTCGTCCAAACGTTTGTCAAAAAAGTAGATTCGTTTAGCATTGTTGACCGAGAGATCCAAAAAATTAGACAGTCCAATAACTGATTCAATTTGTCGTGACTAATAACTGTGAAAATGTAGACCATATTTTGGAATCCTAACCACGGTTTATCTTGGCGGACTTCATCATGACATGAAAGCTTTATCGAAAGTGAGAGTCAGTTAAATGACCCATTAACCTTTGAGACAGAACCGTTGTTTAAACCGGAGACCTTTTGATTTGCTCCGAGAATTTTAGTTGTAGACCTCAAAATGCATGATCTCTATGAAAGCTGGAGAAGTAGAAGAGATAGAGAAAAAGGAAAGGAAAATATGGAGACCATTGATAACGGGAAAACAACATTATGCACAGAAGGAATAAAGGTATATATATGCAAGTAAGAAGAAAATGGAAGCATTTCAGAAACGATGAGAAAAAGGGGAGGAAAAGGAAAACATGGTTTTTTTGATCACACCATGAGGATAGATAACTGCATACAACAAAAAGAATCTTCAATGACGTTTACAGGTGTAAGAATGGCAACCAGTGAATTCAAACAGTAAAGAAAATAACGACACAGATCGGAATAACAGAAGATCTAATACAAGATAGGGAAACAAGACTGGTACAAAATTTCAGTGGTTTCCAGTAAATGGAGAAGATGAAGGGAAATTACATCCATACCCAAGAATAGGACAACTTTTCGTGGTCCTTATCTGACAAAATCGAAGAAAAGAAGTGAGTATTTGGTTGTACTCAGAATATAGTAGTTGATAAGCTTTGCGTTAAGGAATTAAAATAAATTAGTATTTAATATACCGTATTATAACTGGTTATAATGTTCAATAAAACTTTAGTTTTTACGATGCCTAGAATATGGATTTTTTAAATGCCAGGGTAGTATAAATTTAACATAACCCCAAACGCACATGCGTAGAGATGCCCCCACGAAACTGGTACGACATCTTCATTGCTCAAAAGAGATTAGCTACTATTGTATAATATTATAAATGAAATGTTTCCATGGCTGGGATATTTGGATTATTTTGCTCACTCACGCCTTAATTCTTCTACAGACTTAAATAAAATCTGATACGGAGATAGTAAAAAGTATTAGTAGTAACATAGGACAGTTTTATCCCACAAAAAAAGAATTGTTCCTCCGCAAATTGTTATTGTCAGTTATCATACTTCCAAACCAAAGACTCTCCTACTTCGTAGGTGATACCGCCATCTTTACTCTTTGCTTCTTACGTAAATCACTTATACAACTTTTCAGAGACGAAAACAGGAACATTATGACATATTAAATATAAATAATATTATATTGATAATATAATGATGTATTAAATATCTATAATTGATGGATTCATATAGTACGCGGAGCAAAAAAACATAAATGTGTTCTTAACCATAAATGTTATAAAGTTTGTAATGTCTGGCTTATTCCTTACAGAAAATATTGTTTGTACGGACATTACTGGGTGGTTTCTATGGTCTAAAAAACCAGTCAGTAATGTCCGGACAAACAATATTTTCTGTAAGGAATAAGCCAGACATTACATTTGGCTACCCAACCTGTGGGGCTAACGATATGAACGTTTGCAGAGTGTCTTTTCCATATTAATATTTAAATTTTGAATGCTCATTTCAGTGGAAAACCGTGCCAGCATGCAGAAAAGTTTTGTGTGTAATATGACATGCTAGTAGATAATATGTATTCATTCCAGCTTTAAATTGTACGGGTCGCTGGTGCAGAATATGATATTTGTAAGTTGGTCTGTTGGATAAATTGTTGTCAATGTTGAAGGAAGATGTGTCTTTAGTGTTTGTTGAATTCTAAAATGATGGTGGTTGGTTCTGGTCGAGTTGTCCTTGTATTTTTAATTGGTTTTTGGTTTTGGATGGTGATTGCATCGCTGGGCAATGTTTTGAAACAAGTTTGAGAATGCATTCTCCTAAAATGTCAGACCTTCACAGCATCTCAGCGTGAAGTGTTTTGTTTGTCCTTTGGCTATCCTCTGTGACGATTATTGTTTTGGTAAATTGTTCTTGCTTTACGTGTTTTTTTTTATTTTATGCCGCGAGCCTCTATGTTTTGCGCAATTGAGTCTGTAATAGTTAATGAATTGAGCGTTCGTTCCATCAAGAATTGTGCGTTTAAGAATTTGTCGAATGTTCACGCGGATTTACCATCATAAATATTGAATTGTGGGAGGATAAGTGTAGCGACATTTTTGTTTTCAAGTTTCTTAAATTTTTGGGTGCTTTTGAGTGGATGAAACTGAGGTCCGGAAAATCTACCGAGATGGCACAAAGTCATAGTCCGTCAGAGCCAAAAGATCAGGAATCCGCAATGGAGGGAAATCGTGGTCATTTAATTGATAGCGCCGTGGTTGGAAATGTTGATCGAAGCATTCAGGAGACGGCCACTGGGGAAGGCACTGCTAGTTATCTTCCGATTCCAGAAACTAACGATCATTTCGTGCCGCTGTCGCAAAACCAGACTAGCGAAATTATGATGCCTCAGAATATCTTGCAGTTTATGCAACAGCTGATGGGGCCCATTAACGAAAGGTTAACATCCATAACTGAAAGTTTGAGCTTGGTTGGTGAACAACAGAGAAACACAAATGAACAACATAGGAAAACCAATGAACAATTGTCGGCGCTCAGAGAGGAATTGACGGTCGCGATGGAAAAAAGGGTAGGCGAAATTAAGGAGTCGGTGCAATCGCTGCAAATGGCGCAGAAAACATTAAGCAGTGCTGTTGACCGCACCAAGGAGCAGGTGTTGGACGCGCAGAGACGCGTATCGGAAGTAACCGAAGAAACGAAAACACGGACGAACTTGCTAGAAATGCGAATCGTGGAAATGGAAGTGGGTCACGGTGAGAAGATGACACAGCTTGGGGAGCTGATTAGCGGTGTCGACAAGAGTGTCGCCGAAACGAGAACAGACTGCGCGAATGTTCGCGAGGCGCAAGGGACCTTGGAAGTGAAAATCGACTGCGAACTGCGTGGACTTCGTGAAGAAATGACACGCGTTGGCGCACAGGTGGGTGAAAAGACGCCCGTGTGCAACACCCTGCCCCTTGCAGTAGATTTGCCGTTTCCCCGTTTTAGTGGAAAGAGGGGAACCCATCCGAAGAGCTTTCTGAAAGAATTGGAAAGGTATCTTCGGGTCAAGAGTGTTCCCGACCAAATGACAATGGTTGTCATCTACCAGTGTCTTGGGGAAGAGGAGAGAGTGTGGTTCGACACTAATTTTAATGACGAGTCGGAGTATGAGGAGTTCAGAGCTATGTTCTTGGAGGTTTTCTGGGGACGGGCGGCGCAGAGCAATCTGAGGCGAAGGTTGTACCAGGGACGCTATCACTCTAACCAGGACGAGTCTATGGCTACGTATGCCGAGAGACTCGCGAAGCAGTCCCGGTTTCTGGATCAGCCGATGGATGAAAGTGAGCTCTGTGGTGCTCTGAGGTCTCATTTCTCGCAGCCAGTGCAGCTGTTGCTAAACCCCGCGGTGATAAATACTTTCAAACAGTTCGTCGCGACCCTAAGGATGGTGGAAGAAGGAGAGGAGCGCCCTGGCTATGTGCAGACGTACGACCACGCCAAGCCCGAGAATGAAGGTTTTGTGCAGACGGGAAGGTCGGGGGGCAATCAAGGTAAGCCGCGGTGGAATGGGAACCGGAACCGCGGGAATGCGGGCAATGACCGGCGCTTCGAAGCGACCAGGTCTTCCGCAAACCACGCACCGCCACAGCATGAGTCAGGTGTCAACGCCTTAACGGCACAAAGGGAAGCGCCTCCGGCCCCCGCGGCGAAGGTCAACGGCCACGCCGTGGAGGGTGGGGCCGCTCAGACTCCGCAAAGTGCTGGCGGGCAGGCATGAGGAAGGACAGGGGTTCCTCCAGGAAGCGATGACTGTAGTGCGAGCGAAGACGACCTGGGCATTTGGAAAGACGGTTTAAATAACCTGGAGGATACTGACCCCCGACGCTGACGCTCACGTAACGGAAGAATAGGTTGTTGCCCCGTCATAACTGCGCGTATTCACCAGAATGAGGTGACAGCTCTCATAGATAGCGGGAGCGCTCTCACAGTTGTCGCAGAGAGAGTGGTGAAACAAGTCCTAGAATCAGGTGTCGACATAAAGTTCTTAAAGGGTGAAAAATTATCGCTGGTTCCAGCGTTTGGACAAAAATTGAAGACAGTAAATAGGCAGGTTCTTTTGAACGTTACGTTCGGAGAGGAGATCTTAGAAATACTAGCATATGTCGTCCCAGGGCTTAGCATCGGTGTCATTGTTGGAGCGGATGTTTTGAGCGAAAAGAGAGCTGTCATTAGTTGGGAAACCAACACTATCTCTGGGCTGACAGCAGAGAAATTACAGTGGGACGCGAGCAGCGACAGCTATGGTCTGCGAAGGATCGACGTAGGGGAGCTGGCGAGGGCAAGGTCGCCCCCGCAGGAGAGCGACGCGGCAGTGTTGCCGATGTGTGCGCTACTCGACGAAAGGAATGAGGTGTTATGCGAACTGGAGCGGAATGCTAAGCGCAACGATACCCTTGACGTCGCGAAATTGGGCGCCTTGAAAAAAATGCTTCGCAAAAATCTTGCTGTATTTTCCTACCGCCCCGGAAAAATTGTTGGAATTACGCACGAGTTCCACGTCAAAGATAATAGTCCCTTTCAAGCGCACAGCTACCCGGTTCCGATGAAACATCGAGAAGCTGTGAGAAGCGTGCTGCAGATGATGCTGAATCATGGCATAATTGACAAAGCCCCTTCACCATTTGTTAACCCTATAGCGGTAGCAGTCAAACGGGATGGAACCGCCCGTGTCTGTCTTGACGCGCGGAAGCTGAACGAGCGAATAATAGGCGACGCGGAGCGCCCGGAACCTATCGCTGATCTCGTCAGTAAGTTCCATGGAAGAAGGTGGTTTTCCACCATTGATGTAACCGCTGGATACCATCAAGTGGAGCTGCACGAAAAGTGTAGACCATTCACGGCCTTTCTATTTGAGGGTACTCAGTATGTGTTCCGAAGAGTCGCATTTGGGGTGCGGGATTCAGCGAGTGCATTCGTGCGGGCTATGAATGAAGTGCTTCCGGCGGAAGTAAAGGAATTTTGTGCCGTGTATGTGGACGATGTCCTCGTATTTTCGGACACATTCGAGCAACACATGTCGCACCTGGATACGCTCTTTGGGGTTTTGGCCAAGCGTGGGATGACGCTGCGGCCTGACAAGTCCAATCTGTGTGCGCGAGAGGTCAGCTTCCTGGGGTTTCGGATTACGCCGGAAGGGATTGAGACCGCTCCGGAAAAGGTGGAAGAGATTTTGCGTTTTCCGACTCCCGTGACTGTGAAACAGGTGAGGCAGTTTCTGGGGATCTGTGGCTATTTCAAGAACGGCATAGAGGGTTTTGCAGACCTAAATGAGCCACTGTATTACCTCCTCAGGAAGGGCACTCGTTGGAAATGGGGGGAGGAGCAACAAGAAGCCTTCACACGATTGAAGGAAGCCTTCCGAAATAAGGTGACCCTCGCTCACCCAAACTACGAAGACCATTTTTCCTTAATTGTGATGCTAGTGGGAGGGGTGTCGGAGCTGTCTTGCGACAGCAAGCAGATGATGGAGAGCTACAGGTTGTGGCAACGGCCAGCCGCACGCTGAGAGGGCCAGAACGGAATTACCAAACGACGGAAATTGAGATGTTGTCTCTGGTGTTTGGTGTAACAAAGTTTAGGACCGTATCTGCTAGGCAGCAAACATTTTTGAGAACGGACCACCAAGCCTTGACCTTTCTCATGAAGTCAAAATTCACCTCTAGTCGGGTCACCCGTTGGGCTCTGCAATTGCAGGAATATGACCTCCAAGTGTCCTACTGCAAGGGGGTTGAAAATAAGATGGCTGACTTTCTGAGCCGTTTTCCGAAAGACCTCGTCCCGTCCGGCGGCCATGTGGCGAAAGGGCATGAGATTATGGTTGCTGCTGCCAGGGTGATTGCTGGCGTCGATCCATCGAGTTTCGCAACCGACTTATTACGGAACAACGCGGGGATGAAGAAATAGGGAGGATGAGACAATTCCTTGAGCGTGGAGGAAACGGGGAAGACCAAAGAATCTGCAACTTAGCGGTAATGTGCCAAATCCACGAGGGAGTGTGTTTCCGCCTGGACCCCGAGATAGAAAACTGGCTAGTGTGGATGCCACAAACTATGGCGGGGGAAATAGTACGCATGTACCATGAGCACTTCGGTCATCAGGGCACCGAAAGGACGTTCAAATGCTCCGACGGGAATGGTATGTTACCTCGCTCAAGATGCGGGTAGCTAAGACTGTCAGGGGATGCGATTTGTGCCAGAGAGTAAAACCCCCGAATAGGAGTTATGTTGGGGAACTCACTCCCATTACTCCTAGTGCTCCAAATGAGTTGGCGTGCCTTGATTTTTTTGGAGCGCTCCCACGGGGAAGGTATGGCCGACAATTTGTACTGGTGGTTGTCGATGCCTTTACCAAGCTGGTCCGCCTGTATGCGACGAATTTCACTACGACGAAGCAATGCCTCCGCATCATTCTGGACAAGTACGTGCCAGAATGCGGACGGCCGAGTCGTTTGCTTAGTGACCACGCCACCATCTTCACAAGCAAAAGATGGCGGGATGGACTGGCCCAGGCAGGAATAAAGGCGATTTTCAGCTCGATTAGGAACCCACAGAGTAATATTGTGGAAAGATACAATCGCCAGCTAGGGGCCTATTTTAGGATGTTGGTTGGAGATAATCATGCCGGATGGGTAAAGCATCTGCCCATGATACAAGATTTTTTCAACCACTGTATTCACTGCAGCACGGGATACCGGCCAGTGGAGCTGCACTTCGGGACGCCCGCCGAAACGCTGGTTGACCGGCTGGTAGGTTGCCCAGAACCAGTGGTAAACATTGACCGGGATGTGAGGGTGGTGCGAGCGAGGGAATTCCTCTTGGAGAAGGCAAAAAGAAGGCAGGCGAGGGAGGACGAAAAAAACCTCACGTTTTTAACGCAGGTGATCTGGTATTGGTTCGCTGTGTCTCGCAGTCGGACGCTTTGAAGAAGAAAATTGCCAAATTCTTCCATCTCTTCAAAGGACCCTACCGCATTTTAAAACCAGTGGCCACAAATGCGTTTTTGCTGGTAGACGGCGAAGCTGAGGTGGGGATTTACAATGCCCGGAGTCTCCGGCAGTACTATCAAGGATAGTCGATAAGGAAGGCGTAGGACAAATTCGAGTGCCATTTGGGCACCGTGCATAATTGAGGGTTTCCCGCTCGAACTGTCCGAGGACAGTTGTATGTTTTGCTTTCAAAGCAACGTAATGTACTATGGTAGTGCGGTGAGGACATTCTGTATAAACTCATTAGTATTAATTTCACACTGACAAAGTGTACTTTATACGTAGTTTTCTTGCATATCTTGTCGAATTTAGAGCTGTTTTCTATGCTAGGTAAATAAGGTTATGAGTTTTTGGGAGAGTTTGTGTTAGAGGTAAATTCATGTTCGAACCTCTGAAAGGACAAATGAACAATATCGTGGCATTCGAAGGGTTGAATTGATAGACGTGGGAAGCGCTAACATAGCCGATTGTTCGGTCGTGTTTTGAAGCCGAAGCTGCGTGGCCAATATAGAGCTGGGTTTGGGGAGGCGCTTGGCCTTGGGAGTGCAGGATCTTTGTGTGTGTGTGACTGACTCCAGAACCGCGGGAAGTAGGGCGTTCACCCAGCCACCCCCCGGCGCCAGGCATTTCTGCCTGCTGAGTTGTTTACTCACACCAGATGGTCGGCCAGCGGAACGCATGACACACGACGTAGGGTGCTGTGGCGGTCAATAATAGGATAGTGCATTCAGTAGGTACAAACTAAGAAATGGTTGGCTGAGAAGGCTAGTGGATAAGGAGTGTACACGATATGGTAATGAGGGCACTGGATTGTCTGTCACCACTTGTAAGAGGTAATAATAATAATAATAATAATAATAATTTTAAAAAAAACTGTAGAAAGGTAATAATGAAATGATGTAAGCATTAGCATTTAGTATACCATTTGATTTTGTGTCTTAGGAAGAATTGTATTAGTGTTCAATGCATACATTGTTAGCTATGTATTGTTAATTCGTAAATATGGTAATAAGGAGGGATTAAAATTTTAGTATCTCTGAACAGTTAACGGTATAAAATTTTGATTGCCCGAGAGCTGGAGAAGCAGTTTTAAAAAGGAACATGGTAATATTGTTGTGCAGAAAGCATTGTGTACTAAGATTTAATAACAATAAGAAAATAGAAGGTTAAAAAAAAAAAAGTTTGATTAATTGGTAGCATTAGTGTTTATATTTCCAATTACTATTTGGGGTAAAAATTACCTCACGGAGATGCTCCCGTCACGGGGAGTTTAGCATCAGTTTGATACTTGTTCTTGAAGGCACAAAGAGTGTTTTGGAAGTTTCATTGTCAAGTGCCTCAATTGATGAATAGGATTGTCAGTGCAAACAGTTGTGGAGATGTCACATTGTGTGATGATGTCTTACGCTATGTTCGTGATAGAAATATAAATATATTGTAGTATCAAACTGAAAGTTGACTATGTTAGATTTCTAAGACTTGTGCATATAAATAAAAAAAATGTTTTTGGATGTATGCTGGCTCTGTTTGTTGTGTGTCCACAAAATTTTGAATAATAGAAAGCGTTCCTCGTAAGTCAAGCTTTGGCTAAGTAGCATTCGTGGAGGTTGTTTGAAGACAGAGTAATGGTTGTAAATTAAATTAAAGATTAAATGGTCAGTGAAGAACAGTGTGTGGTACCAGGCCATAAACGGGTGGATGAAGGAGCAAGGATTTCAAATCATTCCAAAGAACGATTTGAAATCACGGGGAGAAGGGGTAGTTGTAAATGTAATGTCTGGCTTATTCCTTACAGAAAATATTGTTTGTCCGGACATTACTGGGTGGTTTCTATGGTCTAAAAACCAGTCAGGGTGGGCGCCAGGTTTTCGACAGAGTTTCCTATACTAAAGGAAAGCGCCTGTCGAAACCAAAAACAAAAGCTGACCACAGATTCCACACTATAAGCTATAATTCATTCAATGACTTAGGGATGGAGGGTGATTGAAAAAAAAACAGAGTTTACAACAGAACATTTGAGTTGCTTTTACTCACAAAATGGTCAGTGTATATTAAGGCACATACAACAACATTTTGTGGATTTAAAAGTTTCAGCATGAGACTTGTCTCAGGGGTTTTCTGGGCTGAACGGGTTTGCAAATGTCTCTTCCTTTCTTGGTGTGTATTTACCCGGGACTGCGTGATGGCGGAGGTGGGCCGCGTGTCAGCGGCGGCTGCGGCGACGGCGGTGGCAGCGGCGGCGACGGCGGTGATAGCTGCGGCGCGGCGGCTAGTCTTCGCTCACTCTCGGTCCTTCTTGCCCGAAGTCGTCAGTCGTAATCCCGTGTCACTGCGTCGGTCCTCCACACCCGCATCTCCTCCATCTCTCCAGCCAATCGGAGCCAAAAACGCTCAGCCACTCGCCGATTGGTGGGCGCCCTCGCAATAAACAAATAAAACAACACGGAAATCAGATCACATGTGTCGTCACATGTGCTGGCAGTTTCTTGCGTAGGTCCACACCCACGTTTTTTTCTTGGTCTCCTCCCGTTTTCTGTTGGAGCACAACACATCTCACCCCACAGAAGCAGCCCCCAGGGGTCTTGCAAAAACAACACAGACCATATGCCCGGCTTCCTGCCTCACAGGACGTTCAGGACATTACAAGTTGTATGTACTTAGTTTAAGGTAATTTTCCTGTAAACAGGCAGTTCTGTTGGTAGATTGTGGAACTGAAAATAAAATATTTTACTTACGATTCCTCAGCATGTCTCAAAATTACTATTTTTTTAAAGTACCCATAACGTCATATGAAGATAGCAGTATTAAAAATATAGATAAAATGGAAATTTACATGTTAAAGCAGATATCAGTTGTTGTTCTTGATTAAACTGTAATTAGATTACTTCTTTCTATGCTTTTATGTGGTTTTGTGGTTGATTGAAACATTGAATGTTCACTCCTTATCCAGATCATTTAATATGTTTGCATATGTTTTATTAACTCAATTCCAACATAACCTAGTGTCCTACAGACATTCCATTCTTTTGACAAATCAGAAACTAAAGGAAACATATCACAATATAATCAGAGATGATATTCCGGAAACAATAAATTACTGCCAAATATCTATTTGAAAGCATAATTAATTGACCGAACCGACACATCAATGCAATAAAATCATTATCCAAGGAGCAAATACGGTTCATTGAAAAGAATAGTATTAAGACGTTAAGGAAAAATGCAACTAAAATCTTTCAATGAAATATAATAAAGCTGCAGCTATGAAATTAAACAAAGGTCACAATGAGGAAACAAATAATTCTATTTTTAGGAAGTGATTGAGGGAATAGAGGTTAAATGTTATGGTGATTGTGTTTTTTTTTAATTAATGGAATAATTATTAATATTGTTAATACTAAAGTAAACCCTTTTATAATAACACACTATCAAGCGAACGTAGTCGCTTGTAACTGCTAGTATTACATAATTTTAGTTCTTTCCTGATCACCAGCTAACCCTTACCATAACATTACAGATTCATGTCATCTTTGAGACCGAGCGTGGTGGTGTAACGGTTAGCGTTCTCGCCTCGCATTTGGGAGGACGGCGGTTCGAATCCCCGTCCGGGCATTCCAGATTTGGGTTTTCCATAGTTTCCCTCGTGCCATTAGGGATTGGAATGCACAGCAAAGAGATTAGCTTTGATGCTGAGCACCCTCTGCCACCCACAATTTTGTGAATTGCAGAGTATATATGTAGATGTAGATGTAGAAATCACTCCAGGCAAATGCCGGGATGGTTCCTTCAAAAGGCCATGGCCGAATTCCTTCCCATTCCTTGCCCCATCCTTGCCCCCCATCCTTTCCCGTCTCTAAAGACCTCGATGTTAAAAAGAGACGTAAAGCAGTTACAAAAAAAAAAAAAAAAAAAAAAAAAAATCATCTTTGAGCGTCGCACCATAGCGGTGACTTTTTAGGGTGCCAGTTATCAAACCGCGACACATTAATGAACATCTAAGCGAATGCTAATTACCTGCAACTAAGCGAACGAATATAGTATCTGTTGCAAATGTAGATAATTGACCTAAATTACTAAACAGACTTATTTAAAATATTTAACTGCACTTTTAATGCAATAAACTCTTTTCAATACTGAGACGTTAAACGAAGCTCCTATGATTGTGCTGGAGACGCAGATAATTAAATTACTTGCTGGTGGTTTGTGGGCGCGTCACCAGGGACCGAGCATCTTGGAACGGCGAGTTTGGTCGGCTGTTCACGTGCTATTGTAGTGAGCACCTGTGCAGAGTGGTTGAAAGATGCTGAAACCACGACTGGGCGACAAGGTGGTGGACGTCCACGCCTCGTCACAGAACGTGAAGGTCGGACGCTCGCCCGCTCCGTAAAGTGGTATAGGTGGCGATCTGTGGCTGATCTTACAGCAGAGTGTGCTCCGAAACAATTGTTCCTGCACCAGCATTGTACTCTGCCACAGATCGCCGCCAGTCCCACTCTGTAAATCCTCCGACCTCCACGTTCTGGAATGAGGTTTTGGCGACCACTTCCTTGTCGCTGAGTCATGGTCTCACAATCCTTCAACCACTCTGCATAGATGCTCACTACAGTGAACAGCATATCGTTTCCGAGATGTTCGTTACCTGATGTCGCGCGCACAGACCACCTGCGTGTAATTTAAGGGAATGTCGTGACCTTTGCGTAGAAATATGCTGCCAAATAACTCCGGAAACCTAACGAGAACTTTTAGAATCCATGTCACGCTGAATCGCTGCTGTATTGCGCTCCAAAGATGGACTAACACACTAAAAATCAGGTGGTCATAATGTTTTGGCTGATCAGTTTATCTTAAAATCCAATTACGAGTAGTAGAAAAGTCACCGTACCATTAAGGCATGATAGAGGCAGCTTAGAAACGCTGCAGGGAGGCTCCATTGTGCACACCTGCCCTCGACGTAAACATTTATTTGTGTGTCGCGCTGAATAGCGTTCTGTCTGCCTAATTAGGGGCGCAGAGTCGCCAGCCAATTAGTGTAGAGGTGAGGGGGGGGGGGGCTTACCGGGGAGCAGTCCTGCAGCCACTGATTTACAGTGCAGCACACAAATTTAATGTAAATAAACTGCTGTTGTGGGTTAATTAATTGCACCGGCTGGTCAAAGGCCGATGTCGGCGGTATGTCAGACGCACACACACGCCGCCGCCTGCCACCCTGTGACGTCATCACATGCTGTCACGGCGCGTGTGTACGCGTGCAGCACACAGCTAGCTCAAGTGCGGAGGTACCTGGAACAACCTTGTCAAACCGCACAGCGTTCCCTGTTCAGTCTTGACAGCCACTCCAAACTCCGCACGTGGTTCATTACCTACAGTGCTGTCATTACTATAGAGATCAGAGCAGACTATAGGCAGCGGAGATGAGGTTTCTGAGAGCCATGCGACATGTCACTAGGAAGGAGAGAATCAGTTACAGATAAGATTAAAGACTTAAACATTAGGAGTTTCTTCAGTTGTTTGGTTATGGTTTTACTTCTCTTTTTTTTATTTTAACTGCTTAACGTTTCTTAACATCGAGGTCTTTAGCGACGGGAAAGGATGGGGGGCAATGAATGGGAAGGAATTCGGCCATGGCCTTTTGAAGGAAGCATCCTGGCATTTGCCTGGAGTGATTTGGGAAACCATGGAAAACCCAAATCTGAATGACCGGACGGGGATTCGAAGCGCCGTCCTCCCGAATGCGAGGCCAGAACGCTAACCGTTACACCACCACGTTCGGTTTTTACTTCTCGTCGACGTCTAGGTCACAAGAGACGAGAAGGACTGGGGGCTAGGAACGGGGATGAATTCGGCCACGGCATATTTAAGAAATAGTGACTTAAATTATTGGGGGTTGCTGCTTTGAAAATATAGGCCTGCCAGCTCATGGTTATTATTAAATAAAAAATAAAATTCTATGACGTTTAAGGAATTGAGTGCTAGGAACGGGGATTTAATTCGGCAACCTCTTTTTTAAGAAATAGTGACTAAAATTAGTGGGGGGTTGCGGTTTTGAAAATATAGGCCTACCTGTTAATAGTTATTATTAAATAAAAAATAAAATAAAATTTTATGAAATTAGAGGCAAGAAAGGATTGAGTGCGAGGAACGGGGATTAAATCGGCAACGACATTTTTAACAAATAGTGACTAAAATTATTTAGGGTTGCTGCTTTTAAAATATAGGCCTACCTGTTCATATATATTATTAAATAAAAATAAAATAAAATCCTATGACACTAGAGGCGAGAAAGAATTGAGTGCTAGGAACGGGGATCAATTTAGCCACGATTTTTGTTTGTTTTTTGTTTGTTTGTAAAAGAATTAGTGAATTAAATTAGTCGGGGTTGCTGTTTTGAAAATATTAGTCTTCCTCTTCATAATTGTTATTAAATAAAAAAAAACTCGAGGTCATCAGAGGCTACAAAAGACTGATGGCTAAGAATGGGGAAGAATTAGGCCACAACATTTTTAAGAAATAATGAGTAACATTAGCGGGTTGTGCTGATTTGAAAATATAGGCCCACCTGTTCATAGTAACTGTTAAAATATTTGTGTTCGAAGGCCCCTTTTTCTTAAAAATAACTTTCTCATGGAGAGATAGCTGTAAAAATTTAAGCTATTGAAGCTAACTTACACTCATAGAATGTATTTCGTTTGGATTCGAAGGGTGACAAGATAGAAACTTTCCATAAAACATAAAGAGAACAATAAACAAAATATACGACTCCATGGTAATCTTCTGCATTTAATGCGTATGAATATGACTGCATATAAATTCATGCAGTTTGATTTTTATATCAAAGTGCAGCTTAACCTACAGGGTTAACACGTTAGAGTGAAGTTAAAATTTTATAATTTTTTATGACTTTTCACCTCGTCGACGTCGACATCATTAGAGGTGAGAATGCATTACGGGTTTGGATTGAATTTTGCCGCTGCCTTTTTTAAGAAACCATCCCGGCATTCGTCTGAAATGATTTCTGGAATCCACGAAAAAAACTAGATCTGGATTGCGTGACGGGTATTCGTAACAACGTTCTCCCGAATACCAGGTTTGAGCGTTACTGCTCACCCGCCAGGCTTGGTATATCAAAGAAAAAGATAGCAATCTTGCTATTCCTTCCTTCACTGATGTTTGACCATCATAGTTCGATATACGTATATCGCTGGCTGTTTAGTTATACAATGATTATTTTCCCATAAATTTCCTAAACTTCATCTCCATAATATTTCCGTCACAGACCGGCAGGGAACTCACAAAAACCCTTCGAAAAAAAATATTACTAATAATACAAGGTAGAGCAATTTTCAGAAGATTGATACAATATTTCAACTGTTTCCAAGAGGAAAGAGGAAGCTGAGGGGAAAGGATGGTGTTGAGACGCTTATAAGGATAGAGAAGAAGTTACTGAGGATTTGAAAAAGGCAGAGATTTTCAATAAGTGGTTTAGTGAGAGCATTGGGAACCATGAATCAGAAAGGGGAGGGTCTATATTCGAGAACGAGCTTAACAACACAATTAGGAATGAGCAGACCAAAGTTTGAGATTCATCCTGAGAATATCATGAAGGGACTAAGTAAGCTGAAGAAACATAAAGGTGCTGGTGTAGATAGTATTACTACGGATGTCTTAAAGATAGCCGGATGTGACATTGTATCTTACCTTGAAATATTATTTAAATTGAGTCTTGATACTTGCTGCTTACCACAGGACTGGAAAAGTGCCGGTACATAAAGGAGGGGTGAGAAATAGAGTCCAAAATCGTAGGCCAATCAGTTTGAGATCAGTGGTAGTTAAATTAATGGAGAGATGGATATGCAGCCACATCAGAAATATATGTGAGGAGCGTAAGTGGTTTTCAAGTAGGCAACATTTCTTTAAGCCAGGATATTCATAATCTCAGTTGATGAGATGTATGCAAGATATTTCAGATTAAATGTACAAGGGAGGTCAAATTAATAGTGTAGCACTGGATCTTTCAAAGACTTTTGACAGAGTGAGCCATAAAATGGTAGTAAATAAGATAAAAACTATTGGAGTTGATGAGAAAGTGATTTCCCGGGTAGAAGAATTTTTAAAAGGTAGAAAACAGATAGTTTGGGTAGGAAATGCATATCAAAAGAAGTGGAAGTGACAATGGGAGTACCCCAGGGTAGTGTATTGGGACCATTGCTATTCATTATTCTAATGAATAATTATGTTTATTGTTTACTATCAGAAATTAGATTCTTTGCAGATGACATAATGCTATATAAAAGGATCAAAAAAGTTGAAGACTGTAAACAGCTCCAGGGTGATCTGGACAGGATATCTAATTGGGTTGGTAAACATGGGATGAAGATAAACGCACTGAACAGTCGGCTTATTAGATACAGAAGTTAAAAAATAAAGTTTGATAATGGTTATAAGGTGGCGAAAGAATTGCTTGCTGAACACTTGAAATGTAAATATCTTAACATTACATTCGATAACAATCTTAACTGGGCAGAACACATTTGATAGGTAGTGGGAAAAGGTTTCAAAATTCTGCACTTGTTGGAGAGAGTGATGTAGAGATGTACGGGAGAAGTAAGGGAATTGGGTTATAAAACTTTAGTCAGACCATTGCTTGAATATGGTGGTGTAGTTTGGGATCCACATCTTGAGTATGAAATACAGGAGTTGGAGAGGGTGCAATAAAATGGCTGCTAGATTTGTTTCTGGAAATTACTGCAGAACGCAATCACTAAGAGATATGATAGAAGAGCTGGAATCGGATTCATTGGAAGAGAGGAAGAGGGTGAAGAGTATCATGGGAGTGTACAAGGCGTATATTGGTGATGAGGCATTGAAAGATGTTGGTGTAAGAATTAAAAATAATGCATGGAAGGGAAAAGATGACCATGACCACAACCTGGCACTCGGTTTCAGGCACAAGGCTGCAGGAAGGTTCTCTTTATTAGGTAAGGGTGTCAGGCATTGGAATAAGTTACCAAGAGAAATGATGAATAATTTACCAAAAACTTTAAAAGAATTAAAAATAAAATTTGTAGAGTCCAATGCATATAGATGCAGGAAAGGGGAAGGATTGTGTTGCGAATTGCGTGAGCTCCATTGGAATTTAGTTAAATATTATTACAAATATTAAGTCTGGACCCAAGAAAGGATGAAGAACTATTGTAAGTCAAGAAAAGATCCATTAACAAAATTGGTTTTCGTGGTCCTTAGATTGACAAAATCGTAAATAAAAAGAAACTCTGGATTGAACTATACTGCATCAAACTGTTTTGAATGTAGGGGGCCTACAGTAAAGTATATGATGCATGAAACATTTTCCATCCACAGACTACGATCTTAGTTGACAGCAAATAATTGTTTGAATTCTGTCTGGGAATTAAAGCATGTAGCTACTTTCCAATATTTACAATCTAACTACAAAGCTAATGTCAGCTTCCACCAAATCACAGCTATTACGTTATGTCGAAAAAATGGATGATTTACTCGAATATGATATTAATAATTTAATAACATTCAAGACTGACTCTCATTAGCGCAAAACTCTAGTTGACAATTCCAATAAAAGGACTGTGCTTAGAAAATATCAGCTTCTGTATATATTGTTGTAGTCACTGTCTGGTTTTATGAACGCTCTGTCTAACAATTTCTTGTATTACGTTGCACTTCATGTTAACCGATTTATCAGGGTATGTACGTGTCACGTACTCCATTGTTTGTTTTCATTGGCAATGTAAATTGTCCATTAATCATCATAAACGTTAAACTCCGTCATTCAGCAACCGTAAATTCACGCTGCATGTCTGTTTCAATCAGCCATACGTTCCTGAATGTGAGTCTCCTTTGCAGTTTAAACTAAATCCATCCCTTTAATCTGTCCCGTACCCTCATCTTGCGATATAAAAAAGTTACAAAGTTATCTACTAATCAAACATCAGTGCCAGGAGCTGTCAGAAAAATTGTCTCATAAGTTATCATTTTCTTGATTGCTTATCTGTTTTTACAACTAAGCTATTCATCAATATTAATAAAATGTTCACTCTGTAGTTTGAAAATTGACGGCTTACCGTTTAAAACTTTTTTTTGTGTCCGTGTTTCTTATGTTCGTGGCAAGTCATTTTTTTCTGCCATCTTTCTGAGCTGTAATGCTGGATTAAACACTGAACGTTTCTGATTCTATTTAAATGTATTTTATGTAGCATATAAATGCATATATTTAGGTCATTTTCATAGTTTCTGTCATATTACGATAACATTTATGATCATATGGTCATATTTTGAGGAAAACTCCGGTAATTTTTTAAATGTAACCGGAAATTCACTAGATGTTAGAGATGAGAACTGTAGTCCTATTATCCACTGAAGGAAAAACAAAACCAATTATCACTGAATTTGTCAGAATTCGCCAGTAAAGAATTATCACTTGATATTTCGCCCTCCTTTTAATCTCTCCATTGTAACAGCAGCATTACTGTGTCAAGCCGCGTCAGTCAATGTCTCAATGATATCCTCAGTCACCGTTAAATCTGCAATCGATCAGGTAGAAGGCCTTCCTAAAATTTTCTGAAAGTGCGAAGTGGAAAGGAATTTGGAGAGGATTATTTTAGTACAGAGGAAAGAGCTCTTTTCTCTAAATCATGTGAAATTAAAGTGACTTCAAGAATGCGATTTAAAATTTAATTTTCTAATGGTGCAGGGAGTGCATGGAAGCAAATTATGCTGTATACGTGAAACTGATAAAATGTATAATTGAACATGTTTTGATGTGTACTAATTTGAAATTTCTGGTAACATTTTATTATTTTTAGGTTATATTTACACGTTTTTTAAGGTCATATTTGCATGCATATTCCTCTATTTCTTTGGTCATAAAGATCCGAACTTATACAATTCCCACAGGATGCGAAACATACATGGAAGGGAAAAGATGACCATGACCAAAAGCTAGCAATCGATTTCACAAGGGTGTGGGAAAATTTTATTTCATAGGTAAGAGGGGTGGGGTTGGAACAGGTTACAAAGAGAAATAATAAATAGTTTACCAAAAAAGTTGAAAGAATTTAAAGTTGAAATTTTGTTGAGAGCAAAAGTAGGCGGGTAAAGGAAAGTGGGAGTAATGTGTGTAGCGAATTGCCACAGGAGTGTGCGCTCCATCGCAATTATATCGAATTAAATTAAACGAAGCATTCAGTTTATAAACTAGCTTCTCTGTCAGTGGAGGAATAAAAGTTTTGGAGGAGTATGAGACACTTTTCAGCTGTGCAAAATTATTTTGGTATTTAACGTTTCAATCAAAGGACACTAAGATGTGATAAGATACCAAATACAACATTTCGTTTTGTTTCCAATTATTAGAAATTGTTTATCATGTTCTAAGTAACGTAAAAATGATTTTAATTTAAAATTTTAAATACAATTATTTACATTTACTTCCTAAAAGTATTAAGTAATTTGTAATTATTATAAATTATAACCCTCTGTCCGCATTTTGCATTCTGGAAACGAGTAATGGCGCCTTTGAATGTGAGTAGAATTTTCTCTGTCGCTAATAAAATGTTGCACACCTACGCCATTTTTTTCAGCTCATATGCCCTGATTATACTCGGTGAAGAGTCCGTTGTTGTATTTCCGAAGCATTTGTTCAGTAATTGTAACGGAAAGTGTATCAAAATCTTTTCTCGTCTATAATCTACCATACCACTACAAAAGAAAAACTATAACGTTTAAAACAGCAATTCTCAAGTGTAATAAATGTCTCCGTGTAGTATTCCGAATTGCAGCATATGTCGGTTCATATCAGGATGATTTAAGCTCTCCATTATTTATGTATTAATGATTTTCCCATTAGAGGAAGCTCGGTGGCTTAGCGATAACGCTCTGGCTTCGCATTCGGATGGACGCAGATTCGAATTCCCGTCCGGCCATTCAAATATCGATTTTCCTTGGTTTCCCGAAATGATTACAAGCGAAAAACAGGACGGTTCCTTAAAATGCGAAGGCCGAATTCCTTCCCGTTCCTTTTTCCTGTTCTTTCCCTCCTCTAATGACCTCGACGTCGACGAGGCGTAAAGCCACTAGGAAAACTGTTACAGTGATTGCTGTTTTTTATGTGACAAACGCGCTATACGCTGTTTGCTCTTGCAGTTATTGGTTAAAACCAAACAGATCAGATTGAAACTGTCATAATATCGCTACTGCAGAGATGCTAACGTTAGAACAGGGGGTTTAATTTTTAATTGCATGTTGGTAATTTTGTTCTAATAGAGTTCCTTACGAAAACGTCTCAAAATTCTGCCCTTGTTGGAGAGAGTGAAGAGGAGATGTAAGAGAGAAATAAGTGAATTAGGTTACACTTTGGTCAGACTTTTGATTGAATATAGTAGTGTAGTGTGGGACCCACATTTTAGGTATCAAATACAGGAGTTGGAGAGGGTGCAAAAAAGGGCTGCTAGATTTGTTTCTGGAAATTACCGTAGAACGCAATCAGTAACAGATATGATAAAGGAGCTGGAATGGGATTCATTGGAAGACAGGAGGAGGATGAATGAGGCATGGAAAAATATTGTGTAAGAATTAAAAGATATGCATGGAAGGAAAAGATGATCACAAGCTGGCACTTGATTTCAGACACAAGGGCGAAGGAAGATTTTTTCTCCCCCTTTACGCCTCGTCGACGGCTAAGGTCATTAGAGGCGGGATGAGACTGGGGACAAGGAACGGGAAGGAATTCGGCCATGGAATTTTTGAAGGAAGCATCCCGGCATTCGCCTGGAGTGATTTGGGGAAACCATGGAAAACCCAAATCAGAAAGATTCTCTTTTTTTACATAAGTGTCAGGGATTGGAATAAGTTAACAAGAGAAATGATGAATAATTTTACAAAAACGTTGAAAGAATTTAAAGTTGACATTAGTGGAGGGTAAATATAAGTTGGTACAGGACGGGAGGAAGATGGGTGTGTAGGGAAATTTCCATCGGAGCGTGTACTCCATTGCAATTTAATTAATTATTAAATTAAAGCAGTCACAAGATCGATGGCTGTAGAACCAAAAGAGTATCGTTGGCAGTTCCAGTCATGGAGGAAGGAATATATGGAGGCGACGCAAGGGACCTTTACCACGCACTGAAGTGACGCCGGGTGGAGAGAGGTGGGGACGGGGGGACGCCATATTACCCTACCCAATAATCACCGGAAACATGCCCAAATATATCCAGGAAACTCTACCATAACCGTGGAGCCACAATTTGATAGTGGATTATTATGTTAGTCGACGAAACAAATAAAAAATGAAGAATAATCTTTTTTAATATCTCGCTTAATTCTCGAGATATACTTTCTCAAAGGTGAGGTGTTCTTGGTTAAAATTCAGAAAAAAAATTGACCAAAATCAAATTTGATAATGGATTCTTACATAACACAACGAGAAGAAAATATAACGAAGAATACAAATTTTCGGTATTTCGCTTAGTTATCGTGATATACCGTCTCAAAGGTGAGGTGTTTTGAATGAAATGCAGAAGAAAATTTCGCAAAAGTCAAATTTGATGATGGATTCTAATGTAACATAACGAAAAAAAAATCAAAAATAAAGAGTAAACATTTTTCAATATCTCGCTTACTGTTTGAGATATAGTGTCTCCAAATTGTGGACGTGAGGTGGAGATACGGCCTGGACCAAAAAATAATTTCGTCCTAACAACAATGAATTACATGCTGCACATGCAGAGTGTGTGTTTTCCTTTTTTACTGTCGCTTGTTGTTACATTGAAATGGGGCATAGAACAGAATAAAAATGTCACCAAAAGCACAAGGAATTATAACCACACCATACCTATAACAAATTTTTGTTAGTCGATATCCCGAGAACTAAGGGAGATATCAAAAAATGGTACTCTTGATTTTCAACTTGTCTCTTCGAGCTACATAAGAATCAAGCATCAAACGGCAAACGTAACGAAAGAATGCACAACTCAATCATGATGTAAACATGACCCACTTAAATTAGACTTTACAACACTCGTATAAAGTAATGGTAGTCTATGATGTGCAAAATAGTAAGATATGCCGATTGGCTGCACTACACCAACAAATATTTAAAAACAAAGTCATCCATTTGAGAGTTATGAATAAATCTTTAATGGTAGTAGCTAGTCTGACTGAAAACTATTGAACATTTCAATAACAATAATTAGAATGCAACTTAAAAATGAAATGATATTCGAGGTTTTTTCCTATCTGTCATACTTGTGCACCCGAATGCAACACAAGCTGGCATTATAAAAAACTTAGAACTATTACAAAATCAAATTTTTACTACATGGAGCACAATGTGAAAATGCAATGTTTTGAGCTCGGTCCGCTATAACCGCCGCGCATGCGCAGTAGGATCCCGGCGTCACCGATTTAACGTCATTTCTCCTCCATATATTTCCTTCCTCCATGGTTCCAGTTCGGTGAAAGCAGACTCTTTGGTCAAAGAAGTTACACGCGCAATGAATGGCAGATAGCACATAATTTTAATGGTCAAGTTATAAGAAGTAAGAGAAGGTTCTACTGAAACAAGAATAAAACATAGTATTTTCTAAATTAAATTGTTTTTAAGCAGTTCTAATATTACTTTTTTCAGTTAGCGTGAGCGTTTCGCCTCTGATAAGAAGTAGGACCTATACATAAAGGATGGATAAGTGCAAATTTACACTACGCGTAGCTACGTTCAGAATGTTTGTTAAATATTTTTTTAGCTTGATTTTGAAAGATCTTAACTTCTGCACATTAACTAGTTAATTTAATAGTTGATCATTTCTATTATTTCACATAAGAAATGCTGCACTTACTATTTTCAATTAATTTTCTAAACTTATACATCAACATGCATATTACGACCTACGTGTCCGTAAACTGTTACTTTTTATTCTTATTTTACTGTTCCTCTATTTAATGACAAGTGTTATGCAGTATATGTGAGTTATGACTAATATTTAGCGGGATATGTACTCAGAATGTCATTCGCATGTGACTAAAATAGGAGAAAATTCCTTAATTATTCTGGTTTATAAAGAAAATTTGACCTACTGACAGAGTTTCCAGTGCTTTCCGCCTCTGTCAGGACATGGAATTCGAAGTACGGACCAACCTGACATAGTAATTTGATGAAAGCAAAGCATGTAAAAATTTCTGGCAGCATAGGGATTTGCATTCTGCATTTATTGGCTATTATAACAACAACGTAGGAATGGGTCAATCAAGTTTCTAAATTAATAGGGTATTCCAAAAGTTGCCAAATTCATGCTTCATCCCATTAGTCATCTTCATAAACATGGTAGATTCTTTATTGGCAGTCAGTAGTTCTTCCTAGTATAAGGTTAAGAACCAATTTCTTTCGAGTATTACAAGTCCCATATTTTCCCTAACCCTTCAGATTCATATCTGTGATTTGGGGTGTCAATGTTTCGGCACTGGTTGCACTTTTTCGAGTTGTAGAATGCTAGTGAACGTAACATCTCCTTGGTGTGTATCAAGCCATTTACCAGACAGCTCATTTTTCTGATTAGTACCAACTACCGAGCTTACTGGTGTTCGTGTTTAAATGAATTAAATGAAACTATAAAACTAAAAAACTACTGTAAATTGAATATAATAAACGGATTATATACTTTAGAAAAATAGCCTTCAGAATTTGATTTGGTTCCAATAATTCAGAATTCTGTCTCGTATTCTTGTAAATAAGTCAGTAAGCTAGACAAATAATTTTCTTTGTAAAATGCTGTCAAAAAGAAGTTTAAAATTCTGATTTTGGTTTTCAAACATATGGGGATTTTGGCTTCCTGTACCTTGTAAGAACTTGGTTTATATGATTACCGATCGTACAGCCCCGTTAACTTTATGTATGACATAAGGAGTCGTAAGAATGTATAATGGAAAACCTCAAGATGAAATAATTATACAAGACAACATAACGTAATTTTATTGGTATTTTCTTATCTCAGTTAATTTAAGTAACTATACTTCCCCTTCGTTCTAATCGCTCAGAGTTTCCTTTTTTTAAATCTCCATTAATTTAATTTTACCGAGCTCTTTTTATAATAAAATTACTAACTCAGTTATTACTTTTAAATCACTTAGTTAAACTGTGGAGAAATACTTATTAATAGCTTAATATTTCACCACCTAATCATCACTCTATTATTATTATTATTATTATTATTATTACTCCGCAATTCGCTAAATGTGTGTGGCGGAGGGTGCATTGCACCTATCGAAAAGGGTGATAGTTTGGAAGGGATATACGGGATATGGCAGGAGGCGCCCATGGGCTATTGCGAGGAACCATCCCAGCATTCGCCTGGAGTGATCCGGGAAAACCATGGGGAACCCTGATCAGGATAGCCGGAGTGCTTTGTCGAAAGCTACTCCTGTAGAATTTTAAGTTTACTCACCCGGTAAATCCTTTCTATTCCATTCCATAATCGCTCGTGAGAAAAATGAGTACAGAAATTAATCGGTTCTGGCCCTGATTTCTCTTATCTTATTTTCGCGGTCATTCCGAGATATGAATGTTGCTGGAAGCAATATTTGCTGGCTGTCATTCCGAAATACGTCTGTCGAGAATTTTTCAATTAGCTTCCGTCGAGAGCAGCGCCTTCGGTGTTCCAGGTCTTCCAAACCTAAGTCCTTCAACATCGCACTTATGCTTTCCCTCCAACTATATATACCTGTCACGAATCGGGCGGCTCTTCTTTGGACCTTCTCTGAAGCCTCCATTAACCCCTTTTGATGGGGACCGCATACAGAACAACAGTATTCTAAGTGAGGACGTACTAGTGACTTGTATACAATCGATTTAACTTCCGGAGTGTATTGATTTAAATTACGACCCACAAATCGGAGCATACGATTTGCTTTTCCCACTTCATTCTCGATATGCTCATTCCACGACTAATTATTACGAATTGTTACCCCTAGGTATTTAGCGGAATCTACCGTTCTGAGGGCAGTGCTATTAATTGTATATTCATAGTTAAATGGTGTCACCTTTTTACTTACACGCATGACTTGGCACTTTTTAGCGTTTAACTCCAACTGCCAATCTTTACACCAAGCAATTATTTTCAGTCTGAAAATTCTTCCACGTAAAAGTTTTAACTCAGTCGTCTCTGATCCAAAGATTTTCTGATATGTTCTTACTCACCAGAGATTTTCTTCTATAACAATTTCTTCCAAAGATAGCATTACACAGCAACCTAATTACGTAAATTTGTTACATATAATGAACGGTATTCGAACTAAAAATAAGAATACTGCATTTCACCAATAACTCCTTTTTATTAATGCTCTTATTAAATAACCATTTGCTTAATACACTTACAAATACTCAGTTTAATTCAATAACTCCTTCAAAACACAACTGAAGCAGTCTGGCAGATTCTGCTGCGCAAAATCTGACAGTAATTTGTGAACGGCCAAACGCGAATTGGAAGGAAAAAACGCGACTGTAACACTGTTTCGAGTAGGAATTCCGCTTGTTGAAGTTGCGCAGTTTGTCGGCTGCGTTATTCAGGTGGGCGGTGGTGGGTGTCTCGTAATCAGGTTAGCGGCTAACAAGCCCCGGGTGTGGCTAATAGTTACAGCGGCCGCTGCTGTTTATCTTTGCTGCCTCAAACGTATCACGTGACACCGAGAGGCACTGCAGCACAAAGTGACGGACGCGCAGCCGAACAAAACCGACAGCGGAGCAGGTTGATGTGCACTAACAGCAGCTCCACTGGCACATGACGTCACTGGACCACGTCAAACTGAAATACACTAAACGTCAATGATTTCAATTGCTCAAAGTTGTGATAAATGAGTACTAGAATACCCCTGCGAAAATCTCGGCAATACAATGAATAGGAAGTTTGGGGGTTTGTAATAGCATGAAACAAGAACCGACTCATTTGTTTCAGTTGTTTATTTGTTTAATGTAATAGGTGCGTAACAAAATAGCGATTCCGGTGAAGCAGTTTATTAATATCCTTGCGACATGTGCTACTGCTATCTAGCAACTAGGCTGTGAACTGTCTCATACGCGCGACTTTCACAGTTATTACGTTTGCCCTTTAAGGGTCAAATTTCTAAAAAAATTTGTTCTTAAGAAATGATTAGATCAAAGCGGAGACGTTAATCTTTAATATGATAGCTCATTTATCTATTTCGGTTGGATATTACGGGAGATAAATGACTTGTGATGTAAACACGCGTTGTAGAAATATTAGTACTTTTGCCTTTTAAGGGTCGAATTCCGAAAAAATCCTTTCTTAAAATATGATTTGACAAAAGCGGAGACCTTAATCTCTAAGATACTACCTCATTTCTCGATTTCGGTTAGATATCAAAGCAGGTATATAATTCGTGAAAAAAACACGCTATAGAAATAATGATAATTCTTCACTTTAAGGATCGAATTCCAAAAATTCATTTCTTAAAATATGAAGTGACCACGGCGAAGATCTTATTCTTTAAAATGATACATCATTTATCTATATTGGTAAGATATAAGGGAGATAAATGGCTCATGACACAAAAACGCGCTGCAAAAATATTGATACTTTTGCCCTTAAAGGGACGAATTCCGAAAAAATACTTTTTTGATATATAATGGCAGCTGACAGTAATTTTTGATCGGCCAAACGCGAATTGGAAGGGTAAAAAAGCGACAGTAATACTGTTTCGTGTAGGAATTCCGCTTAAGCTTTAGAATGATACTTCATTTATCGATTTTGGTTAGGAATGGAGGGAGTTAAATAGTTTGTGGTATAAAAAACAGCATTTCATAAATACTGACATTTTTGCCATTTAAGGTTTGAATTACAAAAAAAAATCCTTTCTTAAAATATGATGTGATAAAAGTAGAGACCATAAGCTTTAAAACGATACCTCATTCATACATTTCGGTTAGTTATCAAGGGAAATTATGGTTTGTGACAAAAAAACACCTTATAGGAATAATATATATGATATTGCCACCGTTACTCCAGGAACATGTGATAAGGCATCTACCCTACAATAGATGGAGGATTATCTAAATTTACTGTCCTAAATTTGTATAATTAAACGTTCAGTTCTGGCAATTTATTTCTTCCAGCTTGCTATAACTGTGGCAGGGAACATAACAAAAACATCCAAGACGGTCAAAAATAATGGTCGAACGTAGAGTTCTGGGAGTTTATTTCTCGGTTAACTAAATACAATTGTTACTAAGTGACACTCGTAACTTTTTAAAAAAAAAAAAGATGTAATTTGGCGAATATTTCATATTTCACTGCGATATCTTGGTACAGAGAGTATCAGCCAATATCTACATTGTGGTGTGACAGCGTCACCCACAATGAATATAATTAAATTGTTATTAATTATATTCATAATTTTACTAATTATATTCAATTTATTAATTATATTCAATCTTGTGACGTGTAAATACCGTAAATAATGGGGATTGTATGGATAAATTAAATATATATTAAACCGGGGCAGCCAGAGGTAGAATTGTTGTAAATTTATTTTCTGTAAAGCTCGTGGCTCAGTAAGGTGGTGAATATTGGAGGCTGGAAACTGCCATTTTCGGACGGTTGAGAGAGGGACAATAGAGGAAGCGGCGACGCATCGGCGCCAGGGCCACGCGGCTATGGTTCCGTTAAGATAGGGGCGCTGACCTCACCCCACTCCGCTACTGCACTGAAGGCCAGGCAGAAAACGCGCGGAGGGATGCGGCGAATGCGAGGCGCGATATCATACACGTGACGACGGACATGTGTAGATAGCCAATCATGAACGTTTGTTGGGGTCCACAGTATTAATTCTAGGGAGTTTGTTACATGTGGAGAGACGACTTTCCGAGGAAGAAGGAAGAAGCCATCTTAAGCGACACTTGCTGCCTGGACGAGTTGATGAACAGACGTGTCAGCCGACACGCTCTCGTCTGGTGATCATTGTTTGGTTGTGATCACTCTCTTGCTTTGGGAGCGAGAGGTTATATGGCATGCCGGCCATTATCTGGAAGTCGTTCTAATAACGCGGTCGTACCCGCTTATCTGGCTTCCACGGCTGCAGTGACATTGTGCATGTCACGCTCCTTCACGGCGATGCTTTTATGGTAATGTACCAGATGCAGACGGTCACTATTCATTGGGTTTTAACGGACTTGTGAGCCCTTAAGCGACACTTGGGATAAGACTCTGCTCCCGCAACTAAATCACTGAGCTAGCTGATTTTATGTTTCACTGTAAATTTCAAGCATCTTGCTAATTGTAAATTCATTTCGATGCTTTTCTTTAACTTTATACGGCGCCCCTGGGACAATCCTTTGTTACAGTAAAATGTTAGCTTCAATTTGATGGCCTGTGTTGCCATGTTGTTCAATGTTGACTTTGCTGTTTTTATTTGTTGAAATATTTCATTCAGTTTTGTTTGCTTTCATCGGCGAATTGTAAACGTCGGGTATTGCTTGTTTTGTTGATCCATCTATGTTTAACGTAAAGTTAATTATTACCCGGCCTTGTATAAGCCATAAGAATCAATAAATAGGATATTATTTTGTGTCTAATATTCATGGTTCTGGTTCCTTTTATCTCCCTTTATTATATTTTATATGCATTTTCATATTTTCAGATTTACATTAATAAATCCCCCCTCCCTTTTTATGCAGTTAGATTCTCTCGACGTAGCAATTGAATTTTATTACAACATTGAATAAATGTAAACAAAAAATGTAACTAATAATTACTATGTAAATTTAAAAGAAAATCATTATTTTCTTTCAGTGTTCTGTTAGATCATTTCTCCGCTGTTGTTTAGCTAAACAGAATTGCCACTTAATTATAGTTCTGTTGCTCATATCCTCGTTTTTGCAGAAACATCTCTGGCCATTGTTAGCTCGGCAACAAAGGCCGCGATCGCGAGGTCAGCGCTACGGACACAATGAGACAGTGATCAAAGTGGCTTTTTTATGTAGATAGATAATTTAGTCTTCGCTAACTTGTGATGCTGTTTCTCCCGTGTGGTGTGAGTAGAAGTACATTTTGGCTCCTCTTTTAGACTTTAAGGACGTCGAATGTTAGCTCGATTTATGTTAATAATTCCTTCAACCAATCAGGAAAGAAACTCTTTACTTATTACATGTTATAACCTTTCTGATTTCGATTACAACCCTTCACTTCGCGATACAATTTTCACTGATTTATTTTCCAGTTACACATTCGCTGAACATTAAACTTCTTAATACATTTTCTTATTACATCACAATTACTGTTGGCCGTAGCCGTTTATAATTATTAAACAAAGTGTTTATTTTATCCTTTCAGACAATCATAGTAATTCGCCTCTCTGGTTCAATTTTATCTATTCAAATGTACCTGTTGAATTGCAGTGATTCTAATGATTTTGCGCCGTAGGGTTGTATAGATCCTTCTTTCTTCCCCATGCGTAATTATTTAATATAATATCATTAATAATCATCTTTTCAGTCTTTTTTCCGTTTATGTAGGCGCAGGTATTCTTGAGAGTTGTGTTTGATCATATGAGCTATATCAGGTCGTTTCGTGGTTCGGATTCAACGTTCAACTGTAGGTCCCAGAGGAAAGCAACTGGCCGTCCTACCTCTGACACAATGGAGTACTTAATAGCATAATTACAATTGCAACGACCCTTTTCTATCTACCCTGATGTGTATCCCTTACAACCTAACAGCTGCTATACAGTTTGGTCAAGCTTAACAAATATAGCAGCCTGGTACTTGCTTGATACGATAATTTTTTTAGCCTTTTACAGAAATGCTAGCTTCGAGTGCCAATAAAAACGACGGATTGAGCAGAACGTTCTGGTCAATCATTATCACTACTTTCATTCCACGGAAACAATGATTCCGTATCATGGCGCTCATGAAAGCAACTTAAAATATATTGAAAAATAATTTTATAAATAATTCTGTAAAAAAAACTATTTTTGTGAATTTTATTTTTATTTGATTCCCCAAACGCGTTTCGCCCTTGTGGTGTAGAACATCTTCAGTAGAGATATAGTCGTATACCTCACTATTCATTGCCGTTCCATTTGAGCATTATATTACTAGTTATATTTTATGCTGCACTTGTTGTTGTAATGAAAGTTTTCTGTTGATTAGCACATGTGTGTTACATACGGTTTGTTTTGTTTTACCAGATCCTTACAGTCCGACAGACGGACATGTGAAGAATACCACTACATCTCCACTGAAGATGTCCTACACTACAAACGCGAAACGAGTTGGGGAAATCAAATAAAAACAAAATTCACCAAAACAGTGGTTTTTGACGGAATTATTTATAAAATTATTGTTCAACAACTACGGAAATATGGCCTATCACCAGATTAATATATTTTGAAAAAAGTTATATATTTCATTACCTCTGAGGTAATGACGAATAGAAATATTTCTGCTCGAAAATGAAAGCTTCCATCGCACTTTCAATGCATCGCAGTATGGACGTGATTCCGTATTTCCTAGTAATTATAGCACCGATCAGAGAGAATAACAAAAATATCTACATTGAACGAATATAAGTAAAGAAAGGGTAACTACTAATTAATGCGCTGATTTTAATGAAATAAATACTTTTCTTTTACTGTTCAATCATTATTATTATTGTTTTTTTTTGCCAAATTTTCATCAAATAAAACTCACAATCTTGTTTATGCAGAAACCTCTGTGGGCGTTGTAGGTTCGGCAACGAAGGCCTTGGGCGTGACGTCACAGCGTTACCAACACTTTGACCAGGCTTAGCCTTTTATTAGTTTTGATTAATTGGGGATTATTATTTTATGGACTAGATAATATCATATAAACGTACAGCTAGCATACGCCTGCAGGATTTCTTAAGCGATATAAATAATGACCAGACAATCTAATAATTGTAAGTAGTGCTATTGTAACATAACGATGGAACGATTCTTCACCACAATTCTCAGAACCTAAAATTATTGATATTAAAGGGCTTGTTTCTAACTTTCCAGTGATTTTGCGCCGTAGGGTTGTATAGATCCTTCTTTCTTTTTTGTTACATGATATATTTATTACAAGATATATCTGTATTTAATACGTGTTTTATCCTCACGTTTATCAGCGTCACAGATTTTTAGTTCATCCAAACAATTTTTCTAAAGTGAAAGTTTTTGTTTGTTATACGCATATTACATTTTAATTGGACGATACATCCCTCCTGTAATATGGAAATACATTTTTCCTCATCTCGTGCAGGCGTTTGTTATATGCAGTAGTCCAGTATTTAGATTAGTATTTCACAGACAAGGCTCGAGAAGTGTCATTATGTCTCCAAAAGAAGAGTAAAAATGATTTGAGTAGTAATCATATATTAAGAACAAAACGGTAAGTATCCCATCTGCCTATAATTTTTCTTTCCGACATAACCTGTTCTTTAAATATTGTTGGCATAACCGTTTCCCTTAGGCATTCTTGAAAAATCGGTTTCCGATTCGATATACGTGATAACCAAGATAGCTATTGGCTGGATCTCCACTATGTGACGCAACGGGCTTGCCTACCCTGAAATATGTTACTATAATTTTTAATATGACAACTTATGTGTTTAGGTTGGCAAGGAACGTGAACATGGAAGAGAGGAAGATTATCTTTGCAACAATTGAGGATTTCGAATGGAGAGAATTTAATTATGGCTGGTCGTGAAAAATAGCAGTAATAATTATTGAATTTAATGTATAAGGAAATTGAAAGTGAAGTTTAATGTTTAATGAATCAAATTGTAAATCAGTTTTTAATAAAAAAGAAGAATGAAACAACTCCAGAGAGATTTTCGCATGTTTTGTGGAAACTTAACAAGAAAACTACATATTTGGTGATCGTGTCAGGAATGGGTCGGTGATACCCGATGTGAGCCGACGAAAACGATGAAATTATACGGAGTAATTTAGAGTCTCTTCTTTCAATAAGTTTGCAATTATTATCATTTCATTATAAATTCAGCATGTCAATTTAGTCAAAAACATAAGGCAACACTTTACGACCGAAAAAAATAAAAATAAATGTGGACTAAAATTTTACTTTACGAATCAATGTGTCTTTCACGTTGCTGAAATTTTTCAACCACTACTGTCGCACTTGTTGGCTTTCTTTATGCATTCAGGAATTTACATTCCTTAAGACTATTACAAGTGAAAATGTGGTAAAAATTAATTTTTATTCGTTTATTATATTGTGTTCATGTTCACAGTAGCTGGGTCATTAAATCACTAATATTTCTTCATTGTAGTTTTATGTGTGATACTGTATTATGCTTTTTGTCTCTGTATCAAAGTTATTACACATCACCTATAGAAACTATTTTTATTTTTTTGTTAATTTAATAATACTTTTTTTTTGTATTTTGGTTTGAACACAGTGTTCTGCCAAGTAATTTCTTCGTAATTGCATAGCTAAAATAATCTATTAGTCTTATTTATGATATATCACTCAATACAACCCGACGCCAGTCATCAACAGTGGATTCCAGTTATGTGATACGTCTAATCATCAAGGAATATGGTGGCGACCTGGGGACAGGACCCATTCTTCCAATGTTTCTTAGAGGCACTGCGGTGCTACTCCTGCTGTGGGGACCCATCGGGTATGACTTCAGGTCACGGCTGGTAGTGATTGAGGGGACTCTGACGGCAAAACGGTACGTCACGGACATCTTGCGTCCTCATGTGTTACCTCTCACGCTACAGTATCGTAGTGCTACTTTTCTACAGGACAATGCTCTTCGAAGCACGACACGCGTGTCTACGAACTTTTTGCGTGATGTTGAGTGGCCACAAAGATCCACAGATCTGTCCCCAGTAGAAGATGTATGACGCCAACTCCGTCTCCGTCCCTGTATCCAAGATAAGAAGGTCCAGTTACGACAGTTGTGAGTCAGATCACCTCAAGAGAGGATACAATGGTTTTACGTCACCCCACCCAACCGAATCAGTGATTGCATCCAGGCCAGAGATGGTGCAAAATCATACTGGTAAGTGGGCTCATATTGCCAGATCTTTGGTAAATTTGCAATCACTGACATAGCATCACATAGCCTCTCAAGTTTCATTTCGTTCCTTCCTCCCCCTCTGATTGCTTAGCTTGTTTTTGTCATTACAGTGTATTCTTGATCGAAAGGGCTATTATAAATGATTGAAACGATTTCACGAATTTGCTGTAGCTATATCATTTAATAGTAGTGTAAGCCCGTGACCGTTTTATTGCATATCGTCTCGGGTCTAGAATAGTTCCAGTTTTTGGGTCAAAGATTATAACAAGTTGACATGATCTGGCCAAATATGAACTCGACCTGTGTTTCAAAGTGGATAAAATCTCTTGAGCTTGAAGAACTCAGAAGTATTAAACACGTACAGGGACGACTGCGTTGTCGTATAATTGTTTCAAAGATCGTAGACTTGAACTTGTTTAAATATATACTTAACTTATATTTGACTATTAAAGTACTCTCTTAAAGTCCTGTTTACTTCGAAAGCATCACTTTTTTTTTATTGATACTGGGCAAACAGTCACAATGTAATCTTTGGTCAGTGTCTGTAACGGTCAGAGAACTTAATTCACATTACATATTGTTAAACAGTTGAGCAACTCCGAAAAAATGAATTGCCACAATACTCGATTCGATAACATATTTGGTATGGTGTCCACTTTAAATAACCTAATAACTCGCGTAAAGCTAACGTGAACAAAGACCATAAACGAAAGTGGTCAGTAAAATACTTAAAAATCAGGTAAACCATAATGTATAAACTTTTGCCAGACAGCAACATAAGTGAAATTTTTAGTTAAATTGAAATTTAGCCTAGGCCTGAATGACAACTGGCATTTGAGGTTACAGCAGAGACCTAGAGAAAAATATTTTTTTTATTTTGCTTTTATTAGCGACATTTTATTGAAAAGAAGATCCACGATTTTTCAGCCATAAAATGTATCGATATTTTTTAATATGAAATGCTACGAAAAGCAAGAATAATGAATGTATTATGGCAATTAATTTGGTAGCAGGTGCTTAGCTATTAAATTGTGGAAATAATCTAGAATTCTTCTAATGAAATCTCTGGTCGCTGCTAATTTGCGAGCGAAGGCTGTCACGTGACACCGTTTTCCAGCTAATAGCTATGGAGGTGAGTGAGTGAGTGAGCTTAGGAAATTTTATAGTAGGTACTGTCACAATACTTTGTAGTCCTACAGAAAACTATGTTTTTGGCATATTACAAGCGTTCTGTATGTTTTTCCTTGCTGATTCTGTAGAAATCAAGTCGACAATCAAGATTTTGTCATATTCTGTGCATTTTGGTCCTATCAACATGTTGAAAAGCACTGGTGATGCCAACTCGCAGTTGCAGTAGATTTGCGATAGAGGAGGCTTTAACACTGAATCTTTCACATAAAAAAGTCGCATGTGGTTAGGTAGGTAGAGCGTACAGGAATTGTTGATCTCATCCCCATCGCGACCTTTCTATCGGTTTCTCAATCTCCTGTTTAAAAATTCGCGAACGTGGTAGAAATTTGAATTGTGGCTGTAAAACTTTTTGAGTTTTTCCATATGACTGTAAAATTTTGTGACACTTGTAATAAACGTGCTTCTACTTGTCCTCATCACATTCGCCACAAGTAGCAAACTGACCTTTTTGGAAATTGGATTTGCATCGGGTAGTATATCTCGCCTCGGAACCCATTGAATATTAACTAGCTGCTTCTTCTCCTTCACTTGTCTGTAGGACTCCCAATAGCATCCAACAAATAAAGAAAAATATTTCACTTTTCGTATGTTTCGTGTATCACACATCTTTTCAGTTATACTTTCAACATAATATCAAATACTGAATAGTCTATCTCGATTAAATACACAATTACTGTTATCTTCACCACTATACGAGCGAGTCACACCACATAATGCCTCCACCCACCATCATTTCTTTCCACGGACTAACTCAAAAGGATACTCTCAGTTTACTGCTCAGAGATAATTCACACACACACTGCCTTCGATAGGCTAAATACAATCATTTCCGATGCTTCTCATCAAACTTAAATAAACAGCAAAATGCTAAATACGGAACATACAAAAAAAAGATATACTGAACCAATAAATTGTCACACACTATGTAAAATAATATGGCTACAGTGAATTTGTGAAATTGCTTCCATCACTTATAATGATCCTGTATACAGGGTGTTACAAAAAGGTACGGCCAAACTTTCAGGGAACATTCCTCACACACAAACAAAGAAAATATGTTATGTGGACATGTGTCCGGAAACGCTTACTTTCCATGTTAGAGCTCATGCAGCCGATGGATTGGTAGAGGCGGACCAATTCCATGGCCCCCACGCTCTCCTGACCTCAACCCTCTTGACTTCCATTTATGGGGGCATTTGAAAGCCCTTGTCTACGCAACCCCGGTACCAAATGTAGAGACTCTTCGTGCTCGTATTGTGGCCGGCTGTGATACAATACGCCATTCTCCAGGGCTGCATCAGCGCATCAGGGATTCCATGCGACGGAGGGTGGATGCATGTATCCTCGCTAACGGAAGACATTTTGAACATTTCCTGTAACAAAGTGTTTGAAGTCACGCTGGTACGTTCTGTTGCTGTGTGTTTCCATTCCATGTTTAATGTGATTTGAAGAGAAGTAATAAAATGAGCTCTAACATGGAAAGAAAGAGTTTTCGGACACTTGTCCACATAACATATTTTCTTTGTTTGTGTGTGAGGAATGTTTCCTGAAAGTTTGGCCGTACCTTTTTGTAACACCCTGTATATTACTAGCAAAAGCAAATGGTTATAATTATCACTATATTAATACATAGTTCGCTTGACATACATGGTGTCAGCATATGAATGGGAGAAGCATTTCTTATGGAGAACTGCACCGCGGAACACGGATGAATTAAAGGGTCCTCTTCCTTCAGCGGAAGCTATTTAATTAAATGCTCGATAGTGCGTAGAGCGTTGGTTACGTTCAGCGTGTGCAGCGAGCGGCGGCGGCACCTCCTGGTCGCATTCCGTCCTCCCCGGGTGAAGACTGCACCCCGGCCGCAGGAATGCCAATCTACCCGGAACGCCAGCCCCGCTGACTCATGTGCAATCAGACTCGCCGGCGTTACCTTGCCACAGCGCCGCACAGCTGGCAGTCGCCTGATAACGCCGTTACACACGCGCCGAAACGTCTCAACCTGGACACTGACGTAACGAAACAAATCCACGATCTTTTGTTCCTTTTATGTCAGTGGTACACAACCACTCTGTAGCAACCCCGAGCTCTGTTACGGAATGTGGGGCGTGAGTATTCAAGAGGATGTTGGTCCAAACCTCGGAACGGCAATCCGTGTAAGAATTTCCATGATTTTTCTACCAGGTGAATGTCGAGGTGTTAAATGCTATGGTCAGTTTCTTGGCTCTGACGCGTTTGAACTTACTTTTCTTTTCGGGTTTAGCGTTGCTTTTCTTTTTTATTGCTGGTGATCCCTTCGTTTCGGTACAAACATTGGACCTTCTTCAACGCTGCTTCTGTTGTTCCAAGTTGGGGCCGAAACGTCAGCAAGAAAACGCAACGCAAAACCCGAAAAAAGGTAAGTGCAATTTTTTCCCAAAATGGTGCCAGCAGAAATGTGTCAAATTTTATATTCTTTGATACACCTTGCCTACAACCATGCACCAGATACAATGACCTGTAAAGACTAACTGGAAAAAATAAATAAATATAATAATAAATTCTTCTTCTTTTTGGTTTTGGATAGACGCCTTGTCAATGTAGAGGTATAGAGATGCGGGAAAGGATTGGGAGTAAGGAACAGGAAGGAATTCGCTCATGGCCTTTTGAAGAAACAATTCCACTATTTGCCTGACGTGATTTCGGGGAAGCATGAAAAATCGAAAACTGGATTCCCGGACGGGGATTCAGACCAGCGTCCTCCCTAATACGAGGCCAGAGCGTTACCGATCTCCAATCACGCTCAGTAAAAATATCTCAGCTAATATTATTCTTGTTTCGTCTAGTAAGGTTGCCTGACATTAATAAAGACAAAAGAAAGATCCTTTGTCAAAATATAATGAAATTGCGAGGTACTTAATTTTTTTGCCCCGATTTGGAAACGTCCATAAACTACACAACTTAGTCTAGGGAAGGGGACGGTTTGACTAGAAAGCTACGCTGGACTACGTTGAATCAGGGGGGGGGGGTGTTCGGAACCAAGCCACGAATCTTTTCATTAATATTATTTGTTACAGTTAAAATAAGGTACAGAACACACAACAGCATGTGGATATTTAATTCCGTCATTTAATTATCTCCGTATGTAATTTATGATAGTCTAACAAGAGGAAACAGTAAAAAATGTATTTTGGAATCAATAGGTAAAAAAGCTACTTGCCATGCGGGGTGTGTGGGGGGGGGGGGGGCGTTGTAGAGGCAAAAGGCACTTCGGTCTACGTGGGGTGGTTCAGAGGAGGCCAAAATGGAGCTACGTGGTTTATGGACGTTCCCTTGTGAGTAGGGATATGGATAGAGGCTGCAAGGAGTGGCTGGAAAAAAGTGTGTCAACTGGCGACAATCTTCGAAAAAGTATAGTGATAAGCCGTGCCGGAGCGTGAATAACTAAAGAAGCCAATTACGAGTTCGGTAATAAGTAAAAACAGGTTAGTGCAGTTAGAACTGTGTGTCGTAAAACAGACTAAATTGAAATAGTCCCGAACAAAGGTATAATTTTTTGGTAAAGGGCAGCTACCTTCAGTAATTTTTCACGTTATGATAGCTGACAAACTGTTGCCCTACACGTGTCTATCATTTGCAAGAATAGTTCAAAGTGAAAGTGATGCCCTCACATGTGGCGCCCGTCTACCAGGACGGGGTGCGGCAGAAACAGTGACCCAGTTTACACATATTATTTAAGCATGAATAAATACAATTACACATTATTAGTGTGTACTGTTTGGAAGAACACTTCATACAATTTACTACACAAGTCACTTTTTGTGAATTATGTCCTGCAGGTGTCCACCGTTGTTGACGATGCAAGCTTCGGCACGAACACGCAGATTCGCCATAACCTTATGGAGGGTGTCGCCTGTTATTGCCTCGATTTCGGCGTGAATGTTGTGTTTCAATTCCTGAATAGTTCTTGGCCTGTTCGCATACACTTTGGATTTCAGGAATCCCCACAGATAATAATCAAACGCCGATAAATCAGGCGAACGGGCTGGCCAGTGAACATCACCAAAGAGAGAAACGAGATGCTGTGGAAACATTTCGCGCAAGACTGTCATGGATCTTCTGGCTGTGTGCGCTGTTGCGCCATCCTGCTGGTACCACAACGACTGCACGCGGATATTTTTATTGCGCATTTCCTGCATTACGAACTCTTGCAACATAACAACATATCGATCTGATTTTACAATGACACAATGACCTGCATCATTTTCAAAAAAATAAGGACCAAGAATACCCTGCGCAGAAACGCCACACCACACAGTAACTTTTTCACTATGAAGCGGTTTTTCGTAAATCTGCTTGTTCACATAGCCCGATAGATCAAAATGGGCCTCGTCCGACATCATGAAATTGTCAAGGAATTCGGGTTGAGTGTTGATCATCTCCAGGAGCTGTGTACAGAAAGCTTGACGTGCCTGCTGATCTCTGTGCAATAATTGTTGCACCACTTGGAGCTTTTATGGATAGAACTTCATATCCAGATGCAACATCCGTCATACACTTCTGTCTGAGATGTTAAGGACTTGCGAATGCCGACGAACTGATCGCGTTGGACTACGCTCTAAAGCAGCTGTTTGTTACTCGTGCAATGTTGTCCGGGGTGCGAACCGTACGTGGCCTACCTGGGGGCATCTTGTTTGATGCAGATGCTGTTGCTCTAAACTGTTGGACCCATCTCCTAATCGTCTTTCGGGACGGAACTTTATCATTCCGACCAATGTTAAACTGTTGCCGAAACAAACGCTGCGTTTGTATCACACTATCACCACATTTGAAAAATGTTTCAATCACAAAAGCACGATGTGCATTCGACCAACAATCTATACTGACTGACAATGCTTTCAACTGCACTACACAGTGGTACCAACATCAACTGTCTAGGAAGCCGTGTCAAACTGCAGCGCGCAATTTAAATTGGGTCATTCTTTCTGCCGCACCCTGTATATACCCACAACGGCGAGGTCAACATGCGATTCACCTTGTACTGACCAGTGGCTGAACTACGAATTTTCCGAGCAGCGGCAAAAACTTGAGATTGCCGCCCCTTCAAATATGAATTGTCGCCCGGGGCAGTATAGAACTATTCTTCGATTTTGCCGCCTCCATCATAGTTGCCGCTAGGGGCGGTAGAGCTACCAAAATAGTCGCCGCCGCGCGAATTTGTCATTTATCGGCCCTTCAAACATAATTTAGCCGCCCCCCTGTAGTCGCCGCCCGAGGCAAGCGCAGCGGTTTGACCCACCCTAGATTCGGCACTGGTCCGAAAACAAGTTAAGCTTAACTTTTCTAGCTGTAACAGATTTGTTTTTTTTTGTGATGATCCATAGCAAGTGGATACATTCAAACATCTTTGTCTTAGTTTCTTATACAACTTAGTGCAACCAAAGTATCCTATAGCAGTTACTTATCCGTAAATCTCTAGTCTAAGGACAGAGGATTATGTATTGTATATGTAATATATTTGATGTGCCTCAGCCATATTATTCGTTTGTTCTCATTTAGCCCACTCACCTAGTAATTGTATAGTTTCTACTACTTCCAAAAAGTTTTTTGTCACTTTTATAATATATTTTATCCATTCCGTAGGTAAATGTATTAAAGTTTGTTATTAAACCGCTTCTTTGCTACAATTTTCACTACCTGAACATTGGTTAGCCTCCTTTTTGTTCCGTACGGCTTTCCCCAGCGTTACCGCTCACCTGCCACACTTTTTTTTATAATTTTTGTTTGTTTCCTTTTTTTTTGATTCCTCGAAATCTAAAGATTTGTTTCTTTTCACTATCAAGTAGCTAATTTTTATGTTTGAATTATTCCCTTTTTGACAACTTACCCTTTTTGGGGATAGTGTACAAAAAAATTACTCATAACTGTTTGCACTTTTTCAGTAGTGTTTGACAGCGGTGTATATTAGTCTAGCGGTTTTAAAGTTTTGCTTCACTTCCTCGTTTGAAGCCTAGACGCCATTGCGTGGCAGACGAAGGACCGGGAAAATTCAGGGAAGACGCCGCAAAGTGGGAGATTCACGGGCGGAGACATCAATAAATAAGGGACTCGAGAGCAGTCGCGGGAGACGCATTATTCTCGAAAAGTACCGCAACTGGCGAGAGAAGCGTTCTAAATAACGCACAACACGAGAGACTCCATTAGCGGAAGCCGCGATTAATGGCGCCGATTGTGACAGCCACTATGCCGACCTCTCTCTGTGAGCAAATACTGCACCCAGAGACGAGGACGGCTACAGGACGGAGGAACGTCGTCAAGTAGTACAGCTACGTCAATATAATTACATCAGCACAACCAATGAATCCTATGCGCGTAATACACAACTTATTGTAGTACTAGTTCAAAAGAGCGTCAAACATGGTGTATCGATTGCTTAGAATTTCAGCGCGATTTGGATGCTATTTCCGAATAGTGCTGTAAATGCCAGCTTACTCTTAATTTGCAAAAAGTGCAAGGTAATGCGAATAAGTAACAAAAAGAATCAGATTTCTCACGAGTACAAAGTAAACAATTCAGTTGATGACATGGTTGATTCCCTGAAGTATCTGGGGGTAATAGTACAAAGCAACATGAAACGGGACTTAAACATAACTTCCATCGTAGGCAAAGCTAATTCTAAATTACGATTCATAGGTCGTATTCTGAGGAACTGTAATGCTCATACAAAGGAAATAGCGTATAAAACACTAGTGCGTCCACATCTGGATTACTGTTGTGAAGTTTGGGATCCGTATCGCAAGGGCCTGATTGACTTAGTGGAGAGGGTACAGAGGAGAGCCGCTCGATTCGTGACTGGTTGCTTCTGTTCTTATGAAAGCGTCACAGAATTGATACATCGATTGTGCTGGGATCGTTTGGAAGACAGACGATGTCATTTCCGTTTGAAGGTATTGGAGAGTTTGGGAAATTCTATGACCTACGAGATCAGCAAGATACTTCTTCCGCAAACCTATTTGCGTTGCAATGATCGGAGGGATATGATTCGAGAAATAAAATGCCGTACTGATGTTTTTATGTTTTTATGTATTCCCTCTTTCCTCGCGCTATTCGCGATTGGAATGCGCGGAATTAAGATTCATGCTTAGCACCCTCTGCCACCCGAAATATTTGTGAATTGCGGAGTATGGATGTAGATGTAGATCACGTATTGTGGTAGAATTAATTTCTTCCGGAAAAGATTTTATGATAAAGCAATATCTTTGCCTTGTAGTAAATTTTTTTATCTCTGATACACAAAAGACAACGCATTTTCGCTGGCATCGCTGTTACACTTCATTTCAACAACATTCGAGCAAATAAAATCAAATGCAATAACTTATTTGAAATTTGTATATCTTTTAACAATATAAACGCAAATAAAATTAATGCTATTATTTATTAAAAAAAATCCTGGTTATCCATGCAGTTCTGTGGTGGCGACCAGAATAAGTAATATTTTCGGATATTAGTCTCTAGGAGCAACGCCTACTAAAACATTTTTACATTGCATTCCGGTAACCTCCTCATAAAACTGCTGCTACCTATAAAGGTGTTTATTCAAGATAACCCTCTACAACTCCATGAAATAATGGCCAAAAGTTTTGTTAGTACACTATATATCATTTCAATTTTTACTTTTACATTGTCATAGAAAAGTTCCTACATAAAAAAAATACTGAGAGGAAGCAATCGAAAATTCGCATCTTTTTGATCGCATACGAGATATTAAACTAAAATTACGTAAATATTCCTTTGATATATATCACATAGATTAGGTATGATTAGAAGTTGCGTCAAAAAATAGAAGTTTGATACTAAATCATCCGAGTACCAAGTAGTTTTTTAGGCTGTACAAAAAAACTATAAGCTGAATTAAATTTTTCCGTAGTTGTTAAAGATATTACTACTGAACTTTTATATATTATCCCTTCACCCTGAACGACCACTGACTTGGGCGGAAGGGCAAAAACTAAAAATTCTGAACCGGTATGGACCGAGACTTTTTTGAAAATGGTGTGGGCGGATACCACGAAATTATTGTGCAAAAGGTGTTGAATAGACCTGAAGTTGCTACAAAATTCTAATAATCATGAACTTCTATTATTCAGCAAACTGTAAAACCAACGTTCTTGTAACCTTTCCTTCACTTCTCTCGTACATCCCCTTATCACCGATTCCAATAATTGAATGATTTTAATACCTCTTCATACCACCTGCCTAATGTATCCTGCCCAGTTGAATTTATTACCAAATGTTACGATAATTACATTTCAAGTCTTCAATTAGCGTTTTCTTCCTAACCCTGAAGTCATAATTAACTTCCGTTTTTTATTTATCTATGTCCCTAATAAGCTGACTCTTCTTAACATTTATTTCGTGCAATGTTGACCTACCCAGTCAGATATTCTACCAAGGTCACCCTGTAACTGTTCACTTTCCCAATTTGATCCTATTATATGGCTGTCTGTTTTCCGTTAAATTGTTTTTGAAAATTAGTGATTTTCTCACAATTTTACGAAAACTAATTTATGAACAATTTAGTACATAAAATATTATTTGAAAAATTCTTTGACTATTGATGCTGAATTTAGCACGTTGGATCCTTGCGTTAATGAGAATTGGTAATTAAAAGATGGCTTTGGTTTCGATATTTAAATACCGCGGAGGTTGCTATAATTGGCTACTTTTCTTTCTTTCCCTATTTTTTTTACCTTACGGCAGAAATATTCAAAATATATTCCTGCATAAATACTGCCTGCCAAAAAATTGAACTACACTGTTGGGAAGGAGGAATCGAAATTAAACTTCATGAGGCGGTACGTGATGTTCATTTATTACAAAATCGAGTCAATTTTACAAAGAACCTGGCAGTATAAACCCACTTATTAGTATGATGATGCGCTGGATGCATACACTAATTCCGTTTGGAAGGGAACCATAAATCTATTTTCACCTTTCCTGAGGCAAGCTTGCCCACAACTGTTGTAAATGGTCCTTGATATGCTGGATACTATCATTTGGACACTTGGTCTCACTCATGTTCTATCGGTCTATATATACATCTACATCTATACTCTGAAATTCACAAATATTGTGGGTGGCAGAGGGTGCTAAGCACCAACCTTAATTCTGCGCATTCCAATCCCGAACAGAACTAGGAAAGAAAGAATACATAAACGTATCAGTACGGCATCTTATTTCTCTAATCTTATCCCTCCTGTCATTGCGGGCTAAGTAGGTTGGTGGAAGAAGTATTTCATTGCACTCGTAAATTAAAGATTTTCGCTTATTCTCCAACAAATTCAAATGAAAGCGACGTCGGCTGTCATCCAAACAATCCCAGCCCAACCCACGTATCAGCTCTGTGACACTTACGTAAGGACCGTAACTAGCAGTCACGAATCGAGCGGCTCTCTTCTGTACTTTCTCTAACGTGTCAATCATTCCCTTGCGATACGGATCCCAAATTCCACAACAGTAATACAAATACGGACGCACTAGTGTTTTGTACGCTATTTCCTTTGTATGATCATTACAACTTCTCAAAATACGACCTATGAATCGTAGTTTACAAATAGCTTTGCCTACGACGGAACTTATGTGCAAGTCCCATTTCATGTTGCTTTGTACTGTTACGCCTAGATACTTCAGGGAATCCACCGTAAACAACTGAATTGTTAACTTTGTATTCGCGAAAAAACGGGCACTTTTTGCAGTTAAGTGTAAGCTGCCATTTATGGCACCATTCCGAAATGACATCCAGATCACGCTGAATTTCCAAGCAATCATCAGAGCGCCTCACTTCCCTATAGATAAGCGCATCATCAGAAAACAATCACATCCTGAAATTAACGTTATCACCGAGATCATTTATAAAAATTAGGAAGATAAGTGGTCCTATTACACTTCCCTGAGGAAGCCGGATCGGGGAATCTTACTGGCTACGGGAGTACCTTAACATCACGCAAACCATAGAGACACGTTCCGTGGGTTGAATATTATTCTATTTTCTTTCTTGCTTATGGCTTTATGCATCGTCGACTTCGATTTCATTAGGGGCGGGAAAGAACTGTGGGTTACGAACACGTAGGGATTCGGCCATTGACTAGCATTGTCTTACTGAATAATGGCACCACAGTACTGTAGACTCAGACGTAACACACAAGGACGCAGGATGTGCGTAACGGACCGTTATGCCTTAAGGGTTCCCTTAATCACTACCAGCCGTGACCTGAAGTCATACCGTAAGACTCCACACACTATGACGCCAGGAGTAAGGCCACTGTGCCTCTTAACAACACAGAAACAGTGCAACCGTAGGTCTCCACCATACTCGCCGACGATGGTTATCCGAGGTTGTGCAGAATTGCTGAATACAATAAGTGGGGTCGCATTGTGTTTAGCGATGGGTTTTAACCACTGAAATGACATCACGTGCCCTGTCAACCGCTGTTGTTATTTCGTTTCGTCCTGCCCTTACGTGTACTTCACTTTTATTTGTCATGATATATATATATATATATATATATTAAACTCAAAGACCGAAAAGGTTCACTGAGCGAAAAAATGACCACAACGCGTCATGTCTCTTGAAATCGGCCACAACACGTTGTGGCTTATCAGTATCTAACTCTTTGTATTCACGATGAATCGGTAGAGACTGCATCTAATATATGGGATTTTTGTTGTTACCCCCGTCGCGTTACAAGAAAAGGAAAAAAAAAAAATACAGGCACACACACACACAGAAACCCACAAAAAACTGAAATGTGAATCATCATGTGTGGAGAATGAGACCTGGACCAGACCCGAATTACGTGCTGTGGCCTCTTTGTGTTAACCACAAAGCGTTCCGTCTTTTTGTGAATGCCATAACGCGAATAACGTGTTGTGGACGTTTTAAAGAAACCACAACGCTTTGTGGTAATTTTTTTGCTCAATGAGCGTTTTTTTGGTCTTTGATCGTACACACACACACACACACACACACACAATCTATATATATATATACATCTACAGGATGGAAAACACTAAAATAACAAAGAAATTACTTGACATCATATCAAAGAGTAAATGCGGTACGGAATGGCTGAAAGAGGTCCAGAGGGACCTATATATATAAATCTCCCTTAATTACATAGTACGGCAAATGGCTCAAGTCGCCCATTTTAAATATCTGGGCGAAATTATACAATCCTCAGGGCTAAACCGAATCGCTAATGAACAATGAGTCACCAAGCTTCAAAGGGCTTACAGGCTACCGTGGAACTACTCCAACAAGAAATATATTTCATTAGAGGCAAAATTAAGGCATTATAAAACAGTGATTCTTCCAGAAGCAACCTATGTAGCCGAAACAATAGTAATTGATGGTCATTCCAAAATTAAAGAAATAGAAAAACAGCAACGAAAAATTCTGAGGAAGATATATGGGGCGGTAAATAGAAATGGTACACAATAACAGAAGAAATCAGAAAGCGTCCTGATTAGTTCTACACCCACATCTACAGAATGGAAAACACTAAAACAACAAAGAAATTACTTGACATCATAATAAAGAGTAAATGCGGTACGGAATGGCTGAAAGAGGTCCAGACGGACCTACAATGGATGAACATAGAAAATCTCGAAGACCGCATTGAGTGTCATAAGAAGATCACAAATGCTAATTTGGAGTATAGAACAACACGACAACCTGGAAAGAAATGGACAGATAAACGGAAGAGAGAGCACTCCGAGAGGATGTAGAGATTTAGGGAAGAAAAGAGGAATAACAGCTGAAGATTAAATCGCTCTCCTGAAGGGGAATAATCTCAAATAATAATAATAAATACTGTAATACACTCATACAGTCAAGTGTATTACATTTATTTATTTGATTGTTCTTTTGGTTTGTGCGCATGGAGTATGAGCGGATAGCTAGTGCAGCGTAATTAGCATGATGAGACAGTTATATGTGATTATACTTTGTCTTCTATGAATCCATGACGCCGAGTGTGCCCAGTGTGGAGAGATGTGCGCCCTTTTGGCAACGCTGTTGGTGACCGCTGTGCCGGAATTTGCGTAGCCTGCGTCCTGGGACTTACTTGCATTCCGAGGGGGACGAGGTCAGTAAGACACGTGGAGGAAGAGAGACGGCGGACACAGCGGTACGCAGGGTGTGCAGTGAAAGTGGTTTTTGTACTCCGGGGAGAGTACCAGTGTTTTTTCGAGTGGAGCTGTTTTATGCAGTCAGCCATCATAACACGGTAATGGTGAGAACATTTTGGTATCGGTTCGTGGACACTGCATACTATTTGTATCCATAAGCGCCTTTTCTATATACGCTAACAGATCAAGAATCCTCCGCTCACATAACAAAACAGGCTAGTCGGTGCTACTGTGAGAAAAATACTTTTCTTTTGGGGTCTCATGTTTTCCATTTTTGATTCAGCAAATGCCCTTTTTTTGTAACATATTTATGTAATCTTTGTAGGAATTTTATCTGTATTTTATAGTTGTCATCTTGATATTTTGATTTAAATACAAGAGAAAAATGTACCTGTCTATAATTTATCGTTTTTCAAACAATCAAACCATTTTTATTATATTTCATTTTCAAAGAAGTAATTTTATTAATAAAATTCATAAGAATAATAATAGAATACCGGTAATATATATGTATATATATATATATCTTAATGCAACGGAAGTTCTGGGACAGAGCGCATAGCTTATATTTAAAGTAGCATTGTATCTTTGTTCATAACGCTGAGCGATATCCAGATAGCGACCACTATGCTCACTGCCAGCTTGTTTTCGACGCTAGAGCCTGAGGAGCATACTATTGTTCCGGTGAGCTGCGGCGACCGCCGCTGCCGCAGTGGGTTGCCCTGACTCAGTCGACACTTTGCACGTGACGTCACAGACCACAGGGTTGCCTCGCCGTAATATTAAATTTCACTAACTGAATCTCTCAACACCACAGAAAGACTCTGTTTATTAAAAAATTTAATTAAAAGAAATAATGGGGGAAGTATTTATGGTAAAGGAATTTCTTACATGTTTTAAAATTCTGTTTAGCTAAAATCGAATTGATGAGATCAAATATTTAATTAAATAGCGCAGGACTCCAGTGGTATTTTCCCCACACATATTCTTTCACGCTCTCTTGTACCCACATACTTTTGCCCTCTACGAATTTTAATTTTAAATTCTTTCAGTGTTTTTGATAAATTAATCAACACTTGGTAATTTATTCCAATTCCTGACCCCCTAATCTACGAAAGAAAATATTTCCTTATCGGTATGTTTGAAATCGTGTGCCAGATGGTTATTATTACCCATCCTCGCACCTATCTTAATTCTCCCATCAACATCATTCCACGCCTCATCACCAATATATGCCTTGTACACTCTTACAATCCTCTTCACCCTCCTCCTATATTCAAATGAATCCCATTCCATCCTCTTGAAACTATAGAAACTATATGCAGAAAACCATTTAATTTTCGACATTTTAATGACTAATGCGCCTGCCGGTACAATTTTGTGTGATGTTTAGTTATTTTAGGTTTTTCATGAGCTCGTAGGAGTAGTTGTTTATATTTCGGAAAGATTATATTGTCACTTTAGTGTTGTCCTGGTGCACTCGCCTTCAATTTTGCTGACACGAACGACGTTTTTTGCTATTTCTGGGATAATAGGGTGTAAAAAAAATAATAATGTGGCCAGGCTGTTAAATCACACAGTAGCAAAAGGGTTAAATGTGAATGCTTCTATTCTCCAGCCCTCCTGTAGACTCGATCTTTTCCGCAAGGTGTGCATGATATCTTTGGATATGGTGCAAATGCTCTAAGGGATGCAAGACATATCATTTTTGAGACGTATTTTTTTTTTTAACATAATGGTTTTCCCCCTAAATATGTAAATACTAATTATTTATTTCATTTTCACTTCAGAATGAAGCTAGAAAACGTGGACTATTAAAAGAGACGTGTTTCCCAAATATAAGATAATTCAATAAGACAACATATATTCTCGACCCAGTATGTTATAAGACGCCACTCTTCGTGTAATCTGCTGGGAAGGATCAAGAAATCAATAAATAAATACGCGTAATTTACCAAAAACACTGAAAGAATTCATCGTTAAAATTTGTTGAGGTCAGGTGTAAGCGGGTTGTGAAATTACAATTAAACAATTAAAGATTAATAAATAAAATACTGTTATTGGAAATTAGGTAGTAAGGAAATGATCAATGAGGAAATAGCGAATAAATTTAATTAAGTATTTGTCTAAGTTCCGGGAGATCATTCACAGTTTCCGTCTAATCGCCTATGTAATTATAATCCAGGTCAGTCAACCAAAGATTGGGAATACGTGAAGGACTGGTGAACAACTAACCACCGTCTGGAAATTGTATTCTCTGGTCTAGATTTAAAAAAGCTACGATCGTATGAATCGACTCAGAGTGGTAAACTAAATACTAGACGAATTTCTGGGTAACACAACTGTCAAGGATCCCTTTTAATAATGGCAGCAAAACAGTATTTTGTAAGTAATGAGTGTGTATTGAGCAGTGATAACCGTTAATGTATTCCATGATAAGGTTGGTACCCTTACCATACCTATAAAATCTAAACTATAGCATCAAAACTGCTTGATCGAATTTGTAACAAAATTATGGTCATGAACATGGTGTAACAGCCCTAATACCTGAATTTTGAATAGCATTGTATTGTATGAAGTATTTGTAATTAGTTAAAGTTTGCTTGAAAGTGATCTGATATGTTTGTTTTGTAATTTCTTGTAAATCAATGTATATAGACTTTGTTTTAGGTAAGAAAATTATTCAAAGGCCATTTAATACGTTTAAGAACCGAATGATGCAAGAGAATTTCTTAAATGTTTGTAATTACATGTATTAATGTAAGTTACGATGTCTACAGGACAATTTTCTACCGTTTGAAAGGATTTCTGTAAATAATTTTGTATTTAAGTATCTATAATTACCATTTCCGATAATTTTGTAATGTTGTTAATTAATTTTGTATTAATTCCGATTGTTTTTAATATGTTAGATTGTTTGAGTGATTGTTAATGATCTAGAAATATCGGGCGGATGCCTTTGAAGAATTCTCGTAATTTCGATAAAGACTATATAAACAGATCGCCTGGATAGACACATTCATTCATGCATTCAGTTAGTAAGTCAGTTTAGTTGACAGTATTCAGTGTTACAGAGAGTTTCAATCATTCAGTTGAGTTTGCGACTGTGCATCTCTGTATTGTACCTATACTAGTGAATATCGCTGACTTGTTGTTTGGATCACAATAAAACAGACATCTTCAAACATAACCTGTTTGGTGGATTTTTTAATTAATTAATGCAGTAAATTAAACCACCAGTCGAAGAACATTAACAATGGCTTTATTTTTGTACTAAAATGTTTGTAATTTTTTGGTGTGAAATAGAGTATCATGTTGCTCGTCAACTGTAAAAAGTCATATAATAGTGGTGATGAAAAGGTTACAATGGCAATATTCTCGCAGAGTCAGTTATAGAGAAACTAGAGTAAAACCAAATACACGTGCAGCGTTCATGGCTGGTGACAAATGCATACTGATAACCACATCATCTGTTGTGATAAAAAGTACCTTCCTACATAGTACAAACCCGCTTTACCCTTCGCTGCTTCTTCCACAACAGGTAATGACAGGTAAACAAAATACACATTCACTCAGTCTCGCAGCAAGAAAATGAACAACGCATTTCCTCCTCACGTTTTAATGTTTCTACATCACTGCCATAAATCATCACGTTGTTTTTTTTTATTTAATCCGGTAAAACATTCATAATGTAATTTTGGTCATAGTGTCTGTAACGATCGGAGAAATTATACACATTCCAAATTATCAAATAGCTGAACATCTTCAAAGAAACAAATTTTCAGAATACTCGATTCGGTAACATTTTTTATCCTAATATCCACTTTAAATTACCTAATAACTTACGTACAGCGAATGTGAACAAAGACCATTAAGGAAAGTGGTCAGCAAAATATGTAAAAAGCAAATAAACTGTAATAAATAAAATTTGATCAAGCAGCAACATTAGCGAAAGTTTTAATTAAACTGAAATTTGGCCTCGGCCGAAATGGGATTTCGCATTCGTGGGTATAGCAGTGACTATGATAAATTTAAATTTATTAAATGTTAATCTTTTTAGAGACTTGCTACTGAAAAGTACTCGTAGATTCACATTTATTCAGCCGAAATGCTTTTCCACATTAAAAAAAAATCCACGAAAATCAAACTTTATGACTGTGTTGTGGCAATCAATTTCATAGCAGTTGCGTAGGTATTAAAACTGTGCACATAATCTCTAATGTCTAATATCTCTGGTTGCTGTTATTTTGTGGCAAGAATATCGTTGTTGAATTGCGATTAATAAATTGAGTTTCACATCGCGTATACATAGTCATATCCTTGATTATTCGAACTACATAAAAAGGTAAACTTAAATCTCATTCTATAGCTAACACGTTTATCAAAAGCTACGGGTATCATCTATGATGGTAGTAGGAATTTTTAGTGGAAAAGATTGTAAGGAAAAACGAATAGTAATCATTTTAATGATATTTTTGTGATCTAAGTGCCTTACTCTGGTTAGCTTATCAGAGTATTTAGCTAGGATTTTTTTTTAAAAAATAAATGCATTTTATTTTAAATGGCGGAGAGTATAATTTCGAAAACGGATAACTGTTATTTACTTGACTTATACATTTCGCAATTTCGTACGTTTCGTGTAATCTTTTCTGCATTATTAATAAACTTCATTGTTTCTTATCTTCTGACAAAAAAATTTCTTAGAGCATACTTTAACCTAGTTCTTATAACGGACACAGATAATATAGCGTAAGCTTCCAATACCCTTCGCATTACATTTTTTTTTTTTTTTTTTTTTTTTTTTTTTTTTTTTTTTTGCATCTAGCTGTCGTAAATAAACAAAAAGCAACATGTAAATTTAAACGAACATAAGACTGTAACATTATATGAATTAGTGAGTGACGGCTGGCACGTGACCGTTCTCTAGCCAATAGCTACCGAGGAGCGCGCAGCCTCCAGACAACGCATTTTATTTACGAGGATTAGTACTGTGCGGTAATTTTAAGTTTCAACCACCCGCCACCTTGATCACTAGTTGTAGGCAAACACAAACGACGACTCGTTTGGAAAACTGGTCACGTGATGATATCTGCTCAGTTATTCGACTTCTGTGGGGCGAAACACGTGACGCGGCTGAAATTCACCGGCAGCTGGAAGAGGTTTACGGAGAGACTGTATTGTATCGTCAGCATGTTGCAGAATGTTGTAGACGTCATACATCCCAGAAGACCACCACACCACGCTATTATCGGTTTCGCTGGTACATCATCGACCACACTCCCTCCAGCCTGAACCTCGCTCCAAGCTTCAAGGACCACCTAGGAGGCCGACGATACGCTTCAGGCGAGGAGCTGAAACATTTCGCGACAACGTGGCTGAACACGCAAGGACAGAATTTTTCCCAGAAGGAAATATTCTAACTTTTACCACGAAGCAATAAAAGCCTAAACTGGCGAAAAATAACCCAATGTATTTACTATCAGTTGGCTATATTTGTTGTATGAAATCAAATATACGCGTTTCTGATCCCCCCTCACCACCCCTCACAATTAAAAAAAAACTCTTGGAATTTTTAGGATTGTTTATCCGAACTGTTTATCACTAGCTTTTCTAATACCAATAGTTAACAATGGTTAATTATATCGTTTTTAATTTGTGTTTCCGAAGATCCATTCCTGTAATCTTATATATATATAAAAATAGACGTGTTTTTTCCTATATTTCACTTTTCAGCCACCACTACCTAGCACAGATCACTGATGTTTGTGGGTGGACGTAGCATGGAGTTTCCTGTCGTGCACAAAGTTGGCCGAATGCCGATAGCTGTGGGGATGTGGGAGATATAATGATTAAAGTTGGTCAGTGCAGGGCGTTTTCATATTTCGACCAAAAATTCGTATCTCCGTATACTTCTCTTTCCTGCCACAACTACATAACATAGACTATTGGTGTTTGTGTGTGGTAGTAGAATCGTCTCTCCTGTCGTGCACTGTGGTTGTTAGATGTCGGTAGCTATGGGGATGTGGGAGATATGGGGGTTGAAAGTGGTCGACCTGTGGCAATTTCGACTTATGCCAAAGACAAAAGTGTCATGGTGTATCACTTTTCAGCGAAAACTATAGATCACAGATAACTGGCGTTTGTGTGTAGTAGTATCACAGAGTCACCTTTCGATCACAACAGCGGCCGAATTTCAGAAACTGTGGTACTGTGGTAGATATGGTGGTTGTAAGTGGCCGACCAAGGATATTTTCGTATTTCGACTGTCTCCGCATATGTCACTTTTCTGCCACAACTACATAGCATAGAGCATTAGAGTTTGTGTTTGGTAGTAGAATCGTATCTCATGTAGTGCACTAAGGTTGTTAGATGTCGGTAGCTATGGGGGTGTGGGAGATATGGGGGTTGAAAGTGATCGACCTGTGGCAATTTCATACTTCTGCCAAAGACAAAAGTGTCATGGTGTATCACTTTTCAGCGAAAACTATAGATCGCAGATAACTGGTGTTTGTGTGTAGTAGTAGCACAGAGTCACCTTTCGATCACAACAGCGGCCGACTTTCAGAAACTGTGTTACTGTGGTAGATATGGTGGTTGTAAGTGGCCGACCAAGGATATTTTCGTATTTCGACTGTCTCCGCATATGTCACTTTTCTGCCACAACTACATAGCATAGAGCATTGGTGTTTGTGTTTGGTAGTAGAATCGTATCTCATGTAGTGCACTAAGGTTGTTAGATGTCGGTAGCTATGGGGGTGTGGGAGATATGGGGGTTGAAAGTGATCGACCTGTGGCAATTTCATACTTCTGCCAAAGACAAAAGTGTCATGGTGTATCACTGTGGTAGATATGGTGGTTGTAAGTGGCCGACCAAGGATATTTTCGAATTTCGACTGTCTCCGCATATGTCACTTTTCTGCCACAACTATATAGCATAGAACACTGGTGTTTGTGTATGGTAGTAGAATTGTATCTCATGTAGTGCACTATGGTTGTTAGATGTCGGTAGCTATGGGGGTGTGGGAGATATGGGGGTTGAAAGTGATCGACCTGTGGCAATTTCATACTTCTGCCAAAGACAAAAGTGTCATGGTGTATCACTTTTCAGCGAAAACTATAGATCACAGATAACTGGTGTTTGTGTGTAGTAGTAGCACAGAGTCACCTTTCGATCACAACAGCGGCCGATTTTCAGAAACTGTGGTACTGTGGTAGATATGGTGGTTGTAAGTGGCCGACCAAGGATATTTTCGAATTTCGACTGTCTCCGCATATGTCACTTTTCTGCCACAACTATATAGCATAGAACACTGGTGTTTGTGTATGGTAGTAGAATTGTATCTCATGTAGTGCACTATGGTTGTTAGATGTCGGTAGCTATGGGGGTGTGGGAGATATGGGGGTTGAAAGTGATCGACCTGTGGCAATTTCATACTTCTGCCAAAGACAAAAGTGTCATGGTGTATCACTTTTCAGCGAAAACTATAGATCACAGATAACTGGTGTTTGTGTGTAGTAGTAGCACAGAGTCACCTTTCGATCACAACAGCGGCCGATTTTCAGAAACTGTGGTACTGTGGTAGATATGGTGGTTGTAAGTGGCCGACCAAGGATATTTTCGTATTTCGACTGTCTCCGCATATGTCTATTTTCTGCCACAACTACATAGCATAGAGCATTGGTGTTTGTGTTTGGTAGTAGAATCGTATCTCATGTAGTGCACTATGGTTGTTAGATGTCGGTAGCTATGGGGGTGTGGGAGATATGGGGGTTGAAAGTGATCGACCTGTGGCAATTTCATACTCCTGCCAAAGACAAAAGTGTCATGGTGTATCACTTTTCAGCGAAAAGTATAGATCACAGATAACTGGCGTTTGTGTGTAGTAGTAGCACAGAGTCACCTTTCGATCACAACAGCGGCCGAATTTCAGAAACTGTGTTACTGTGGTAGATATGGTGGTTGTAAGTGGCCGACCAAGGATATTTTCGTATTTCGACTGTCTCCGCATATGTCACTTTTCTGCCACAACTACATAGCATAGAGCATTGGTGTTTGTGTTTGGTAGTAGAATCGTATCTCATGTAGTGCACTATGGTTGTTAGATGTCGGTAGGTATGGGGGTGTGGGAGATATGGGGGTTGAAAGTGATCGACCTGTGGCAATTTCATACTTCTGCCAAAGACAAAAGTGTCATGGTGTATCACTTTTCAGCGAAAACTATAGATCACAGATAACTGGCGTTTGTGTGTAGTAGTAGCACAGAGTCACCTTTCGATCACAACAGCGGCCGAATTCAGAAACTGTGTTACTGTGGTAGATATGGTGGTTGTAAGTGGCCGACCAAGGATATTTTCGAATTTCGACTGTCTCCGCATATGTCACTTTTCTGCCACAACTACATAGCATAGAACATTGGTGTTTGTGTATGGTAGTAGAATTGTATCTCATGTAGTGCACTATGGTTGTTAGATGTCGGTAGTTATGGGGTGTGGGAGAAATGGGGGATAAAATGGTCGACCTGCGGCAATTTCATATTTCTGCCAAAGACGCATGTGTCACGTTGTATCACTTTTAAGTGAAAACTATCAATCGCAAATTACTGGCGTTTTTGTGTGGTAGTAACACAGAGTCACCCATCGATCACAACGTTGGCCGAAATTCGGTAACTGTGGGAGTGTGTGAGATATGGTGTTCGAAATTGGTCGATCATGAATATTTTCGTATTTCATCCAAAGACTTGTGTGTATCCGTAAATTTTACTTTGCTGCCGGAACTACATAGCGCAGTAGATTGGTATTTGTGTGTGGTAATAGTATCGAGTCTCCCATCGTGCACTATGGTGGTTAGATGTCTACAGCTGTCAATATGAAAACTTTACAATCACGAACGAAGTTGTGGGTACCAGCTATTATATTATAAATGTGGAAGTAAGTTTCTGTCTTTTTGTTACGTTTTGACGACTAAATGGCTATATCAATATTGATGGAATTTAACAATGAAATAGTGTAGGAAGGACACAGGACATTTTTTCGGCATGAATAACAGTTTTAGTCACGAAATTTTAAGAACTTATCGAATGATGAAAGACAGACCGATTCGTGTGTTAGTCTGTAATGTTACGTTGGTTCCTCAGTCACGCAATCTGTTAGTGTTTGATTTATTAATAAATATTGATAAGAAACAAAACTTATTATTTAGTATAGAAGTCAATTTGCTCTGCACTGTACTATTCATTTGTGTCTGTATAAAAGTTTCTGGCACCAATTTGTCTTCCTTTTTGACATGCCTTACGGACGTAAACCTGGCCTAAGGTGCAGGTCTAGAAGACAATGTGCTGCTATTAGATTATATGATTCAGATGCTCATGTTGAATAAAGAATAAAAAACCAAGCTGAAATAAAGCTGCCATCAGTTAACCCCCCCCCCCTCCCCCTCCACACACACACACACATCCCCGCACCTTCGCTTACTTTTCTGTTTTTAAATATGTTGTAAATTGATTCTCTTCATGAGACAGATTAGATGATAGGATGATATAATGATGGCTTTCCATCATATTATGTCGACTCGGTGTTGTTTGGGACAAATCTTACGTTACTAAAAGTTTTCTATATCCAATTCTGGAATTGAAACTCCAAGTCCACGCGTACGAAGTCGCGGGTAACAGCTAGTAATATATAAAAATGAAAGGATAATCCTGCAACCGCAAATAGGTCATATCATATCCTATTATATGACAAAATTTTATTTAAGACTCGCCATTTTATTTAAGTTTCACCGTTTTCGAGATTTTTTTTTTTTTTTTTTTTTTTTTTAAAAAAAGTTTGGAACTTGTGACTTTGTTCTGTTTATTCCATGTCATTTCTACAAATTAAGCTTTTTCGAACCTTGTTTTTTTTTTTAATTTATTCAAGGATGGTCGAGCGGATCGTTCCAATTACATTCCAAAATTGGTTCGTTATTTCCAATTTTAAAATGGTGTCATTCTTTAAAATTCTCTTTAATATTGTGTTTCTAGTGTCTATAGTAGTTCAAAGCAAATGTTGGTATTTTGAATTTATTAAAATTAAAGTCTATCGAATTGAAGTTAACACTTAGTACATTTTTTACACCACAGTCTGTCAAAGTCAGCCTTTTGAATAAATTTGTATACACATTTTATAAAAGATTTTTAAAAGGATTTGATAAAGTTTTAAGGAAAAACAGATAATTGTTCTCGTACATGACTGAAACATCCTTGAGTAAATTAAAAAAAGGGGGGTTCAAAAAGTCTTAATTTGTAGAAATGCAATGAATAAACTGAACAAAGTCACATGTTTCGAAAAAAAATAAAAAATCAATTTCTCGAAAATCGTGAAGCTTTTACCAAAATAAAATTTTGTTATATAGCAGGACATCATATGACCTATCTGCGGTTGCATATAATCCTTCCATTCCGGGACACCCTGAATGTCAACTTAACATACCACAGACTGCTTTTTATTAGAGTTATTTATTTTGAATTCATTAGCCAAGATAAGAATGCAGGTTTCAGAACCAAAGAGATCTCTCAGTTAAACCAGCGAATCGCAAAATATTTTTTATTAGCTACACTACAGCTGACCTCAATAAAGTACAACAAGCATCGGCACTCCCTCAGCAATTCCAGCAGAGCGCTCAACTAGCAACCAGGGGGACAATTCACTAATTGTAAGTTCCCACAAGTTGAGGTTAACTAGCTCAACGCTCAAAGCCTTTAACAACAGCCAACGTTAGGCTCTCCGGCATTAGAAATGAACGCCCCTATATCCCCAGGAACTCTAGTCGAGATTGCAAGTAGGTTTATCCACTTGGTAATTAATCTGTTTCACCTTTGTGTTAATTAATCAGCGGTGTGTGAAGCTCTGTTTTCAGACTGTCTGGCTGGGGCCAAAGTTCACCTCGGTCCCAGAGGAACTATAGCCCGGTTCGAGTCCGCCCTAGGACACACGTAAGATTAATTGAGTGTTATGTCCGACCTGTGTAGTCCTGCCACCTGTATTTATTAGTTACACTGAAGAAATTTAATATTTTTTTGTGTTATCAGTCTCTCGACTGGTTTGATGCAATCCTCCAATCCTCCATCCTTCCGATCTTATGCTAACCTCTTCATCTCTACATATCGCTTACAAACCACGTCCTCAATTATCTGATTCATATATTCTAATCTCTGTCTTCCTCTATAGTTCTTACCTCCGACTAATCCCTCCACCAGCAAATTAACCAATCCACCATGTCTCAAAATATGACCTGCCAGCCTGTCTCTTCTTTCTGTTAGCTTCTTCAACAAACTTCTTTCTTCATTCCAGAACTCGTTCACCTCTTACTTTGTCTGTCCACTTAATTTTCAGTATTCTTCTGTAGCACCACATTTCAAATGGTTCAATTTTATTTCTTTCCAGTATTCCTAAAGTCCATGTTTCGCTACCGTAAAGTACTGTACTCCACACTTAGAGTTTCAGAAAGTTCTTTCTAATTCCTAGATCAAAATTTGAAACTAAAAGGTTTCTCTTTTTCATGAAGGCTCTTTTTGCTAGTGCTATTCTGCTTTTAACATCATTCCTGCTTCGGTTATCGGTTATAGTTTTGCTTCCCAAGTAACAGAATGCACTTACTTCTCCTATTGCATCCGATTCTATTTTTATATTTAATCTACTAGTATTGGTATCATTTCCGCTACATTACATCACTTTATTCTTGCTTTGATTTATATTCAGTCCAAAATCTTGTTTCAATATTTTGTTCATGCCATTCAGTAACTTCTCAATATCATGAGCCCTTTTTGCTAACAAGTCAACGTCATCAGCAAATCCTAGCATACTGATTTTTTCTCCCTGAACACTAATGCCATAAGGAAATTGTTCTTTTACTTTCTTCATTGCTTCTTCTACATACAAGTTGAATATTAATGGGTATAAACTACAACCTTGTCTCACACCCTTTATAACTGATATATGTCTCTCGTGATTCTCTACTTTTATTACAGCCACACTTGATTCTTATATAGTTTATATTCTTCTATCTCGATACTTTAGTCCTGTCTTCTTTAAAATTTTGAACATCTTGTCCCACCTAACATTATCAAAAGCTTTTTCTAAATCAAGAAATGCCATAAATGTATCTTTGTTTTTCTTGATCCGCCCTTCAAGTATTAATCTTAAAGACAGAATTGCTTCCCTTGTACCGAGATTTTTCCTAAACCCAAACTGATCTTCACCTACTATCTCTTCTACTACCCTTTCCATCCTTCTATATATTATCTGGTCAGTAATTATGAAGTATATGATGTTAGACTAATGGTGCGATAATTCTGACATTTTTCGGCTTGTGCTTTCTTTGGAAGTGTGAAAATGATATTTTTATTAAAATCAGTTGGAAGTTCTCCTGTTTCATAATTGATATGAGCTTGAATAATTTTTGGTTTCCTTCTTCTCCTAAAGATTTAAGAAGTTCTGCAGGGATCTCATCAATTGCAACTGCCTTATTTCCTTTCAAGTCTTACAGACGAAATTTAATATAAGTTTGAGATTAGCAACAACGCAGAGAGTTGGCTGGATGGATGCAAGGCTGTACGCCATTTTTTTTAAAAAAAATAATCTTTTATTGAATGAGAAGAGAGGAGGAAATTCTTCAGGGAGGGAGGTTTTAGAGCCCGGAGCACAGCAGGCTGCCCCACATGGCCATATTTCAGCATGACAATGCCCAGCCGCATGTGGCGAGGGGTATGTAAGACTTATTGGAATAACGGCAGGTGCCACTGCTTCACTGGGCTTCACGTTCACCAGACAAGTCGCCCATGTCTGGGACATAGTCGATCGGCAACGTATTTGTTCTGGTCCTCCAGCAACCACTGTCGATGCTTTGTGGACGTGCCTACAAACCGCGTGGCAATGTGTTCCCCATCAGCATATCCAGCCTATCTTCGATTCCATTTCACGAATTCGAGAGGTTCTCATTGCAGCACGTTGCGGCTTCACGCAGTACTGAATTCTGAGGGTCAAAGTGCATGTACAATTCTGTAAATCTAATCATTTGTGTATTATCATATCCCTAATCTATGGAATAAATTTCATTGTAATCACATGTCTTTTTCGTGGCGCTGCAATTTTTACAAAACGAAGGGTTACTCCATTTTGGCCACACACCAAAAACCATGCACCAACTTACAGACATATTTACTTATACGTGACCCTGCTTATTATTATTATCTGCAATGGACCCTGTTGGATCACGCAAGGAATTAACGAATCAATTTTCTGTGTCTCTATACAGCTCTCATTTTTTCCTACGTGGATTCTCTTCCTTTCTTCAGTCCAGTTTGCCCCAGTGTCTTGGTGACTTCAATCTTCAGCGCTACTTCCTATTTGTTAATTTTTTGTCTGTACGTGTGTCTGTCTATTATTTCTGACGAGTTTATGCGGGATTTTTCTAGTCTTTTTTGATCTGCTGTACCCAGGACATAGTTTTTAGCTGTTCTATGTACGTCATAATTTTGTTAATTAGTCTTGTTGCTGAGAGTCTGTGAATACGTCCATAGAATCTTAATCTTCTTTCCCTGATGTGTGCCGCGAAGTTTGGCAGTGTTTCTGTAGCTTTTCGAGATTTATGTCTGCATCCGTCATCTGTTTAGTCTGGGCCGACGACCTTCATTATAATTTAGCGTTCTTCTTTCAATAATTCTTTCTAGGTTACCTTTCCTGTGCAGTGTTAAAGTAGCGTACAGGGTTTTAGGTTTGACAACTGTGTTATAATCTCTGACTTTTGTGTATATGGACAAACATTTTTTATGATATATGTCGAATGTTCTGCCGTAGGCTCTCCTAAGTTTTTGCATTCGAACTTTCTTTGCTATTTTCTCTACTTCTGTGGGTTCGATGATTTCTCCCAAATACTTGAAGTACGGAACTATCTCAATTTGTCCACATTTTGTGATAAGATTTTGAGTATTAAGTTTTGAACAGATAAACTTTTTTTTTTTTTTTTTTAAAAAAAAAAGATATTTGTGAGCCTACTGATTCTTTGATAGTTTCTGTCTGTTTAATTGCTGTGGTCTCGTCATCTGTTAGTATGGATAAATCATTTCCGAAGGCTAGGCAGGAAATTTTAATATAATTTAAACTTTTAATATGTTTCTTGGGTCATCCGAGTTGTTTGGGTTTCCAATAGTTCTGGTATTTCTGCTTGAATATATATTAATCACAACAAGAAGCAGGAAAATTGCTTTAGGGCAATAAAGCTAAGGAAGGATAGGGAAATACTACCCAATACTTACCACAAATGAAGGCAGACTGGAATGATGAACATTAAGCAAGAAACGCAATATTTCAGCGGTTAGCCTTATTCTAGCCAGGAGTGAGACACGAGGCAGGGCATGACGTGTACACATGGAAGCTGTCTGGTGAATGAAGGTTGCGCGGCATGGACGGCATAGATGGTAGTACAGGAGAGGGGGGAGGGGGCAAATACTAGGTCGATAATCGATAATACTGAACAAAGATTATCTTTGCAAGTGAGGGAACAACACCAACATAATTACGGGGTAAGGACATAAATATTTGAAACATATTTTGAAATGCTTTAAGTAGGGGAAATAAAGTATAATCAATAAGTAATAATAAGTTTTGGGCCTAACGGGAAGGACTTGGAGATTGAGACCTGGAGGATGTCTGGAAAACTGTGATCGCCCTGACTGAGGAACAGTTGGAATTGTTGAGATAATGGGAACTGGCATGTTTTGTCGCCGGATGGGCTATTGTATATATATACTAGCCTCAAAGCCCGTAAAAAACGACGGTTTTAACGGAGTGTTCTGACAATTCATTTCTCTGCAGATGTGTAAATAAATAGAGTTGTTGTTGTGTAATGCTCATAACAATATTTTAAAATTTGTATATATTTCAGTTGTAGTCTACATAGCGATACAGATGGAATTCCTACTTAATGAATGATGTCAGAATTAGGGAACCAATTAAATTAAAAATAAATTAGGAATCCTAAAACTTTATGCTATAGCGCATGATACTGGTTTTATTCCTGGTCCAGGTCTCATTCAGCACGATAAATACGGAACTACTTCCATCCATATAAAAAATGTACAGTAATTTCAGTAACTCGGAGTTTATGAAAGCAGCTTAAATTATTTATAAAACTAAATTCATCTTGATTTAGTCTGTAATAAATGTGTTAGTTGTCTGATCCTATCTGCATTTCGACATAACCACAATTTCTACTAATATTGCTGTTCAAAATTCGTAGAAGCAATAACCCGCGTACCAACATATTCATTGTAATTCAATCAAAATTTGACCTACTGGAAATATTTATATATGTCTGATTTAATGACAATAGTAATAAAAGCAACTAATATATTAATTATTAATTTAAACGCAGTACATACCTTTATTTCAGTGTTTCGGCAAATCATTTCTTCCAGTATATTGTAACGGTGACTTAAAATATCTACATTGGATATAAACATCTTTTAAGCCTGTCAAATGTGACGTGCTTAACGCAATATTTTAACAATTTCTTTCTTCACCTGCTAAGTACAATTTTCATCAAAAAAACGTTCATTGTCTTGAAAATGATATAATGTAGATATTTGTTAGCTTACTTTTTTTTATCTGCTTAAAGTCTCTCTAACAGTGAGCTCTTTAGAGACGGGAAAGGATGGGGGCAAGGAATGGGAAGGAATTCGGCCATGGCCTTTTGAAGGAAGCATCCTGGCATTTGCCTTGAGTGATTTGGGAAACTATGGAAAACCCAAATCTGGATGCCCGGACGGGGATTCTAACCGGTTAGCTTACTGTAAAAATGGTATCGCTTAACAGAGTGTATAAGAAAACTCTACATCTAACGAATTTTAATTAAGAAAAATCAACTAATAATAAATTTGTCGATTTCAACGGAATACGTACTTTCCTTTCAGCGTTAATTTATTCGCGGATGCATAGCTAAATAGAACTGTTTTTAAATAACGCGGATAAACTCGAGTGTCTCCATTCGTTGTTTGTTGTGCTGCGAGGCGAATACTGTGACGTCATAGTGCGACGTCGTAGTGTTACTTCATGGCGTCACACAAATACAACATGACCAAAACTCGCGTTTTAGAAGTATATATAAAATTTCTGTTTTCAAAATGCCTTTTCCTCAATTAATATAAATCCTACAGTGATTAATAAGATTTTTTACCGTCTTCTGAGATAGCGTACTAATTTTACATTAATATACATTGTTTGTTTAAAATTTCAGTTAAAAGTTCATCTAATGTTGTCCTGGAGTCTGTTTATCACAACTCGGCGCATGCGTGAGTGAGACGCAAAGAGCCAACCGCATCAGTCTCTCTGGTAGCTGCAACTTTAGGGGTTCCCACTGAAAGTTTCCATTGCAATGGCTACCAAGACAATCTGCTTGATTATAGGCCAAAGTCTCTATTTACGCTAGGACAAGGAAATGTATACCCTTAAACCAATTTGTTAGTATCAGTTATTTAACATGATTGCATTGTATAAAAAGGAAGTATTATAAATTGTATATATTGTTATCAATAAATTCTGCGCTAGATAAGGAAGCGAATAATGTAAGACAGAGGAAGATTGTTCTAGCAAATAGCTTAACACAAACCACAACAAGAAAGCGATTTCCTACAAAGCAAAGATGATACATTATAAGACAGAAGCAACGCTCAGCTGAGAAAACCTGGTATTACATAAGAAATTGGAGGAATTAGAGGAAACGGAGAGGAAAATTCTAAGAAAAATCCTAGGACCAGTAAAAGTGCTGTTCCTGGTAGAAGAAGATATGTGAATATCTATATCGATTTGAAAATTACAGACACAATGCCCATGAGAAATTTTATTGATACTGTATGAGAATGAGTGAGAGTTGGTTTACCAAAAACAATTTTCAGTTACATCACTAAATTAAAGGTGACAGCAAAATAGGTTAAAGAGACGAAAAAAGGTACGGAAAAAATTGTAATCCATCCAGATGAGATATAGAATTGAGCAGTGTTTCAGACTAAAATTCAGGGAGTTCCGGAAACAATGTACGAAGACCAAGACCACCTGGATCCTCAGTAATCATCATCAAGGGTTCTCTGCTATACAGCAGGTCCACGCACAGTGACAGCCCTCCAAGCCTCTCTCTGTTCCACCATTCTCTTAGTTTCTATATGTCTCCGGTTTATCATTATATCATCCATCATTTTCATCCTCCGCCAACCTCTTCTCTTCTCTCCGTTTACAGTCCCCTCCAGAGCAGTCTTAAGCAAACATTCGTTCCTCAGCACATGCCCAATCCAGTTCTTTTTTCTGTTTCTTATTGTTTTTATGAGTGACCTTTTCTCTCCTATTCGTTTCAGCACTTCCTCATTCCTTACTTTGCCCTCCCAACTTATTTTCTCTATCCTCCTCCATACCCACTTTTCAAAAGCTTCCAACCTCTTTAGATCTTCTTTGCGTAGCGTCCATGTTTCTGCTCCATACAGTCCTACGCTCCATACAAAACATTTAGCTAATTTTTTCCTCAGGGTTTTGTCCAGCCTTCCGTATAGTAAATTTTTCATTCTATTGAAAGCTTCCTTTGCCATTGCTATTCTAGTTTTTACCTCCTTCTTGTAGTTCATATCACCACTCACAATACTCCCGAGATATTTAAAGGACTCCACTTGTTCAATTATTTCTCCGTGCAGCGTTATCATCATTTCTTTCCTACTCTTTCCCACCATCATACATTTAGTTTTGGTCCTATTGATTAAGGCCAGTCAATAAGTCAGTTGATTCCTGTGCTCCAAAATCGAAAGAAGAAGAAACTCCCGTTTCTATTTTGTGTAAGTACACGTCGTTGGGTATCTAGTTTCAACAACCCAAAAAATGACTGAATCTGTTTTTATTATTACTTTAGATCAGTGTTTCCCAACGTGGGGCCCACGCCCCACAGGGGGGCAATTTGGTTTTTTTAGGGGGGCAATTTAGAAATTGACTTGATACGACTTTCCCGCTTTCCCTTCGGGTTATTTAAATGCAATGCTAGATATAAGTACAAAATATAACAAAAAAGTAAATTCTTAAATGATCACACTAAATTACCACAATAAATCTTTATTAAAAATCTTTTGAATATGAATTTTAGTATTTCATTACATGTTTTTTAATTTTACTTACTGTGTTTTATAACAATATTAAAGTGTTTTCTTTCAAAAACCATCCTATATGAGTTTCTTTAATAACAAATAATTTTTTTACTAAAAATTATGTATGGGGGGGGGGGGGCAAAAAATGTTAAAAGTGGGACATGACCCAAAAAAGGTTGGGAAACACTGCTTTAGAAACTTTATTCGTGTTGTGACATTATTTCAGCAGAAACGAATTCGTAGTTATAGTTCCACCTTTGGGACTATGCACTTGCTGGCTCGAGAACATCCGCATCGTGAAGACAGGTCGCGTCTCTCCGGTCAGAGGGAATTGTCTGCACTATAGCGGCCGCACAAAGGGACTGCTTTATAAGCGACACCAGCCATTACTCGGCGGGGCGCTAAAATGGAGTCGATATGTGTGCGTCATTAGCGCCGTCGCGTCGAGCGGATTAAGGCCGTAAAGTGCCGCTGGAGCTGCTCCAAGCGCCTCCACACACTCCAGCACTCACTCCAGGGGGCAGAGTGCTTCCGTGTCTGGCTGGCGTGTTGCTGTCTGCTAATTTTGGACAACCTCCGCAACGCTTAGTAGTTACAGCTGTAACAGACGAACGTACAGAACACTAAACCAATAAGATCGCACTATTAGGCTTCTGACTTATCTCTATCAGATGAATTGTGTGTTTGCAGTTAAATTTCGGATATTAGACTGACACTTAAGAATTCGTTTCAGTTTATTTTTTGTTCAGAAATAAATATCAGTATGATATAATTGTGCCAAATAGACTGAATTGTAATATTTCTTGTTCATTGATGCCACTGTACTTATCGATTGAGTACCCAGTATCACTGGAAGACTTTGATAAAGCATCATGAAATGCTTCAGAATGGTTGGGCACAAACCTTGAATTTCAATTTCAGGTGCCTTGTCGATTGTTTTAGGATGAGAATTTGTTGTTTATTCCCTATTATAGTATATACTCTGAATTTTTCCATCAGCTAAATAAATAAATGGATTAAGTTTTGTTCTTGGAAGTGGGACTACTTATTGTTTGATTTTGTACTGATTGTAGCTATTCTCTTTTTCTTCATATTATTTGCTCTTTTTCTTCCTCCTAGCGTATTTTCGCCAACTTTCGCACGACTTGCTTTCACAATGTGATTACGATTCTCCTTATTATTTTACATGGCGCCGTTCACATGCTGGATGCACGAGACCGTTTTAGTATGATTTAGCTTGTCAGTTACATAAATATCATAACAGAAATAGGGCACCGTCCCAGCATTCAGCTAGTCCAGTGGCTCTCAGTCCCGAAGAAGGAAGAACACCAAAATGTTCTGTAGGAAATGTAACTATTTTTAGCTGCTTTCTAATTTCCGTTGTTCCTCCAGCTATCAGTAAGTAAATATTTTTTTCTGTATGCTTTAACGTAATGTAATTTAGAAATATTAAGAATTCTACTAATCAAATGATCATAATGCTATATTCAAATTTTGATATTGAGGAGAAATATGCTTTTTTTTTTTTTTTTTTTTTTTTTTTTTTTTTTTTTTTTTTTAATGGCATTTGGCCTTGTAGTCATTCAGCCAGCAATTGTGTTTCTATCATTCTTCAACTGTGTTCATAGTATCTTCTCATATTATTGATTATCACAAGTGACAGAACAACACAGGACGAACACTACACTTAATTAAAACCACCCATGCCCTGGGCCGGACTCGAACCGGCGACCCCTACAACGTGAAGCCAGCGTGCTAGCCCCACACTACCGGGGTTGGCAGGAAATATGCTTAACGAATGTGATCAAATTTAAGTGTTGATAATATTCTATCTGAGGATTTTAATGTAGTATCTTTATAATCTTTGCCGTAAAGTAAATACCAAATTCATGGGGACGTTAATGTTGTATTTTGATTTACGTTTTTCATGTATTCCAAGGTACTATATTTAAGAAAACTAAAGAAGTAAACAACCAACGTTACAGTCACTGAAACAATATTAGCGGAATCCAGAGAGCTTAGGATTTATTTGTGTTGTAGTGTGATCTTTTGTGAGTAGTTTTTGAAGGCGAGGAAGGTGTGTTTGTGTTAGATGTAGTTTCATCTGTGCCGCCTATTTCTCATTAAGAATGGATCATATTTCTTGCTCCGTCCCCGATCACACAGATTGACAAAATATACCGCAGAATATTTTAAGCTAGATAAGCTCCCAAAATTTGAAAACTACTTCAAAAACGGTTCAGTAAGTTGTGGCAATGAAGGGACAGATAGACGAAGTCCACTTACAGATTTACAATACAGTAATACTGGCTGTTACCCGCGACGTTGTAGGCATGGACTTAGAATTTTAGTGCTAAAATTGTGTATAGACAGCTTTAAGTTACTTAAGAGATGACCTAAAAACAGTGTAAGACAACCTTTTGGTTAGCGTGATAATATGATGATGTGGGAAACTGTTCTTACTTACTGTAGACCGAACTTCGTGCTTATTAAAGTTCTTAAATTACTGACACACAGCACTAGAAGCCGGAATAATTGAGTTTTGATGAGTTCGTAGTCACCGTCGGTCACCAGACAGGGTCCTAAATCAGTCCGATAAAAGTGGGAGGATAACTAAGAAAAATCTTCAAGTATGAAGTAATGAAAATAAGTTCTCCACACATTTATTAGAATAAAGTACACATCGAACCGGTTGGCCACTATCAAAATTTAGATGGAAAGCTATCGAAACTTCGTAAATCGTCGATTGCCAGATTCTTGGATAAAAGGAAAGTTAATAATCCAAATCAGTTCACATTAAATTGCTTCCGATGCCACACTTTACTGTTCTGATATCTCAACACACTGTCCAAATATATGTAAAACACACGTAGCAATGGTTAAACCAACTCAGTCTTCTTCTTAATTCTTGCTACACCGCACAGTTAATATAGCGTCTCACATTACTGGACGCGAGCCGTCCGCTGCCATACCTCGATAACGACTGACTTTAAACAATGTATTCATGAGCTCATTTCGGCGCTACTTGCGGGTCGGCGGAATGCTACTGTTATGTTACAACAGGGAGTCAGGATAATCTGATGGGGAAACCACCACCGTACCATTCTACCATTGAACCTGTCTCATGATGAAAATCATTTTGCAATATGTTTTAAAAACAGACCAAACTAAGGTGGGGTGGTGCTTAACTGGGGGCAGATTGACTGCAAGCTTGGTCTTCTCTACTTTCTTCAGACTTTCTTCAAGACTCAGATTCGTGGGTTATAATAATAACTTTAGCCTGATCGTGTTCTCACCTTAGGTCTGATTTACGCCTGTGAAGAATGTCAAAAAAGAAGACAAAATATACAGATACCACAAACTTTTGGGTAGACACAAAATGATAATATGATTGAGCGCAAATCAACATCTATACTAAACAATAAGTTTTTCTTCTGTAGAGTCACAAAGACCCTTTTAAGCCTAACTAACCTACATGGAGGGAGGGAGGATGGAAGTCGGCTGTGGCCTTATAGGGAACTATTACAGCATTCGCCTAGAGTAACTGAGGGAAACCACGGAAAACCCCAGTCAGGACGGCCGAACGGGGTATGAACCCCGTCCTCCGGAATGTTAGGTAGCAGGGTGATTTCGCCCTCCTCCATTAAGTTTTGTCTGTAAACGAAATTTACTAACAGATCATACACTAACTGATTCAGAGAGTGACAAATATAGCGTAAAAAAGTAAACGCGTATTGCATTGTTGGCCCGGAGATCCCGAAGTATTGTTCGGCCACCTTCGACTAGCCAAGCATTCCACCCTTGAATTGGTGGGACCTACAGTTTAACGTGGATTCCGACGTCTTGAGCGTCCAGACACGGCTAATATGATCAAAAACAACTCTTAAATATTCCTGACCCTGTCGAACATTGAACCCGGGATCGGATCCACAACTTGTGAAGGCAAGCGTCCTAACCACTAAGCCACTAGCCTGCTCTCTAGCGTAGCATTATAGAAACTTACACACTGTTCCGTTAGTTTTCAAAATTCTGTCGCAGAATATATTATTTATAGAAAAAAAGTACCCCAAGTTCTTCCCGACGGGAAATAGTATCTTCTTTTCAAAGTTCATCAAGATCAGTTAAACCGTTCACCCGCGAAAACGTAACATACAGACAGAGAGAGAGTTACTTTGGAATCTATTATATTAGTATTGATATTTTTTAGCCAACTGACACAGTCTGAAAGATAAGTCAATCAAGTCATCAAATCTGATAAGGGAAGCAATAAATTGAACGTAAGATAATGCTAGTAAACTTTAAAAATTTGGTCTCAATATTTCTGAGAAGTTGCCCATTTCCATTCTTCAGATATCTAGAGAGTTATAAAGATAAATTCCATCTGAAAGTCATTTATGATTCGGAAATATATTTTAGGGAAACTAAACGATTAATCATTGTTATCACTTTCTGAGTTCTGCCGAAGTACGAGTATACAAGCTCACATGAAATTTGCCGATTAGTTTAATATTCCTTACTTAGTAGGTTATTTAATGTATTAAAACTAGCTTCTAAGCCCGTTAAAAATAATGCAGTATTGTAGCAAATCCATTTTTTCGCAGTTGCTTAATTAAGTAGAATTGTTATTAAATAACGCTCATAACATTGGTTTTTTGTTTACATCGCGATAAAGTTGCAGTACCTTACATCAGGTTGAAATAATGGAATCAGTATCACGGCGTCAGGAAAAGCATATGAAACTAAAAATATTCCTAAAAACATAGGTTATACTTACTTTAAATTCTGGAACAATCCACATAGATCGTGATAAATGTGGAATTACTTTCATTTGAACTAACGGCTGTAGTAATATTGCGCTCTTGAAATCTACTTAAAATATTAAAAAAAAAAAAAAAAATTACTAATGTCCTGTACTGTAATGACGAATACCAGTTGTGATTCTGGCCCACGCCACATTTCAATCTAATCAAAATTCCGCTGATACTGCTGCTTGGAAGTGTAGAAGCTTCTGTCACACGCGCACTAATGCATTCACTCTTATCTCGATATAAACTTGATCCCACATTTTTAAGCATAATGTAACAGTGACATCTATGGACAGAGAACACAACGAAAAAATATACACCGAAGAAACATAAGTAAATAATAATCCTATAATAGTTAGTATGTTGTTTTAAATGAAATATATATATGCGATGTTGTTGCAGGCCATGTTTCAACAGTTGCTTACTTAATTACTAGTTGAATGAACACGCCAATGCAACTGTTTACTTTATTTATTGCTGCGTCGTACGCGTTTCACCTCTCATCGAGGCATCATCAGCGACGAATTATTTACATTTTTTAGTATGGTATGCGTTAGTATCCTTTCTTGGGGGATTAGTTTTTGCAGTATTTCCATTTCTACGTTGTCTATGAATATATTGGCTAAGGTGCCTGATATTGGGGATCCTGTTGTTAAAAAATGTAGATTATTCGTCGCTGATGATGCCTCGATGAGAGGTAAAACGCGTACGATGCAGCAATAAATAAAGTAAACAGTTGCATTGGCGTGTTCATTCAACTTGTAATTAAATATATATATTTTTATGGATGGTTTTCAGCTTAATTCATCTAAATTCTTAGCTTGATATATTAGTGACATATATGAACAGAGAGTAAAAAGATTATTGGCTGTTGTTAGCCCACCAACGAAGGCCGGGAGCTTTAGATCACAGCTTGGCAGACAAGTTCACACGATGAACACGCTTACCTATCATTAACAGTAATCACTTGATTATTTCTCATTTCAGTTAGAGTTACTGTCCTAAATTAAATGTTGATTGCACAGAACATGCAAAATATTTTACTTGTTAATTGGAATGTAACGGATCACCGCGTCCGCATGAGCGAAACTTCCGCATGAAATTCTACCTCCGCTTTCGCATCCGCAACTTTTAATGAGGAAGTATAGCGGCTGTTTTGTTTGCATTGTAATATATATATATCTTCTCTTTGTACGAGAATCGCCTTTTTGTCGCTTAGCTAATGAAAAAGTAACTGTTTCATTCCTTACGATACTGTAAAAAAGGTAACAATGAAATGAACCGTGTCATTACCTAAGCACGAATTTGCAAGTTTGAACAACTCACGCCTATTCACGGTCCAACTTGCAGGACCTCCATGTAGAACTACTGTAAGATGCGGTCACTAATTGATGGAAGTAGAAGGGGTCCAAGCAGCCCTTTCTAGTAGCTGCGCACCAGTGTTCTTATCACACACTCGCAGATTGTTTCCTCCAATCAAGATCCAACGGCATAGCTTGTTGGAAGGCAGGGGTTCGTGCTGGAAGTTTGTAAGTCCAACCTCTTCCAACTCATCCTGCAAACCCTTTCATGGTCCAGCAAAATCGGATCATCGTAGGTCCTACAAACTGGACAGTGAATGCGCCGCTAGAGTGGAGGAAAGGCGGGTGGCGGTCAAGCTTCAGTCAATAGAGCCACGAACTCCGCAAAGATCATATAACAAAGATTGTTTTGTTGACGTGAGTGTAGTTACTGAAACAATTTAATTCACTTGTTAAATCATCCCACGTTTTCTGCTGTTGAAAAAAAGAGGCAAAAAATTATATGACAGTGTTAGATGGAAGTAGACTTTGCTCATGCAAAATGAAGAATTTTCGATAAAAATATACTGATTTTTACTAAAAATTTAGTTTTTGAAAAAAATATTAAAACCTAAATAAGTCTAAAATTTATTTTTCCACAGCCGCATCCGCTTCCGAAAAACATCGGCAATGTTAACCATTGAACATCCGCATCTGCACCCGCTAAGATTACCTTGGTTACAAACCTACTTAGTAGTTACATTGTCCATACAAAATCAACCACTACGCTTGAGAATGTTAAACGTATACAAGACTACTGTACCCCGTATTACAACGTTAGCAGTGTAGATATTTACTTTTAAAACTGAAAGTAAAAATTAGCACGAGTTGGAGAACACAACACAAAGTGCCGAACAGTAGATACACTTTCAATGTGGTCATACTTAAATTATCATTGTATTTCCGGATATCAAAACTTCTGCTCCGAAATAAAAATCCTGCGGTATACAAAATTCTGCAGCGTCCGTGCATTTGTATTTCTCCGCGCAGCACATTGGTGGCAGAATTCGTTAGCCGAAAATTTTTCAGTATTCGAAATATTTAAATATAAATGCTTCCGCACCGACTGTTTGTGCTCAGCTCCCGTGGCGATCCTGATGAATATGCCAACCCCCGGCGTACGGGTCCCGTTCCGAAAAAACACCTCCCGACGTGTTATTTTAAAATTCCCAAATCGCGAGCTGACCCGCTGAAAATTTAATAAGCGCCGCCTGCGCCAACGCAGACGGTCCAAGTTGGCCTCTGCCATCTGAACTGAGCCAGTAATTGCTGGGAGCGCCTGAAGCAGCATTGGCTAATTACTTAAATTAATTGCGCCGTCTCGGGCAGCCAATTACGACTCACGGCCGATTCGGGCGGCGGCAGAGGGCGCGGCAATCGTCTTAGCCTCCGCGCCGCCTTTCATTTCATTATTATTTCAGCCGATAGAACCGATGAGCGGAGCCAGAAATGATACCCCGCCCTCTGTTGCCGGTGACTCCGATTAAGTGCGCTCTCCTGGGAGATAGGCTGCCTGTTCACTGATCCTGAAAGGTGAAGGCGTTATCCTGTCGTTACCTTCCTTTATAAACGACGACTAAATATATTCGGATGCATGGATACCTTTTAGTCTCACATTTCGTTTGACATCTGGAAGAGCTAAAGGTTTTCTCATTAAGAACACACAGATAAGCTTTGATGATCAAATAAATAGCAGTGTATTCAATTCGACTAGCTCTTTAAACTGGGTGACAGCTAAAGAGCACTCCAAATTTGAAAGGGCTGTAATCGTACTAAACAGAACGTCATTCACCAAACCCTCTTTAATAAAATGCGTTGTCCGAAGACTGCGCGCTCACCTCCATGAATCGGCAACGTCCGGCAAGTCTCGATAATGCCCGAAGTATTAGTTAGTCTGCCTGCCACAATAGCGCTGCTCGGCTATCAGCAAAATTCTATTTGAATGACTCTACTGATTCTATTTGCGCTTACACTGCTAAAAGGAAGCGTACGTTTCAAATAATTAATTGAATTTTATTTTTCTTGCACTTATAGTGATAAAAGAAAGTGTAATTTCGATGTCAGATGAGAGGTAATTCACTGTTGTGGAAGTAACTGCACAAACATATGAAGAGCAGGGATAAAAAAGAAAATAATGCGAGTCATTAAAATCGTATATTTGTTTAAATTTACATGTAGCTTATTGATTATTTGCAATAACTAGAGAAATACATGTAAGGAGAAGGATATTCTATGTTTGCGCTGTATAATCTGTATCAGTTATAAGTACCAGGTTAAAACATAATCCAAGAATTTTTCGGCAGAAGAAAAGAAACAATGAAGTTTATTGAAAACTCTGAGAAATTACCTAATCGCGAAAAATATCAATCAAATAAATAACAGTTACCCGTTTTTGAAATTATACTTTGCATCATTTAAAGTAAAATACATTATTAAAAAAAAATTCTAGCCAAATACTCCAATAATCTAACCAGTCATGTACTGATATCACGAAAAACATCGTTAAATTGATCGTTATTCGTTTTTACTTACAAGCTTTTCCAGAATAAATACCTACTACCGTTGCAGGTGATACTCGGGCATTAATACTAGTCATTACATATTTATGGTCTTCATCGTAGGTATTATTTCTAAGAGTTATTTTATTCTTCTTTCATACCTTACCGTAATAGATAATTGAGGTATAGTTTCAAACATTTAAGTGTCCACTTTGATAACATCCTAATTTAAAAATTTAATTTTTCTTAATAAAGTTTTTTTTTTTTTTTTTTTTTTTTTTTTTTTTTTTTTTTTTTTTTTTTTTTTTTTTTTTTTTTACGAAAGCCGTTTTTCTTTTTTGCGACTACCAATTTATCCCCCTTGATACCCAATAGAAATCGGTAAATGAGGTATGATTTTAAAGTTTTCCGCTTAAGTAAGATTATATTTTAAGAATTTTTTTTTTCTGGAGTTCGTTCCTAGATTAACAAAAGTACTATTATTTGTAAAACGCTTTTTTTTGTCACGAGTCGAAATCGATAAAACCCAGCGTGGTGAGAGAACGGTTAACGTTCTAGACTTGCATTGGGGAGGATGCGGGTTCGATTCCCCGTCCAGCCATCCAGATTTGGGTTTTCCTTGGTGTCCCAAAATCACTCCGGGCGAATGCCTGGATGGTTCCTTCAAAAGGCCATGGCCGTATTGCATCCAGTTCCTTTCCCACAGTCTTTTCCCGCCTATAATGACCTCGACAAGGCGTAAAGCCATAAGCAAAAAAAAAAATCGATAAATATCGTATCATTTTAAATATTAAGGTATCCGCTTTGTCAATATCATATTTTAAGAAAGGACTAAATGTGAATTTGATCCTTAAAGGGGAAAAGTATTAACATGAAGGTAAGGTGTATGAGGTTCTTCAGAGCCAAGCCTCCAGGTCTTGGAGCCATCGAAAACCACTGATTGCGTTACTGCTAAATACCAGAACCAGGTATTGATATACTGTGTGTGTTTTATTGAGCTTAGTTGTATTCCGCTGAGGTCTGTGAAGGGACAGCGTCAGGCGCTTACGTCATAATAGAAGGTTGCAGGATAACATACATCCGGTGAGATCAGAAAGCCGGTTCTTCTTCCAAACTACTAGAAACCATGGTTTCCCAAATCACTCCAGGCAAATGCCGGGATGCTTCCTTCAAAAATCCATAGCCGAATTCCTTCCCATTCCTGGCCTCCCATCCTTTCCCGTCTATAAAGACCTCGCTGTTAGTGAGACGTTAAGCAGATAAAAAAATTACTAGAAACCGTCAACCGCATTGTTCAACGTATTTTACACGCGAAATTGAGGACAGTGTTTAAACTCAAATTATTCACGATTATTCAGTTTTTGTTTGTATTTGTCTTCTTCCTCTTCTCTTCCCAAAACCACTTTATACGTTCACTGTGTTCCTATTTCCTTTGTTCAGTCCATTTTGTTCCTCTTTTCTTCTGTATTTTAAATTTTGTGTTCATAATTTTGTTCCTGAATTGTCCCCTCTCCTCTGTCATTTCCTTGCTGATCCCTGCATGATTTAAGTCCTGTTCTATTTCGTGGCATTTACCACACCAAAGATCCTCTTTGTGAGTCTTGTGTTGTTCATTCTCTGTAAATGTCCATGGAATTGTAATATGCGTCTTCTGCTAATGTCTGTGAATCTTTCTGTATGTTCGTATAGTTCTATCGTTGGTCTTTTCATCCATATGCAGTCTTTATATATTGCTCCAAAAAAATTTCTAAGAATTTTGTGCTCAACTTTTTCCGCTTCCGTGATGCCTGAAGCCACAATCGTGGTTGTTTGTGATGCATATAATGTTTCTTGCAGTACCACTCTCTCAGTTTGGCCTGCATTGATATAATATTATGTATATTTATGTATTTGTAGAGTGTTTCAGGAAGAGTGCAAGACCTGAATTACGCGCCATTTGGTTGTTATGAATCAATAGGTCGACTATTACGACAGGTAGATACGAGACAGATAGGAGTTAGTAAACATGAAACAGCAACACGTCTTAATTGTTAAAGTTTACAGTAAAAATGGTGAAAGCTTGTTTGCCACGATACATTGCACTGAATGTTAGGTAGAAATAACGTAGGAGCTCATCAACAGTGAAAAGAATAATCGAAAAATTCGAAAGGACTGTCATACGTGAACTTTAAATAGAATTGTATTTAATGAAGTATTTGTAGTGAGCTAAAGTTTGCTCGAAAATGATCTGGTATGTTTGTTTTGAATTTTCTTGTAAATCAGTGTATATAGACTTTATTTTATGAAAAGAAGTTATTTAAAGACCATTTAATATGTTTAAGAACAGAATCGTGCAAGAGAATTGATTAAATGTTTGTAATTCCAAGTATTAATGCAAGTTACGATGTCTACAGGACAATTTTCTACAGTTTAAAATGATTTCTGTAAATAATTTTGTGTTTAAGTATCTTTAATTTCCATTTCTGACCATTTTGTAATGATGTTAAGTGATTATGTATTAATTCTGATTGTTTTTTAATATGTTAATTGTTTGAGTAATTGTTAATGTTCGAGAAATATCTCGAGGAAGCTTTTGAAGTGTTCGGCAAAAATTTCGATAGAGCCTATATAAATAAATCAGCAGAAGGACAGTTAGTAATTTACACAGATTCACTTTGAAACTGCCGACTGAGTTAGTAGTATCTCTGGATTG